>CM074300.1:4415857-4685857 GCA_037194245.1 Opsariichthys bidens | reverse complement strand
ATCAAAGTTTTTCTTCAGAAAATTCATTTGTTTTACAGTCGCTTTGAGAACGTTTTGAAAGTTGTCAATGGAGGGACAAAAATCTCTCCGATTTCATCAAAAAGATCCTCATTTGAGGTCATGAAATGAAAGAAAAACGACATGAGGGTAACAGAATTTCCATTTTTTGATGAACATCTCAAGAATTTGTGATCGTGTTGTTGTTGTTGTTTGTCGCTCTCTGGGTGAAGTGTGTGGCCTGAAAACACTTCAAACACGGTCAAAGTTCAGCCTGAGCGATTTCTGTTGAGAATATAGCTGTCACAATTTCTGCCGCCTCGGTTAATCGGCTTTCGTCCGCCAGACTTTCAACCCAACCCGACTGCAGTGTCAGGACGTCGGCTCCTAATTGCTCGCCAGCTCAGCTGTTCCACACAGAAAACTTTCCAGAAATCGGAAACGTTACACAGCATTTCCAGGACGGAGAATCAGCATTGCTCCATGGCGGATTCCTCATTTCAGATAGTAAATGACAATTTTAATGGGCTGTCATCTGTTTTCTTCTTCCTTCATTAGCTTATAATGAAGTGTGAAACGCTGAGTAAATGTGATGAGATTGGCAATTTGACATTCACCCCTCATCCGTTATTTGTTTGCGTTAGTGTAGAGGTTGGTTTGTGTAGCTCTTGGCTATCATCCATCCTTCCAGATGCTTGCCAATTATCTTTGGGGTGGGGTGGGGTGGGGTGTGGGGTGGTTCAATCCAGCCAAACACACAAATGTCTTTTTCAAATGCTGCAAACGGTTCTGGATCAAAGTTTTTCAGGAACTGCCAGACAGATGACTTGTTTTCCTTCCAAGGAACACAATGCAATTTTGGCCCAGATATTTCGCATTTGGAGAAAATGAAACAAACATTTGCTGGTGAACAAATGTCTGTCATAGTGAATCGGGACACTTGCACACAGTAAAAACCCCAGAGTTAAATCAGCTCTGCTCAGATAACATTTGGTCCCGCTCTAAATAGTGTTAAAGTAACACTGAAGCAGAGTTAAAGTTAATGAGATAATTAAGCAATTATTTAAGCGATGATTGAACAGTAATGATGAACGCCTGCTGTTAACAAGCAGAATCACTGTAGAATAGAGAAACACAAGAACTACAACTGAATCAACTGAAGATAAAAGACATTCGATCTCTGAAGAGTGTTACTTTAACACTAGTTCACTGTTACTTTAAAACTATTTAGAGAGGGACCCAATGTTATCTTAGCAGAGTTGATTTAACTCTGGGGATTTGTGTTGTTGAGCGCATTCATGTTTGGACTTGCGGTCTTATGACCTTCATTTGACTCACGTTTGCTTCATATGCTAATTCATGGTTTGTAAGGATCCTCCCAAGTGCCCTTTTTGTAAATATTTAAACACTTAATTTATTGGATATGTAATAGTCCATGTTAATGTAATAGTTGTAATAATAGTTATTTTTTTTCTTTACATTTTATTTTATTTTTATTATTTTTTTCTATACATTTTTTTTCTAAAATTAATATCATAAATATATATATATAAAAAAATGTAATATATGATTTTTATTCATAGATCTTATTTATTAAAATTATTTATTTCTATTTATGTATTCATATTAATAATTATTTTGTTTACAATTTTTATTTTAAAATATCCAAAAACCTCTTGCACAGTGTTATATATTTCGTTCAGCTGTGTACTTACATTATCCTAAATGTTTCCAAGAATTTGTAAATTCAGAGAAATTCACAATTTTAAATAGTGCCCGTCCCTCTCTCGTCACTTGTCGCCTGTAAGGGACGTAATATCTGCGTTATCCCTGGTTTCCGCTTGTACTGCATAGTAACCATGGCAACAGGCATGGACAGCTGCGTAACGGCTAGTGCTGCGCTGTTGTTGTTTCGTTCAAACATTATGGACCATGGCAAGCAAACTTTGGGACCGTGGCGTTTCCGAGATGGCGAGAGATTTGCGACAAAATTCGACTTGACAGAGACGGCGCTCTCGCACGTTATTAGACGAGGTAAGCTAATGTAGACTACATAAGACTAATCAATGTTGTATAACTCAACATGATGAAGTGTTATCAGTATATTATCAGTATGATACTGTAATGTTGATCTAGATTACTGTTAAGGCTCATACAGACAACAAACTAATACTAAACATTACAACTCTCAACACACTCAAGTACAGTTTAGTATGATAGTGTAACGTTAGAGCAAGTGAAACACAGTTTTAATTCATCAAATAAACTGACCTGTATGAGTAGAGTTTCAGCACTTATGAGTAGTTCTGTAGAATGAAATGTCCTTGTTTCTTTATATCCCCGGGATTCTCGTATCACACTGATATCTGTCTCTCAATATCAATCGCGCCCGTGATTCTCGGCCCCGCCCTGCTTCACCACAGTCATGTTAAAAACATGCATTCACTCATCCATAAACATTATTTCCTCATAAACATTATTAGATCCGTCGACATCACGACAAGTTCCATGTTCCACTTCATCAATCTACGCCTTTGTTATTGTTTTGAAGAGTTTAGCGACCCCTAGTGGCGAAAAAATACAGACTGTGCCTTTAATCTTATTTTTTTTTCCATTTTACTCTAAATTTTTCCACGGACCCCCTAGAATTCCGTTGCGTCCCCGGACCCCAGTTTGAAAACCTCTGCCGTAGATCACTTTGGATGAAAGCATCTGTTAAATGACTTACTTGCAAAGGAAAAGAGCGGTCCAATCCAGGAAGTGCCACATTTGTCATGTTGACATTTAAATAAGTTGGAGGAGTGCTCAAGGAGGTCATCGTTTCAAAGCCAAGCGCATGATGTCAACGTGCACCAGCATTTCTTTTCCTGATCACTCGTCTACATTTACAGTGGGGCTTTACAGCGTGCTTCTAATATCACACTCATAAATGCTCGAGGACATTGAGTTAGTAGACCGCTTGCAGCTTACTTTAAAGTGCCCCTATTATGATACTTTAAAGGTTCCTAATTGTGTTTTAGGAGTCTCCTACAATATGTTTAGATGCATACAAGGTCAAAAAACTATTTTCTCATAATATACATTGCAGCATCATCTCTTCTTTCTGAAATGGTCCGATAAAGGAATCAATCTCTCTAAACCCGTCTTTTCTGAAAGCCTGCTATGCTCTGATTGGTCAGATGGCCCAGTCTGTTGTGATTGGTCGACCGCTTATAGCACAGGTTGAAAACAAAACGCTTATTACCATATATGGACGACAAGTTCCGTGATCCCATATTCATTGCATCATCAATCTACACCTTCGTTATTGTTTTGAAAATTTTAGCGACCCCTAGTGGTGAAATATACAGACTGTGCCTTTAAGTTTGTCCTACTCAAACCAATTAATTATTTTGAGCGTTAGGGTTTACAGTGTATGTAACAGCAGGACTGCTTGTAATGGCGATCCGAACCACGTTTTTCACCATTTCCATTAAGGGTGTGGCACAAAGGATTTGACGCGGGAATCAAAACTTGTCTTTTAAATGTTTACTTCTTTTTCTTGTTACATTACAAAACAGCAAATTAAGAAACTTTCTTACGCTTAGCCCAGTTTCAAACACAAGAAATTGGCACGGTCAAATTCCAACCCTTCCTTGTTTCCATAATCCTTTTCGTCGTATTTTTTCTTACGCATACGTAATGCATAATAAACTGGTCAAAGTCACGTGATCAATACAATTAACACAGAATACATATTTTTCAAAAAGAACATAATCATACTCAATACAAGGAAAAATATTGCAAAATTATTAGAGTTGTTATGGCTCTAACACTGCTTAAACACGATAGAGCAGCAAAGAAACATGGGACTTTGAAAACCGCTGATTTAGATTAAGTGTCACCTTTGTCTTAGATGCTTCTCATAAAATTAAAAGAGAAATAAAAAGTAGGTGTACATCAGTCGGTAGTCTTGCAGAAAGATTATAGAGAAGTCAGATCATTTCAGAAGAGTTCCTGTTGAGATCTCTTCTGAAACCCAACATGAGATGAATGAGGACAGAAGACACATTTGAAAATGGGAATGGGAATATTTGGCATAGATAGCGAATCGATTCAATTCACCATTCATTGGTTTTTGATTAGATTCAGACTGATTTGATTCACAATAAGATTCTTTCGTTATGACTGCAGTTCTCCAGTGAACTTTAGTTCCAGCTGATGGAGGGAAGGAGGTCTGAAAGGAGTGCGTACGTAAGACAGGATGACTGAAATGAAGTGTTTAAAAAAATTAAAACATATGTTTACTCTTATGTTGCACTTACAGTATTTTTTTTCTTATGGCTAATGGCTCCTTACTTGATATTTTGTTTTGTCTGGAGTCCTGCATAACGCTAAAACTAAAATATATAATCAAAGAGATGTTTTTAAGATTTTAGTAAGATCTGTTTTGTCATTTTAACATCCTGTGCATGTTTGTTCAGTATAAGAGACGTCACAGAACTTCAACACACATCTTACATTCATTCTTTATACTTTGTTTAATCCGTTCTTGCGCTCGCTGTAATTGCAGGTGGGTGGTCGCGGGCGCATTTGTCGCACTCTTCCCCTGAGTCATGATTATGCTGCTTCCTCTGATGGCTTTTGTGTTCCCCCTAATGTTTCCAGTCACCATGGATACGCACCAAGTACAGTCTTCGGGATAAAGCCTTTGTTGTCCGGACTGCAACAGATTCATTCAGCTCACCAGAGAGCTGCACACAAGCATGACATCACATCCTCAGTGTCGTTTGGGTGATAAATCAAATATTCAGGATGAGATATTCTTAATGATTTTTTTTTTTTTTTGAACTTTTTATTTATATTTTTCACAGAGAAAGACATATAAAAAAAAAAAAGAAAAACGTTATCTGAGACAAGTAGAAAAATAAAAATAACACAAAAAGAAAATAATTATAAATGAAAATATTCTGTATATCAATATATATATATATTGTTACACCTGATATGAATGTTCACATCTCCGCTAACATGATACAATAATATACAGTCATAATGAAATAAAATATATATTGTGTCAAAAAAATTAATAAATACAAATAAAATAAAAATAAATAAATGACAAATTATAGATTTAGATATTCTTTAACCCTGCGCCATCTCTGATTAAAACGATCAGATTTCAGTTGTAATGATGCCGTCATTTTTTCCATCATATAAATTTGTTTTAGTCTCTGTTTTCATTCAGTTACAGTTGGTGATTCCACAGACTTCCATTTAGCGGTAATATTTTTTTTTGCAGCTAATAATAATACACGTAAAATGTATCTTTGGTCAACCTTGAAAACATCAACTGGTATAACACCCAATATAAAGAAAAGGACATTTAAAGGGATTTCTCTTTTTACAATTTTCTCCGTCTCTTCTTTCTCAATGATTTTAACAATTTTTTTATGTGGCAATTAAGTCTTCTTATAGATCACGCTTTTTGACTCATTAATACGGATTAGTTCAAGCTGTCCATTTCAGTGAATTAATTCAAAACTCCGATTTGATTCACTTGCATCATCGCTCAATAATGTTAATGCAAGTGCTGCGTGACATTTTTCAAATTTGTATGTAGATGAGTATTGCTATTTATTGTTATATTGCTTCAGTTCAATTCACATTTATTTAAATAACGTTTTTCACAATATATATTGTTTCAAAGCTGCTTCACAGAAAATGCTTATGCTTTACAATTTTGAGTAATCTGTTATCACGGGTGGTGCAGTTATTGGCGCGTATATGCATTATTTATATAAAGCACAATTTAAAACAACAGAGTTGACTAAAGTGCTGTTGTAATGAAGGGTGAACAGAGTGGGATCCAAATGCAGCTTTATTTAGAAACGTGGTCAAACAGGCAATGGTCGAAACAGTGGTAGATAAAATAGATCGAGGCAGGCGGCAGGCAAACAACAGTCCATAAATACAAAAGCAGTGAATCCAAGGGGCAGGCAGAGAACATTAAAAACAGGTAAACAGGCAAAAAAACAAGACCAGGAAAACAGACTAGGGATGGCTGACGCGAAACTAACGTTTCGACACAGTGTCGAGATCCCGAAGCGTAGATGTTTCGAACTGTGATTCAAAATACCCATGTCACGTGACTATGGCTAAACGAAGCTTCTGCGCGTTTCGACAGGTGGCATGCTCGCCGAGTCTGCGTTTGATTGACAGGGGCGGGAACAAACCACACAATCGCACATCTGTTTAAAAGAGGAGTTAATGCACCTTCACCTCGTGGGTTTTTGTGAGAGGAGAAAGCAATTAAGATTTTAATATTATCTGTAAAGAAAAAAAAGAGACCATTGTGGATTGATTTTTTTTAATTAATTTTCATTTTTCATGACCAAAATAACCTAGTTATTATTATTATATATTATAGTTATATAGTAAGGATGTTAAAAACTCACCACATTAACAAAAACACAACATTTTTATTTTTTAAATGGCTTGTTGTCAAAGTTGTTTCAGAGAACATGCGCAATTGACCACTAGGTGTCACCGTGGAGACGGGTGTCGGTATAGTTTCGAAGCTTCGATACAATACGGCACATTTGCTTCAACTCTTTCAGTGTTTCGTGAAGCCTCGCTCTGCTCAACACTAGAAATAACGACTCAGAAATGACGGCGGTAACCAAATCAAGACTAGGCAACGTCTGTTTGTGTGTGTGTGTGTGTGGAGCTTAAATAGTGTGGGTGATGAGGTGCAGCTGGTGCGGTGATCAATGACTGGTGAATGAGGTGCAGCTGGTGCGGTGATCAGTGAATGGGCACGGGGCTTATGTGAAATGTAGTGAAGAGTGACTGCAGTGAAAGTGTATGTGTCTGTGTGTGAGTCCAAAGTGAAGTGCCCTCTAGTGGTCCTCACATGCACCTCACCTGACAATCATAACAGCTGTACAGGAGTAAAAATTAATATTATTAAATATTCCACACATATATGCTTCATTTTAATGAAAAGCACGACTTGATTATTTAAACATTTTTATTGGATTTTACTTCTTATTATTATTACTTCAGAATGAAAATTTGCTGATAATTTACTCAACCCCATGTCATCCAATATGCTTATGTCTTTCTTTCTTCAGTCGAAAAGAAATTAAGGAAAACATTCCAAGATTTTTCTCTATATGGAAGGTCCAAATTACAGCTTCAAAGACTCTACATGATCCCAGATGAGGAATAAGGGTCTTATCTAGTGAAATGATCTGTCGTTTTCTAAAAAAATAAATAAAATTGATATACTTTTTAACCACAAATGCTCGTCTTGCACTGATCTGAGATGCGCCACGCATTACGTAATCATGTTGGAAAGGTCACGCAGAAGTACTGCAGTAGGGCAAAAAACTCTGTCTCATTTTCTCCTCCAACTTCAAAATCATCCAACATCTTTGTTTATCTTTTTTTTGTGAAAGGCTGTTTGACTTCGTCTTCGCACGTTCGCTTTGTAAACTCTTGCTCGATACTTCCGCCTAAGTCGCACGTGACTTTTCTAACGTGATTACATCGCAGATCAGTGCAAGACGAGCATTTGATATTAAAACGTGTAATTTGTATTTTTTTTTTTTTTTTTTTTATGGTTTCTCTATATCAGACTCTTATTCCTCGTCTGGGATCATGTGGAGTCTTTGAAACTGACATTTGGACCTTCAACCCGTTGGTAACTGTTGAAGTCCACTATATGGAGAAAAATCCTGGAATGTTTTCCTCAAAAACCTTCATTTCTTTTCAACTGAAGAAAGACATGCACATTTTTGAGAGTGAGTAAATTATCAGGAAATTTTAACTCTGAAGTAAAGTAATCCTTTAAATTGAATACTTATGACTGTTTGTTTGAAATGAGGTTCATTTCTCTGACATCAGACAAATCTGAGCAGAGTTTGACGATTTTAGACGATTGGGGTCTTTCTCCCCCGGAGCAACATCTTCACTGGATCTCCTTTTAGTCTCATTGTCATCTAGGAACAGCTGAGATGTTAACCAGACCTCATTAGTTTGTTCTGCTCTGTGGGTTTGTAGACGTGCCGTATTAAATTCAGTTGTTCACAGACCCTCATTAATAAGACTTTGATATGACACAGACAACATAAATTTTTCTCCATTTACTATGTGTAAATCTGACATGTCTGAGAGTATTAATTATGTGTTTTTCTTGAAGTCCAACTTTAGTCTCGCAGGAGTGAGTCTGTCTGTGCGCTCGAGTCTCCCAGCGTGAGAATGCGCCGCAGGGGCTCGAGGGTCACGTTATTCTGCAGAGTATCTAAAAATCACTTCAAGATGTTCCCGCCAGATTGCATCTGACCTCAAATGCCACTTCATTTTCGTTTCTTCCGCGTGTGCCAGGACAGGAGTTTGTTGACCGCTAGACTTGAACGCTGCGCTCTCCCGGGGGTCGCACCTCCTGACCCTGACCTCCAAAAGAACATTCAGCATTGACAGTCTGGAAAAACACAACAACTTCTTATCCTTTTAAGGGCATCGTGGGAATGTATTTTTGAGATATGAAAATATTTCTCAGCCTTTTCTTAAATGATCTCAATATCACTGTAAAAAAGAATCGTTGGTTTAACTTAAAGTAAGTTATCTGGTTGCCTTAATTTTGAGTTCATTTAAATTGAAAAGTTGAGTTAATACAATGAAGACGATTGGTTTAATTAACAGAAACTCAAAATATTATGTTTTCTGAACTACACTAATGATCTAATTTGATTTGACAAAAGAAAAAATGTTGTGATGGCAAATCATGACAATATTTTTTTTTACAGTGATTCATGCATTTACTTTTTTTGTAATTAAAGGATGATTTGCAACCAAACACTGCATTAGTAGATTCAGAATATTTGACCGCAATAAAATACAGTAAGAAAAAAAAAATGAGTTAAAATAATCAAAGAAAGATAGAATCTTTATTTCAAGAAATAAAATACAGTAAGATTTTTTTTTTAAATAATCAAGAAGATTTTGAATATTTATTTAAAAAATACAATACAATAAAAAAATGTATATAATAATATAAAATAAAATACAGAAAGAAAAAAGTGAGTTAAAATAACGAAGGTTCAGAATATTTGCAAGAAATAAAATACAGTAAGAAAAAAATGAGTTAGAACAGTCAAAAAGATTCAGAATATTTATTTTAAAAATAAATACAATACAATTAGAAAAAAAGGAGTTAAAATAATCAAAGAAAGATAGAATCTTTATTTCAAGAAATAAAATACAGTAAGATTTTTTTTTTAAATAATCAAGAAGATTTTGAATATTTATTTAAAAAATACAATACAATAAAAAATGTATATATTAATATAAAATAAAATACAGAAAGAAAAAAGTGAGTCAAAATAATAAAGGTTCAGAATATTTGCAAGAAATAAAATACAGTAAGAAAAAAATGAGTTAGAACAGTCAAAAAGATTCAGAATATTTATTTTAAAAATAAATACAATACAATTAGAAAAAAAGGAGTTAAAATAATCAAAGAAAGATAGAATCTTTATTTCAAGAAATAAAATACAGTAAGATTTTTTTTTTAAATAATCAAGAAGATTTTGAATATTTATTTAAAAAATACAATACAATAAAAAATGTATATATTAATATAAAATAAAATACAGAAAGAAAAAAGTGAGTTAAAATAACGAAGGTTCAGAATATTTGCAAGAAATAAAATACAGTAAGAAAAAAATGAGTTAGAACAGTCAAAAAGATTCAGAATATTTATTTTAAAAATAAATACAATACAATTAGAAAAAAAGGAGTTAAAATAATCAAAGAAAGATAGAATCTTTATTTCAAGAAATAAAATACAGTAAGATTTTTTTTTAAATAATCAAGAAGATTTTGAATATTTATTTAAAAAATACAATACAATAAAAAATGTATATAATAATATAAAATAAAATACAGAAAGAAAAAAGTGAGTCAAAATAATAAAGGTTCAGAATATTTGCAAGAAATAAAATACAGTAAGAAAAAATGAGTTAGAACAGTCAAAAAGATTCAGAATATTTATTACAATATCATAAAATATCATAAAATTCAGTAAGAAAAAAATGTAGTTAAAATAATCAAGGAGATTCAGAATATTTATGGCAAGAAATAAAATACAGTAAGAAAAAATGAGTTGAAATAATCAAGGCATGTTTTAAGTAAAGAATATTTAATTTATTTAATAATTATATTTATATAATAAATATATACCGGTATATCTATACACAATCATACATGGCAATATTCCCAACATAATTGTATATGTTACTAAAACATATAATGCAAACAATTCGTTGAGTCAGATTTTTGAATCGATTCTCTGAGAGAATCAGTCACTGTAACATTGGCTCTCATTTAAACTTCATTTGGAAAAACAAAGACCAGAAGGGATCATGCAACTAGTCTGAATAGACACATACAATAAATAATCGTTTTATATTTCTAGCACGATTGTTAAATCAATAACGCCCCCCTCTTTATTTTTACAGTAATGTTGTGCATCTGCCTTCCAGCGTCGTCATTGCCAGAATGACTCTTGTTTGACTGCTGGGATGTGCGCCGCCGCAGTTCCAGCTGTGTGTTTGTGTGTGTGCGCAGCGGCCGCCAATCTGCCAGCGTTAATTGATGCTACATGGTTCTCAATCACAGCGGCTCAGTATGTGAAGGTATGAGGACCGAAGCGGCTGCCTTTTTGTGCGTAATCCCCGCCGGCCCCTCGCGACCCGCGTAAAGCTCGGCGTGCCATTGAACGCGTGGGTTAAGACCCTTGTATAATCCGTACGTTAATTAACCTTTCTTAATAGCCCCTCGAGGACGTATAGTAGATCAAATATTGCTGAGATATTAAAATGCAAATGCAGATGTGCGGTGGCCTGCGGAGCTCGTTTCCTGATGAGTGTCAGTGATTGCGTTTGATGGGCATGGAGTCGCCCCGTGTGGTTATTCGGTAATTTGTGCAGATGTCTTTAAGGTGTCTTTTGATATGTGATTTAGTGTCTTTGGAGATTTTTGGAGGTAAATGAGTTCTTGTGTTTTTGTTTAAATCACCAAAACTTAAATCTACCGACTGCCGTATCAGTTGAGCAAATGTTCTGTTTTCAGATCGCTGAATGTTTGAGTAACTATTAGGGCTGCACGATTTGGGGCGAGAAAACGTGTTTTTTTATTTATTTATTTATTTATTTTTTATTTTATTTTATGTTACTTTATTTTATTTTTGTAAATTTAAATTAAATTAAATTAAATTTATTTTTTATTTATTATTTTATTTTATTTTATCCAGTTTGCTGTGCTTGTTTGCATTAATTTCACTAATTTATTTTATGTATCCATATGATTTAGTGAATTAGTTTTTTTTTGCACATTATTATATTATATATTATATTATATATCGATTTGGGGAAGAAATCATTTTTTTATTTAAAATGTTTTATTTTTTATTTTGTATATTTGTTTATTTAATGTATTTTTTTATTTAAATTTTTATTTTATTTTATTTTATCCATTTTATTATATTATATGATATTGATATATTATATTATATATCGATTTGGGGAAGAAATCATTTTTTTTATTTAAAATGTTTTATTTTTTATTTTTATATATTTGTTTATTTCATATATTTTTTTACTTAAATTTCTTTATTTATCCATATGATTTAGTTTTTTACACATTACATTTGACTTTACTTTACATATTAAATTATACTATATTATATAGCAGAATACATGTGGGAAATAATAAATAAATAAATCTTTTGTTGTTGGTTACACATGGTTTGTTCTGAACACAATCATTCTGAGCACGAAACATCTAAATAGAGACATTTAGAACCCAAACACTCAAACAGAGTGCAAATCACTTCATTGTAACTTTTTTTTATTTTTCTTTTAAGGACATTTTGATTCAACTTTGGGTCGCTGCTCGATGTCTAATGTAAAATGTGGGTCGTGGCACAAAACCAGTTGCGAAGCACTGATGCAACAGAGCAAGTTTAGCTCCTGACCTTCGAGTCGTTCCGTAGGGTCGGGTACCAACCGCCGTATAATCCAGTCTGAGCCCGTGCGCTGATTGCAGTCGCCATTTGGCCGCCGCTATTGTTGTTGATGAGATGTTAAGCAGCAGCTGGTGTCTATATTAACGTGCTGTAATTAGCTCAGACTGATGAATATGGTGGGATATTCCCCCATCCCCAATCCCAGCTATCAAAATGACCATTTCGGTCATTAGAGTGTGATATGCGAGGACAGATTCCTGGCCGACGGAAATATGCAAAGCACTCTGGAAATGTCAAGCTCGGGAATGTCGGTCCGTGCTAAACACGCTGTTCGTGCATGAATAATGCAAAACCAGAGCGACTCGTCTCTGAGATCTGAAGTGTTCGACATGCCCTCTGTGAGTCAGTTCTCGTGCCTGATCATCTTGAGGTGGTCGTGGAGAAAGTGTAGAGCTGCACGACAGCAGGGATTTGTGTCTCTCTCTCCCAGGATTCAGAGCCGAGAACAAAAGCTCCATTGGTTCTGCTCCGGTCGTGAACCGCTCTTATCTTCCGTCCTGATAAAGCACTTCATCATGTAGCATTTTGCCACCACCACCATGAGAGCTTTTACCGTTGGCCAATTAAGCTTGCTGACTTGACCTGAAAGGGATAGATCATTTACTCACCCTCAGGTTGTATGAGTTTCTTTCTTCTGAGTGCAAAAGAAGATATCACTCTATAAATTAGGAAGTGCTGTCAACAGCTAGAAAAAAAATACATGTTTTTGGTAAGAAAATGTTATAAAAATCAGGTTAATGAACAAACCTTCAGAATATAGATAAGAGTAAAACTGTAAAGTTTAATGTATGTAAAGCTGCTGAAGTGGAGATTTCTGACTCGGTGCAGGAGAAAAAAAGGGGACCTTTAAATTTACTCCTATTTGGATGAGCAGAAACACAACGTTTTTTGTGTGTGTCCCTTTAAATGCAAATGAGCTGCTGCTCTTCTGGAAAGGGGGCGGGGCTTTAACAGCTCACGTTTCGGTTGCTCAACAACAACAAAGCTGGAGAATCTCACGCAGACAAAATGAGGATTTTACGAGGCCTTACATTGTTCAAACCGACACTGATGGAGAGACTCAGGAAGAAGTTACAACTTTTAGACGTTTCTGAACGGTTAGTGGATACATTTATGTAGCTGCTGTGGAGTTGATCAACTCATCACTAGCATGTGTCGTCATGTTCATCTTTTTTCGTTGAATCGACCCTCGTTTGTGAAGCAGTCCGACGTAAAACAACACTCGACTACAACAACTCTTCCTCTTCTCTAAATCAGCCCAGCATAGCCCCGCCCCCTTTGTTACATGTTCTTGGGGGCGGGGTTTATGTAAAATTAGCTCGTTGTAGTCCTTAAAACGATTTCTGTCTCTCTCTACATACTTTGCAGATGTTGTTTCTGCTCAAACAGCAACATTACACACTAACTAAAGTTAAAAAAGTGAAATCATAATCAAGGATCCCTTTAAAGATCATCGGCATTGAAACCTGCAGACACAAATAAAGTGCAATAAAAAACAATTAAATGTCTTTTGGATGCTTTCTTTCCACTAGTCTTATTTTTTTATTTTTACTCAATTTCATTTGAATTTTCTCCAGGTGATTTCTCAGGGTTTTTACTGGATTTGCTTAAAATAAAACAAAACAATGCTTTGCCTTAATGGTATACGCTTATTTAGTTTACACGGCACATGCGATTCTATCATTGATCTAGTTGTTTGTCGTGGTTGTGATGTGACATTATTTGTGTGTTGTAGTGCGGTTGAGCTGATGGGTGGAGAGCGATTAGTGTGGAATGACACAAGGGTTGATGCCTCTGAGAGATGAGCTCATTTCCTGCTCACGCCCTCCTCCGTATGTGTGTGTTAACTGAATATGACTGACCATCATTGCATCAATATTCCATTAAATCAGCTCATGTTTTCGAGGAACAGTTCGCCCAGAAATCATCAATCATTTACTCAAACCCATTTGAGTTCATCATGAGGGTGAAAAAATGACGTCAGAATAAGAAAAAGGCTTTGGTGAGCAGTCGCTTTCTTTTGTCTTACAGAGCAGTGTTACTTTATTATACTATTATAGTATTTTATTAATTTTTCTGAATTAGCTTTTAAATTTTCAGTTTTCATTTGAATTTTAGATGATGTATTATTTATATTTCTATATATCTTTATTTCGGTCAGTGTTTCTTTTTAATTTTTAAAATTTGATTTTAGGCGTTTTGTAATGTTTGTCATTATTATTATTATTATTAAAAATAAATTTATCTTCTATTTTTACTTAAGCTTTAGTTTTATGATTTTAGTACTTAAACTTATTTCAGTTATTTCTAATTTTGGTTTTAGTTCTGTTTTTCTTTTAATATTTAAAAATTGCATTAAATTTCATATTTTTTTCCAATGAAATGTTTAATGGTTTTCAGTATTTTTTAATTTAATATTTAATTTATTATAATATTTTATTTTATTTTATTTTATTTTATTTTATTTTGTTTTGTTTTGTTTTGTTTTGCTTGGTTTATTTTATTTTATAAACTCTTTTTATAAAATAAACTCTTATATAAACTCTTTTCAAACCCTCAGAAGACGTCTTACACGCTCCTGTCCGTCAAACAAACCGGCAGAAGATTTCCCCGAGAGCGTTTAATCTGTTCAAGTAATTAAAATCTGATTGGTCCGTGAATCTCTCTTGACCTTGAGACTAATTATTGGCATCGATCTGCCCTTCAGTCTCTCCCGGTGGAGCTTCAGCACACCTCGCTCAGGGGTCTCGTAGATGCACCTGATTTCAGGCTTTGAGTTTTGATTTGTTCCATCAGATTGATGCCCGTCAATGTCAACCATTGCCATTGTCATCTCTGATAAAGCCCAGAAGTTGAGCATTGATCCATTCGAGAGACTGATCTGTGGTGACAAAGACTCCAATCAAACCTTAGAAAAACACCACTTTTTACTTATTTAAAATATGTTTGTGTATACATTTATGCATTTAGCAGACCCTAAGCAACTTATACCGCATTCAAGGTTTACATTTACATTATCATTTGTATTCCCAGCAATCCAACCCATGACCTTGTAATTTACTAAGATTATATATATCTTAGTGAAGACATTGCATAGACTTCCATTGATTTCAGGTCATGTGACCATCACTAGATTTAAATAAAAACCTCTTTTGGCTGATTTATAAGCCTTTTTAGCTAGTGAGGGCCACATTTGGTCCTCACAAGTATAGTCAAAACAAGTACGCACACACACACACACACACACACACACACAGATTTTGTCTCTGATGTAGGTTCAGGTCGTACTGTTTGTGCCGATTTGAACACTTTCTGCTGATTCAGCATCTTGTGTTTTCGTACCGTTCATTACAGTCCTAAATGCCAAAGTGATTTTCTTTAAGTCAGCACAAAGTTGAGGATATTCCTCTCTAGTTCTACTAGAAACTCACGGCGTTATTAACAGACGGGTGAAGACACGTCCCCCGAGCTTCATGCTATTGTTTTGTTAATTAGTTTCAAATTAATTGCAGGTCAGTGCTCTGAGGCAATCAAACACCTTTCCAATATTCTGTTGCCGTGATGTGTTTTTACGATCGATTTTTAAATGCGGAGGTGTGAAGGGCCGAGAGGAATAACGATGACTGGAGCGCGTGTCTGGAGGAGAGCCGAGCCGCGCAGCGTCAGCAGAGTCTTAAATTCTCCTGCTACGGGAGGAAGAGGAAACATGCAGACTGTCAGGAGATGTGCAGATTTACGGCTGCCAGGAATTTAAAAGCAACTTCAGTAGTAAAAGCAGTGTTAGTGTAACAGATTAATTGTACATTCTCTCCCCTTACACCACCCATCACAGAAAACATTCTGCATTTTTACATTTTTGATAAAACATTGTTTAGTATGTTTTTAAAGCTATTTGACATGTCCTCATATTTTGTTTGTCATAATACCTGTGTAATACCCATGTCATTATACAAATTTGTGTCATCATAAATCACAAATATATATATATTTATATATATATATACACACTCACCTGAAGGATTATTAGGAACACCATACTAATACTGTGTTTGAGCCCCTTTCACCTTCAGAACTGCCTTAATTCTACGTGGCATTGATTCAACAAGGTGCTGAAAGCATTCTTTAGAAATGTTGGCCCATATTGACAGGATAGCATCTTGCAGTTGATGGAGATTTGTGGGATGCACATCCAGGGCACGAAGCTCCCGTTCCACCACATCCCAAAGATGCTCTATTGGGTTGAGATCTGGTGACTGTGGGGGCCATTTTAGTACAGTGAACTCATTGTCATGTTCAGGAAACCAATTTGAAATGATTCGAGCTTTGTGACATGGTGCATTATCCTGCTGGAAGTAGCCATCAGAGGATGAGCACATGGTGGTCATGAAGGGATGGACATGGTCTGAAACAATGCTCAGGTCGGCTGTGGCACTAAGAGGCCTAAAGTGTACCAAGAAAATATCCCCCACACCATTACACCACCACCACCAGCCTGCACAGTGGTAACAAGGCATGATGGATCCAACTTACGCCAAATTCTGACTCTGAATGTCTCAACTGAAATCGAGACTCATCAGACCAGGCAACATTTTACCAGTCTTCAACTGTCCAATTTTGGTGAGCTCATGCAAATTGTAGCCTCTTTTTCCTATTTGTAGTGGAGATGAGTGGTATCCGGTGGGGTCTTCTGCTGTTGTAGCCCATCCAGCTCAAGGTAGTGCGTGTTGTGGCTTCACAAATGCTTTGCTGCATACCTCGGTTGTAACCAGTGGTTATTTCAGTCAAAGTTGCTCTTCTATCAGCTTGAATCAGTCGGCCCATTCTCCTCTGACCTCTAGCATCAACAAGGCATTTTCGCCCACAGGACTGCCACATACTGAATGTTTTTCCCTTTTCACACCATTCTTTATAAACCCTAGAAATGGTTGTGCGTGAAAATCCCAGTAACTGAGCAGACCCGTCTGGCACCAACAACCATGCCACGCTCAAAATTGCTTAAATCACCTTTCTTTCCCATTCTGACATTCAGTTTGGAGTTCAGGAGATTGTCTTGACCAGGAACACACCCCTGAATGCATTGAAGCAGCTGCCATGTGATTGGTTGATTAGATAATTGCATTAATGAGAAATTGAACAGGTGGTCCTAATAATCCTGTAGGTGATTGTATATAGGAAAACGCAAACTGATATGAGCCAAACAAGAACCATTCATTGGAAAAATGGAAAAAAGCACTTCAACTTCTTCTTTTGTGTTCCATGTAAAAAATAACAGCATGTGGGTTTAATCATGTAAATCATGACAGTTTTAATTTTTAAAATGCTTTTAAAATATGCTGTCGATTTCACGTGTTCTGAAATCTCACGGTCTTTGTGATTTTGCCCACATGTAAATAACATTCGGCGTTAAACCATCGGTTTTACCTGAGACAGACTTTTGAAGAATTGCTTCTCCTCTTTAATTAAGCGCTGCGTTTTCTCGAGACGCGCGGCTGTCGAGCGAGTCTCACCGGGGAGTTCACAACAAATGCAAATCGGCTGTAATTCTTGAATTTGTTTAAATCTGTTTGTGTGTAGATCCTCTGTGCATAATTCTCCAAATTCAGTAGCATCAGTATTCATTCTCCATGTTATGCACATTAACACTGACAAACTTTTGCTCTGGGAATTTCCTGTGAGGAGACGTCTTGATGTAGATATTTCATTTGATAAGTTGTGATTGGCTTTATTAATGCGGAGATTAACGGTCTGCACAATGTTTCTAATGAGCACTTCATGGCCCGGAGTGATGAATGAATCCTATTATGGTGTCAATTGAGGTTATTTGCAGCTGAATACGTGAGAAGCACAAAAGGCCAGGCGATTTATTTTGATTTTCGCCTCTATCTTTCGTCGCTCCGGCCGAATTAATGGATCGGCTCGTTAGCTAAACATGAACTTTGAGGGCAGAGCGAATGTTTTACATGATAAATGAGATCTTGAAGAGATATGAATCGGTGGCTCTGTTTCAAACCCTACTGAGCTGCCTTGCTTTCTGCTGTCTATGTAGGTAGCATCCTAATTGACAAGAAATCATGTTGAAATGCACACTGCAAAAAAACACAAACTTCTTCCTTAGTAGCTTTGTCTTGTTTTCCAGTAAAAATATCTAACAAAATGACACGACGTTTATGCATGAAGTATTAAAAATATCTGCCAATGGGGTCAGAAAAAAATAATCTGACACCAATTTGCGGATATCTGTTCTTGTTTTACTAATAAACACACTTTATTTTAATAATTTGCTCAGAAAACAGCACTTTTTAATCGCATGTCACTTTGCATCTCAAGTAAATGTTTCTTAATTTAAGAATGTTTAGATATTTGATATAAAATATCTTTATGCTTAAAATTATCAAAAAAAAAAAAAAATTGCCAATGAACAGAGGAGGGGGGAAAATAGTTTATTTTTTGCTCCCTTTGGCAGAAATTTGTTTAAACTTTATTTAGTTTCTTATAAAACAAGACTTCTTATCTTCTGTCATTTTGCGTCACAAGTAAATATATTTTGCTTTAAGAAGGTTTATATATTTGATGCTTACGCAAGGCTTATGCTTAAAGTTAGGGAAGAAATTATCCCAAAAATGTCTGTCAATCAAAATGTTAATGTGTAAACGCATAAAATACACAACACAAACAAATAGTATTGCATTTCAATTGTACTGAAGTATTTTATTAAAATTGTTCAATATTGAATGATTATAAGGATTTAATATAAGTAACTACATAACTTTTGAAACCAACTTTTGGAGGCTGTCCACACAGACAATAGCCAGAGCGTTTGGCGTTCCTCCTGTGCAGATCTCCGCTGGTTCGTGACATGTTCCCGTGGAAGTAGGACAGTAGGACTTGTAACCTGCTGTCAAAGGTATCAGGTTCTTCGTTTTAGCCGACTGGATCGGATTGGACTTAACAAAACATTGGCTTGAAAGTCTTTTAATGCTGTTTTAAATATGTATCTTTGGTTTCTTCTTCAGTTTAAGTGGCCTAATGGTGAGGGAGTCGGGCTTGTAACCTGAAGGTTGCTGGTTCGATTCCCATGCCGGCAGGAATTGAAGGTGGGGATTGTGAATGAGCAGCACTCTTTCCACCTTCGATACCATGACTAAGATGCCTTTGAGCAAGACACGAAACCCCTAATTGCTCTCCTTGTATGTCGCTTTGGATAAAAGCGTCTGCCAAATTAATAAAAATGTAAAATGTAAGGTTGTATTGCTCATAGTTTGTTGAGTACATCAACTAATGTTACCTAATTGGACCTTATTGAGGTAAAGTGTTACCAGGCATGTTTTGCATCAAGAATATTTAACCTTTTTAATTATATGCACCAATAAAAAAAAAGTCCCTGCATATATTCTACACACAGAGAATATTTTTTGATTCATTGACACTTTGAACTGATTCACAGAAATGAATCAGTTGACTACTATGTGAAACCTTGTAAAATCGAACCCAAAATTTTGCCATGTGATGGATTTTAAGTATATGATGGGAAGGAGTTCGAGCAAATGATCCTGGGAGAGTTTGGGTTTGAGTGATTCTTTTGAGAGGGTTTGTGATTTTTCCACTGGAATTCCTGATCCTACGCCGTTCCCAATGGCTCATGTTTGGGATCTCCCGCCGTATGTCCACGGAGGGTGTCGAATGTGCTGTGCTGAATTATTCATGATGTTCAGGGCTCCACTCGGGACTTTCCTCAAATGAGCTTGAGTAAATCTCACAAAAACATGTCCAGCTCACATTTCTATGGAAGCTTATTTCCACCATTAGAATACAAAAATAAAAAAGGTAATTGTAACTTTTTATCTCACAATTCTGACTTTTTTTCTCGCAATTGCAAGTTTATATTGTTATATTTTGACTTTATTTCTCACAATTCTGAACTGTGAGATAAAAAAAATTGCAATCGACCCTTCGCAAAGACCCGCCCCCTTTAGTTACTGTTGCTATGTCCGACAAGTCATGCGCTCTCACGCCACACATCATGTTCTCACGCAGTGAAAAATACATCCTGGAGCAAAGAGGACGCTGCAATGCGTCGACAGACCTATGAAACATTTTCATATTTAAAATATTGTAATTTTTTAAATAAGTTTAATCGATTAATAGCGTATAGTGTCTCTTTAATGTGTCCACATGAAGCGATCATCTCTTCATACTAGTTCATTTATAGCATCAAATAAACATGAATGAACATCAGAAGGAATTCTGATTCAATTTTTCAAGTTCAAGTTCACCAACGTTAATCTACTAACTCCCCTGACTGCTTTGTCGGACAAAAAGGTGGATTCGGGGTTGTGATTGGTCAGATCACCTGTCAATCAAACTCCCAGCAAAGGGTCAATCAGGCTACTTTTTGTGTTTTTTAATCCGTGGCGGACACAAGCTTCCATACATTTCACCCCAAAACCAAAAGAAGGAAATAAGAAATGATTTTTAGCATGTGAAAAATAAAGCCTGTTTATGGGACCAACTATATTTTCAGCACATTTTCCTGACAGACAAAATTCTTTTAAGAAATGATCATTTAGTCTTTGCTTTTTTCAGTTGATTCGTGAGCAAGACTTCACAACACATTATTTGTAGCTCCTGCCATCCAATAAAGAGCTTTGTGCTTCGTTACTTTCGATAAGAAACAAAGTCTCGCCTTTCAATATTATCATGAAATTCAAGCAATAAATGCGGCTTTGGCTCACTTTAATGTGGCGTGAAGTCAATTTTTACTCACATTTGTAACTTGGTGAGTGTTCCCTTTGTTTCTAGAAGAAAGTAACTAAGACTGCTTTTGTCACTAATGGTTTTGATGGTGAACCAGCATCAAACCATCACTGGACCGTGCTAGTGTAAGTTCAACAGACGACTAACCCGAAACCTTCTTTGAGCGTGTCTGTTATTAGCAGGTCATCATAAATGGTTGTTTTCCATGTCGGATCTCTGCAGATTTAGGCTGTCGTTTTCTTCTGGTGTGCGAATAAAGACTCTTTTCTACCTGCACACTCTTAATAGCGGTGTCCCATTCCTATGGCAACGCGTGCGCCTCTCAAGGTTGCTGTGAGCGATAGCGTTTCGTGCAATCTCCTGCGAGAGCAGATAGCGCCGCTCTTACGCCTCACCCGCTGCCCTTGGGTGCTCACCGTGGGCCACGCTCAATCTCTTCTGTGTTGCTGATAAGGCAAATAGTGTGTTTTTGTGGAAGCCCCTGTTTCATTGAATTATAGGTCAAGCGGTGACCTCGTACGGACAGGCGAGCCCTATTGATCTGTGTGAAGTTGGGCTCAGTGGAGCTTATCCAGGTAAACAAGCCATTTCTAGTGCGATGTCATTTACTGTGTGTGAAAGCTCACTGGGAAACTGTAATTTTAGCATTTCACATTATTGTAAAAAATGTGGTTTCACCACAAAATAAAGAGAAAAACAAGATATTATATTTTGAAAAATATATCATAATAAATATTATATAAATATAAAAATATTATAAAAATATTTTTGTATTGTGATGATGGTTTTCATGACAATTTGGCACATTTACCCCAAATGTATTTATAATGTGTTCTGATTTTTATTTTTTACATTTGAGTCATTTTGTAGTTCTTCTCATAAAAAATACTTTTTTGCATTATATCACATCGTGTCCTAGCCAGACACGATAAGATTCTAGCTAGTGCTGGGCGGTTTGACCAAAAATCTGTATCACGGCACATTTTACAGTCAGGAGTATGAGGAATTGTACAATATTATGTTTATATATTTTGTAAATATTGTAAGGGCAAATAAAAATGTATTAATTTTTGTATCAAATCAGTTCAAAAAGCTAACAATTTAGTTTAAAATGTAATCAAATGAATTTAAGTATTTAATTAAATTATTATTAATAATAATAATTATAAGTAGGCTACATTTTTTACTAATTTCTGTAATTTCAGTGAAGACCTCTGAGTTTGTGTGTTTTAATAAACAATGTTATTATTATTATTATTATTATTATTATTATCTCTATTAATCGAAGTACACTCTATTGTACAATAGTAATATTTCCGTTATTTCAAGTTCTACCGAGCTTTTATTTTGACACGGTCATGAAGACTCATGACTTCCTGTGTGTTTGATGCAAAAATGTCGATAGTTTTATCAAAGTAAATGGTGAAAATGTTCATAAAGTGACTCTAAGACCAGTTTGTAAAAAATACACATCGGTCTCAAAAGTCAAAGCGAGATGAAGCGATAATTCTAGCGACAAACAATTTGTCTGTCCACACTAGATGCGGCGCGACTTTGAGACTCTATAAAGTCAATCAAAAATCCCAGCCAATCAGAAGAGCGCGTGGGCGGGCTCTCGGTAAACTCCCAGCACTCGCGACGAAAATGGAGAAGTATATAACCAAATTCATGAATATTACACCGTTTTAACACGATTAAAAAAACATAGTAAGTTACTGAAACAATCTTTGTCATGGAAAACACTCGTCTGTTCATGATGAGTTGACAGTTTGAACGTTCTTGTTTCCCTTCATTTATTTTGAAGATCTGAGGTGAATTGTCCATTGTTGCTTTCTGTACGGCTTTAAAAGATACACAAAATCATATTCAAACTCACATTAGATGTGTTTAACATTAAATAAAGCACACAAACAGTACCTGAGATTATCATGATCATACTTTCTGTTATTGTTCCAGCTGTCACGGCTGGTTAAAACAAAAATGCCGATTAACATGGAAAAGATGCCTTTTATTGCGCGTCGCGACTGGTTAGGAAACGGTGTTACTGTATTTTTTGTTGCCATTATATGTAAATTCGCCCTATCAGTTTTCTGAATGCATGTTATTGATCCAATTGTGAACAATTAATGCATGCATCTGGTAACACTTTACCTAAAGCCTTTATGTATAAAATACATTATAAGACGCATTGCAAGGCATAATTAAAATATAAAATACTTTTATATTGCATTATATATTTATATAGGCACAGCTCAGTCTCGATGTCAAGTGACGAGTCAAAGCAACTTCGCAGTAACAAACAGAAAAATACTAATGATAATGTTGTAAAGTTTATCAATTATGAAACAAATTCAGTTTCAGCCAGTATTGTCAAAAGTACCAATTTAGGTACTGAAATTTTCCCCCTAGCATTTTGAGAGCTGTTGAGTGAATTCTGATTGGCCATTGTTTTCACACGCTTTAACAGAAACGTCTCTGATTGGCTACAATGATCAACGCTTCAAAAACATTTTGTAAATTGACATATTTGACGTTCTTCACTGAGACTGAGCTCTTACACAGATACACACCGGAGCGTTTGAAAGGAGACAATCCATAGACCATCTATCCATCCATCCATCCATCCATCCATCCAGCTGTAAAGCAGCTCTACAGAAAAAAATCGTCTCATTATTCAGCTCAAGTTTTTTTTTCCGCATCCAATAGTCAGTGCAGTCAAATCAATATTAAGTGTGTTTTAGGTGTCAGTATTGAGAATTTTTAATTTTCATAAAAATCACAAAATCTTAACGTGAAATCAAGTCTTTATACGATTAACAGGAAAAAAGCAGTGTTGTAATAATCGTAAGTGATAACACTTTACAGTAAGGTTCATTAGTTAACATGAACTAATAATGAACTGCACTTCTACAGCATTTATTCATCTTTGTTCATGTTAATTTCAACATTTACTAATACATTATTAAAATCTTGTTAACATTAGTTAATGTTAATTCACATGAACAAACAATGAACAACTGTATTTTCAACAACGTAACAAATGTACTGATCATGTTAGTTTATACATCAACTAATGAGCCTTATTGTAAAGTGTTTCCTCGTAAACGTGAGTTTCAGCTTTAAAGTGGCTGTCATGATCCAGCTCAGTTCAGTTCAAATTTTATGCTCAAATCTGATGCAAAAAATCACAACGTTCCTAACGATAGGTTTAATGTTCTTTATGCGAAGTATAATTTCCTGTCTTTCATTTGATTGTGCAGTGACATGTGGCCTGAACGTGTTCTCGACAGGTTTCGTGAGGTGCTGCTCTCACGGGGATGCAGGTTTGAGTCGTGTGTCACGTCCCGATTCCCTCTCCCTCTCTCTCGGGTGTTTAGCAGAAGCTCTGGTGATGCGGGGCATCTGGAGGGTGCAGTATTTGCCTGTCGTTTCTGATATTGTTGTTAATGTTACTAACGATCCATGGCAGCTTGGCTGGCCGGCGTTTCATATTTCACTGAAGCTGTGCAGAGCTGGAGTGAATCAATAGCTGAAAGAGAGAGAGAGAGAGAGAGAGATGGGTTGCACGGCTGCTGCTGCTGCAGACGCCGCTACTGCCTCCCGCTTCCTCAAACTCCTCCGGATCACACCATCTCCGCTCACAGGGGCCGCGCTCACAGCCCGTGTCGTTTCCCTCCGAGGGGGGCGGCTCAAATGCGGGCACGAGCCATGTCATGTCACATTTCTAATGCGACCGATGAGCTGAGATGAACGGACGGTGCATTGCGGCTGCGTCACAGTGATACTCCAGACTCACTTTGAAAGATTCCCCCTGGCATTCACCATCCCTTTTGTTTTAGTCTGATCTCCGGGCTCCCAGCCGTCCGAGCCAGCGAGAGATGTTTTGAATGCGCTTCGCTGGCCTGCATGCGTTTCGTCTGCACGCGAGAGGCACTCAGGTGAGCTGTTTCCTGCAAACAGTGACTGCAATAAGGTAAGAGCACAGCACGACGAGCGCGGCTTCCCCTTTCTCCCTTTCAGTGCATGCTTTGTGCATCAGCAGAAACAGTCCCCAGATACGGCGATCGCATTTATAAGGGTTTGTGCTGCAAGAAATGTGCCCACATGAACATGCACACACGGCTTGTGCATTGCCCTGTCATGTCCAGAGCAGGTCAGCCCACCTGAGAATAGTGCTGGTGCTTAAGAGACAGAACATGCATCTTCAGGATACCGCGCTTATTTGGGACGCTCTTGCTGTTCTGTTCGGCCGTTTGCGTATGACTTCCTGCCCCGGGGATGTGGTGGTGGGGAGGGAGATGATGGAGGAAGAAGCAGGCCACTCTCCCATCTGTGTTAACGCCTCGCAGCATCCCGCCGCGGCACAATCTCCTGCGTGCAGCCAGAGGCCTGTGGCGATTCCATCGCCAGCTTTATCGGGAGCGGCGGGAAGGATTAGACCCGATAGGGCGACGAGCACTGATATGTGTCACTAACACACTGTACGAGTGAGAGGAGATTACGGTCATGACGGCTGAACTAGGGCACTCGTGCTAACGTGGACAAAATAGAAGTTGCAAAAGTGTGTTCATGAATTCACAGCTGCTTTACTTCCAGATATTAGTGCTTACCGCTTCTTCCATCCATCCATTCATTCATCCATCCATCCATCCATCCATCCATCCATCATTCGGTCTTTCATTGTATCTGTCCATCCATCCATCCATTGTTCTATCTATCTAGAATTCTATCAATCGTTCTATCTGTCCATCCATCCATCTTTCTAACTATTTAGCGTTCTATCTATCATTCATTCATCCATCCATCCATCGTTCCAACCATCATTCGGTCTTTCATTGTATCTGTCCGTCCATCCGTCCATCCATCCATCCATTGTTCTATCTATCTAGAATTCTATCAATCGTTCTATCTGACCATCCATCCATCGTTCTATCTATTTAGCGTTCTATTTATCATTCATTCTTCCATCCATCCATTCATCCATCGTTCCATCCATCATTCGGTCTTTCATTGTATCTGTCTGTCCATCCGTCCGTCCATCCATCCATTGTTCTATCTATCCAGCATTCTATCAATCGTTCTATCTGTCCATCCATCCATCCATCCATCCATCCATCGTTCTAACTATTTAGCGTTCTATCATTCATTCATCCATCCATCCATCCATCCATCGTTCCAACCATTGTTCCGTCCATCATTCGGTCTTTCATTGTATCTGTCCGTCCATCCATCCGTCCATTGTTCTATCTATCTAGCATTCTATCTATCGTTCTATCTGTCCACCCATCCATCGTTCTAGCTATTTAGCGTTCTATCATTCATTCATCCATCCATCCATCCATCGTTCCAACCATTGTTCCGTCCATCATTCGGTCTTTCATTGTATCTGTCCGTCCATCCGTCCATTGTTCTATCTATCTAGCATTCTATCTATCGTTCTATCTGTCCACCCATCCATCGTTCGAACTATTTAGCGTTCTATCATTCATTCATCCATCCATCCATCCATCGTTCCAACCATTGTTCCATCCATCATTCGGTCTTTCATTGTATCTGTGCTTCCATACGTCCATCCATCCATCCATCGTTCCAACCATTGTTCCGTCCATCATTCGGTCTTTCATTGTATCTGTCCGTCCATCCATCCGTCCATTGTTCTATCTATCTAGCATTCTATCTATCGTTCTATCTGTCCACCCATCCATCGTTCTAGCTATTTAGCGTTCTATCATTCATTCATCCATCCATCCATCCATCGTTCCAACCATTGTTCCGTCCATCATTCGGTCTTTCATTGTATCTGTCCGTCCATCCGTCCATTGTTCTATCTATCTAGCATTCTATCTATCGTTCTATCTGTCCACCCATCCATCGTTCGAACTATTTAGCGTTCTATCATTCATTCATCCATCCATCCATCCATCGTTCCAACCATTGTTCCATCCATCATTCGGTCTTTCATTGTATCTGTGCTTCCATACGTCCATCCATCCATCCATTGTTCTATCTATCTAGAATTCTATCAATCATTCTATCTGTCCATCCATCCATCGTTCTAACTATTTAGCAATCTATCTATCATTCATTCATCCATCCATCCATCCATCCATCGTTCCATCCATCATTCGGTCTATCATTGTATCTGTCCGTCCATCCATCCATCCATCCATCCATCCATCCATCCATCCATTGTTCTATCTATCTAGAATTCTATCAATTGTTCTATCTGTCCATCCATTCATCATTCTAACTATTTCACGTTCTATTTATCATTCATTCATCCATCCATCTTTCATTGTATCTGTCCGTCCATCCGTCCATCCATCCATCCATTGTTCTAACTATGTAGCATTCTATCAATCTTCCCTTCCATTCGTCCATCCATCCATCATCCACCATCCATCCCTCAATTGTTACATCATCTATCGACCGTTCCATCCATCCATCCATCCATCAATCCATTCATCCATCCATCCACCCTCGTTCTATCTGTCCATCCATCCATCCATGGTTCAATCTAGCATTCTATCGTTCCATCCATCATCGTTCTCTCTCTCTAGAATTCTATCTATCGTTCCATCCATTGTTCTATCTAATTAGCATTCTATCTGTCATTCCATCCATCATCCATCCATCCATCCATCCATCCATCCATCCATCCATCCATCCATCCATCCATCCATCCATCCACTTCACTCCTTTAAATTCAAATCCAAATTG
This sequence comes from Opsariichthys bidens, assembly GCA_037194245.1. Classification (NCBI taxonomy): domain Eukaryota; kingdom Metazoa; phylum Chordata; class Actinopteri; order Cypriniformes; family Xenocyprididae; genus Opsariichthys; species Opsariichthys bidens. The sequence continues at coordinate 4,658,313 of CM074300.1, read as the reverse complement.
CAATTCTACATTCTGTTTGGTGCTCAATTCAAATTCAGGGTTTGAATTAGAAAAAAAAAACACAGACTACAACTCTGTGTACAACCCTGGTCCATACTGCTTAATTAGCTTAACCAGCTTCACTCCATATAGCATGTTGGTAAGTGGGTGAGCTGCGGGCATAACCCAGCCTGGAACAGCATGGAAATTCATTTATGTGTTCAGATGTGATTAGCTTTGTTTTGCGATTGCTTTATGTTTTATGAAGCTGTGAGCACATAACAAATCTTTCATGGCTGTGTGGTCCATGCAGACCATTGGGATGAGGTCATAGATGAAGCTGAGGTCGCACCGTGTGATCGTTTAAACATGACCTCTCACAAACCCACTCGCACTGAAGACATTCATTAGCGCTGGCCGGTCATATTAAATATGTGCATAATTAATTTCGCAAGGAAGTAAACATCCCTTAATTGTCATGGATACAAAGTTTTAATCATGCCGGTGTCTCCATTTGTTAGATGTTTTATGTAAATCTAGTCATTAGCCAACTGCTGTTGACCGTCGATTTGCTTTCCCGAGCAAACGTCTGCTACAATTATCAATCTATAATTCAAAAACAATTAGCGAAGGCTTGAGGCTGTTTTAACTCTCTAAACTCACTCAAAGGGCTCTCGAGCTCTCAACGTGAACTTGACCATTATAATCCACTCAAAGGCTTCGGTTACACGTCCATTACAGAGACCAGCTCTCGTTTGTGCTGCTGGATATCAACATGACTTTGTAATCCAGTTCACTTTTTTCAAAATGTCACCTAGATAGCGGCCTGAGCAAAAGAGGATTTATTAAAGCAACGCTCCAGTCGTGTGCTGACTCTCCGCCAGCAGTTGTTCTGGTTTATATCCAGGCTGTTGTCCTCGTCCCCTTCATCTAATTGGATGAATTTCTCTTTTATAACAGCAGTAATAAATGAAAGCACTACAGATTTCTATCTCTCTGTCTGTATATCTACCTATCTATCCATAGTTCTGTCTGTCATTACGTCTGTCTTTCTGTCTATGCGTCTAAGTTTGTTCGTTCTATCATTCTATCTATCTATCTATCTATCTATCTATCTATCTATCTATCTATCTATCTATCTATCTATCTATCTATCTATCTATCTATCTATCTATCTATCTATCGATCGTTCTATCTATCTATCGTTCTGTCGTTCTAACTAGCACACTATCTAGCGTTCCATCGTTCCACCTATCATTATATATATCGTTTACATACATTATATTGTTCCATAAATCCATCATTTGATCTTTCTATCTATCACTCTATCTATTGTTCTATCGCACTATTGTTCTATCGTTCTCTCTATCTATCGTTCTATCTATTGTTACATCATTTCATTTACTCATCGGTCTATCGTTCCTTTCTATCATTCCATATGTCCATTGTTCTATCGTTCTATTGTTCCATTCATGCATCGTTCTGTTGCTCTATCTGTCTGTCTGTCTGTCTGTCTGTCTGTCTCTCTGTCTGTCTGTCTGTCTATCTATCTATCTATCTATCTATCTATCTATCTATCATTCTATCTATCTATCGTTCTATCTATCATTCTATCTATCGTTCTGTCGTTCTAACTAGCACACTATCTAGCGTTCCATCGTTCCACCTATCATTATATATATCGTTTACATACATTATATTGTTCCATAAATCCATCATTTGATCTTTCTATCGTTCCATATATCCATTGTTCTATCGTTCTATTGTTCCATTCATGCATCGTTCTGTTGTTCTATCTCTCTGTCTGTCTGTCTCGCTATCTATCTATCTATCTATCTATCTATCTATCTATCTATCTATCTATCTATCTATCTATCTATCTATCTATCTATCTATCTATCTATCTATCTATCTATCTATCTATCTATCTATCTATCTATCTATCTATCGATCGTTCTATCTATCTATCATTCTATCTATCGTTCTGTCGTTCTAACTAGCACACTATCTAGCGTTCCATCGTTCCACCTATCATTATATATATCGTTTACATACATTATATTGTTCCATAAATCCATCATTTGATCTTTCTATTGTTCCATATATCCATTGTTCTATCGTTCTATTGTTCCATTCATGCATCGTTCTGTTGCTCTATCTGTCTGTCTGTCTATCTATCTATCTATCTATCTATCTATCTATCTATCTATCTATCTATCTATCTATCTATCTATCTATCTATCTATCCATCTATCGATCGTTCTATCTATCTATCTTTCTATCATTCTAACTAGCACACTATCTAGCGTTCCATCGTTCCACCTATCATTATATATATCTGTAACAAAGTTCATAAATATGGGAAGAAGGAGGCGGGAACCGGCGAACATTCAACAATTTTAATTTTCAAATAAACAAACAATAAAACGAAAATATAAGGGCGGCAGTTCCTCACGGCGACTGCCGCCCACACAAACCAAATAAAACACAACATAAAATCCAGGCCTGGTCCTCTCTCGTCCTTCACTGTCGTCGCTCCTCCTTTATGCTTCCGGAGCTCCTCCGTGGGGAACTCGAGACCGGTGCACCGAGCACCTGAAGCTCGTTAACTCTCGCGTCACCGGCCTCGCGCCGTTCCCTCACGGCTCTCGCCCGCCCTGCTCGTCACAATATCGTTTACAGACATTATATTGTTCCATAAATCCATCATTTGGTCTTTCTATTGTTCCATATATCCATTGTTCTATCGTTCTATTGTTCCATTCATGCATCGTTCTGTTGCTCTATCTGTCTGTCTGTCTATCTATCTATCTATCTATCTATCTATCTATCTATCTATCTATCTATCTATCTATCTATCTATCTATCTATCTATCTATCTATCTATCTATCTATCTATCTATCTATCTATCGATCGTTCTATCTATCGTTCTATCGTTCATTCTATCTATCGTTCTGTCGTTCTAACTAGCACACTATCTAGCGTTCCATCGTTCCACCTATCATTATATATATCGTTTACATACATTATATTGTTCCATAAATCCATCATTTGATCTTTCTATTGTTCCATATATCCATTGTTCTATCGTTCTATTGTTCCATTCATGCATCGTTCTGTTGCTCTATCTGTCTGTCTGTCTATCTATCTATCTATCTATCTATCTATCGATCGTTCTATCTATCTATCTATCTATCTATCTATCTATCTATCTATCTATCTATCTATCTATCTATCTATCTATCTATCTATCTATCTATCGATCGTTCTATCTATCTATCGTTCTATCGTTCATTCTATCTATCGTTCTGTCGTTCTAACTAGCACACTATCTAGCGTTCCATCGTTCCACCTATCATTATATATATCGTTTACATACATTATATTGTTCCATAAATCCATCATTTGATCTTTCTATTGTTCCATATATCCATTGTTCTATCGTTCTATTGTTCCATTCATGCATCGTTCTGTTGCTCTATCTGTCTGTCTGTCTGTCTGTCTATCTATCTATCTATCTATCTATCTATCTATCTATCTATCTATCTATCTATCTATCTATCTATCTATCTATCTATCTATCTATCTATCTATCTATCTATCGATCGTTCTATCTATCTATCTTTCTATCATTCTAACTAGCACACTATCTAGCGTCCCATCGTTCCACCTATCATTATATATATCGTTTACATACATTATATTGTTCCATAAATCCATCATTTGATCTTTCTATCTATCACTCTATCTATTGTTCTATCGCACTATTGTTCTATCGTTCTCTCTATCTATCGTTCTATCTATTGTTACATCATTTCATTTACTCATCATTCTATCGTTCCATCGTTCCATATATCCATCATTTGATCTTTCTATCGTTCCATATATCCATTGTTCTATCGTTCTATTGTTCCATTCATGCATCGTTCTGTTGTTCTATCTCTCTGTCTGTCTGTCTGTCTGTCTGTCCATCTATCCATCTATCTATCTATCTATCTATCTATCTATCTATCTATCTATCTATCTATCTATCTATCTATCTATCTATCTATCTATCTATCTATCTATCTATCTATCTGTTTTTATATCTATTCTATGCAGATTGCAATCAGAATTGAGCAGAATTCTGTCGTTCATTCTGTCCATCATTCTATCTGTCATTCTATTGTTCTGTCGTTCTATACAAATTTCAATCAGAATTGTTTAGAGCAATGCAGAAAAAGATTCTTTTTAGAATTCTAGAAAATGTGCTTGTGTATTCGTAATCCACATAAATTTACAATATTTCAGCACCATAAATATTTAGGGAGACCCCAAGATTTACAGTGTGATTGATTGATGTCATGTATCAAAAAGAAAGTATTAGTATTCATAATCAGCCTCTAAATAATAGTATAAATTCATCCCGAATAAAAACAGATGGAGCGACATGAAAATAATCATGTTCAAGGAAGACACATTATCTGCATGAACATGGTGGGATAAGTTTGTGAAACACGTCCTGGTGGAATTAATGCTGGAGTGAGTCCTGATCCTAACAGCCATTAAACGGGCAGAGACGGCGAGGAAGTCTGCCAATTTTGTCATTAATACCGTACAACCTTTTGTCTTCTTTTTTTTCTGTCCTTTTCCATCCAATAAATCGGATGTGTAGCATTCACTTTAATCACAGGAGTTCACAGTCATGACCAACCCTGAACGCAAAACTTCTCTCACAGTGGCATTGCTAAGCTGGAGTTATTCATGTTTCAAAATTCTGAAGCTGAATATATTCTATGCATTTTACAAACTAACGAGCTGCATTTCTGACAAGATATCACTCTTCATGGGCAGAAACTCATAAATATTGTGAAAATGGTCAATTTGAACTTTTTTATTTAATTTGACTGCATTATGCATTTCTGCATTATGCATATGCACTCTTAAAAATAGGTTTCAAAAGGAAGGTGCCTTAAAAGAGCCATTTTTTGATCAATCATTTCAAAGATCGAAAGAACCATTTTCCACTATAAAGAACCCTTTGTGGAATGGAAAGACATGGATGTTAAAGTTTAGTAACCGTCGATGCCAATAAAGGACCTTTATTTTTAAATGTGTACTTTAGGGCTTTTTTTAATGCTTCCTACTATGTTTTGAAATGCAGCTTACTTGCATCTCTATCTGTTGGCCGTTCATGCATACTGAAAGATGAGTTGGTGTGTGACAGCTACGGGGAACACAGGTGTTTCAGCCTTCTGTTCATTTTTAGCCGTCGTTGCTGAGATTATAGTTTTCATTCAGAAGAGATTTGGTTCAGTAGCCGAACAGACTTTAGTCAGAGTAGACGGTATATTTGAGATTGACAGAAAGGCTGCAGTCCGTTCAGTAAGCCATGCTGTGTTCAGTAGGTCTCCTGTGATCAAATCTGAGTTTTCAGAGTCACATGATCCTTCAGAAATCATTCAAGAAATTGATGTTCATTTCTGATTATCATCAGCGTTGAAAACAGTTGTGCTGCATTATATTTTTGTGAAAACCATGAGAATTATTCGAATAGGAAGTTCAAAACATGAGCATTTATTTGAAATATATATATATTTTGTAGCACTATAAATTTCACTTTTGATCCACTTAAGATGATAGCTTGTTCTTCCATGGAATAAAACAGTTTAAAAGACAACTGTGACTTTTTATCTCTCTATATATCTTGGTATAAACTCGCAATTGTGAGAAATAAAGTCAGATTTTTTTCCTGCAGTTTTGACTTTTGACTCACAATTGAAATTTTCTCGCAATTCTGACTTTTTTTCTTATAATTGTGAGTTTATATCGCACAATTCTTAATTGCGAGATGTAAACTCGAAATTGCGAGGAAAAAGTCATAAATCCGAGATAACTCACAATTGCAGGGAAAAAAATCAGAATTGCGAGAAAAAAGTCAGAAATGAGAGTTTATATATAGCGATTCTGAAAAAAACCCCCGATGAATTGTGAGAAATAAACTTTCGATTCTGACTTTATTCGCAATTGTGAGTTATCCCTAAAACTTCTGAACTGTAGTATATCAAAAACAATATTTATGTATCTGTTCAGAATGACATTTTTTGTAATATGTGAAACGGTAAACCTGACACTCGAAACACTAGTTTGCAAAGTTCTTGTCACGTGAACTTATCTTCTTTTTTTGTTTTTTTTGTCATCAATCAAATTAATAATGAGTCAACAAGGACATGCTGAAAGTAGATATTGTTCACAGTAAACAAACTGCGTAACTAGTTACTAGTAGTCCTCTAAACTAACTCTGGTTTCTTAGAAATGGTCTAGTTGTCTGTGCCTGTGTTTTTCTCTGATCTTGTTGAGAAATTCACTCATTATGAAGAGATCAGAGCTGCTTTCACACTGAGGTAATGGACTGGAAAGCCTTCGGATTCTTTTTTCTTGCTGAATATTGTAAAAAGCTTAAAAACGCTGAGAAATAAAGGTTTCGCTATCCAGCCCAGCCCTAAACTCCCATACTGGAGAACATTATCATTATCAGATTTCTCCATGGCATTTCTCTCATTATCTCCATGGCTTGTTTGGTTTGGATTTCCTTTTTACTCAGACAGTTTTCATTTCATGAAAGTGGTTTTCTGTAATCAGGGAGTGTTTCCCCAATGGATTCTTAAATATGAAGAATTGTTTCTCGGATGTAGATGTTTTAGCCCTTTTGCTGGAGTCACTGTCATCCATTTAGCTGTAACATTCATGACAGCCGCCCTCAATAACGCCATTGGCAATCTCTGCGATGACAAACGGCTCACGCTCGCCGCTACATTACATTACAGCTCAGCATGTTCATTTAAATCACACCGCTCCATTCATTTCTGTACTGATTTACAGATCAGCTATATTTTCTGTCTCAATAGAAAACATGTGGCACATTAATGATCTGCAGATTTAATGACCCAGATTTATTTACTTATTCTTTTTATCATTTGTTTATGTAATCTTATTTATTCTTTTATCTGGTTTTATCATATTTAATCCAAATTTTATTTAATTTATTTGATCTTTATTTGTTTTATATATATATATATATATATATATATATATATATATATATATATATATATATATATATATATATATATATATATATATATATATATATTTAATGTTTATTTTATTTGATCTTATTTTTTGACTTTCTCTATTTATTTGATCTTATTTATTTATGTATTTATTATATTCAATGCTATTTATTTTTATTTATTTTATCTTTTTTAATCCTATTTATTTTACCTTATTTATTTATTTTTATCATATTTTATTTTATTTATTTATGTAATCTTATTTATTCTTTTATAATTTGATCATATTTCATCCAAATTTATTTGATCTTTATTTATTTATATTTATTTTCTTATTTAATGTTATTTATACTTTTTATTTGATCTTATTTATTGACTATATTTGATCTTATTTATTTATTTATTTATTTATTTATTTATTTGTATTAAATGCTATTTATTTTGCAATTTTATTTTGTTTATTTATATAATCTTAATTTGATGCTGTTTATTCCTATTTATTTTCATATTTTAATTTTTATATATATATATATATAATATTATTTATTTTTTTAATTTACTCTTATTTATTCTTTATTTGTTTTAACTTATTTAATCCTTTTTATTTGATCTTATTTATTTATTTTATATTTTATTTTATTCATTTATGAATTCATTATTTAATCTGAATTTTTTCTTGCCTTTAAAACTTTTTAATAGAATAAATCTATTTAATCCTATTAACTCTATATTTCATTTATTTATTTTATTTTCTGATTGTAAAGTGTGTTTGTGTGTCTGTCTTTACGGTATTCAGAGGCTTTTATGCCATACCTGACCTATATCATCAGACGTGCTCGTGACCTCGTATCTGCGGCTTTTATGAATCATGAATGCTGTGTTCCGTGAATCTGAGCGCGTCCCACCCGTTCAGCAGTAGAATAATCCATCAGATGTGTTTCACACCTAAAAGCGGCGTCTGGCACATGAAAGCCAGTGCTCGTGCGAGAACGTTGGCGGCAGATGGGCGAGTTTGCCGCATTGACGGAGAGCCTTGATGGAGAGCTAGTTGAGTCAGATATTGATGTCGGAGCACTACTTAGACTATAAAACACAAACTTCAAGCACATTAGTGTCTGGAGCTTTAGGTGTTTGATGACTCTGTTCATGTGAATCTAACGGTGAAAAACAACACAGAGACTTTGTGTTTTTTGGCTGCGTAACAAATAACCACTGAGCATTGATGCGGTTTCCATTAAGTGCTCTGAAATCCACATACAGTCGCAGTCGACGCTGCAGTAAATCACTCCGGGTTGATTGTGAATCGTGAAGTATGTGTTATGTCTGTCTAGGGACGCTGCTAAACGCTCTCCTCTGCTCACTATTGTCCAAAATAAAAGCACTTTATTAGTTTCACTTTATTTTGTAATTTCATCTGTGTGAATCCGTCAGTAGACAGAAGTAAGAACTGGCCAGAAATAATGAGATTCTGTTCAGTTGTGTGCAGAAATAGCTGCTGGGTTTATGTGAGGTTGCGTTTTTCTTTTTCGTTTATTTGCTCATGAGAGCTTGAGGGAACTGAATGTACTCAGGTGATGTTGCTTTAATGTTGTAGTATATGGATTATATCCTCCCTTGGTTACGCAGTCCTAGAACTGGGCCTGTTAATAACTAGATTTTGTACATTTTGCATGATTATGCAAACTTCTTTGTGATGCGATGGTGTTGCTAGGGGGTTGCTAAGGTGTTACTAGGTGAATGCTTTCTATCTGAAGTCACAAAAGTACTGAATCCTCGTGTCTTATATCTTATATCTTACTTGGGTCCTTCCTTCAGTAATAGTCTGTGGATTTTATTGTCCAGCAGGTGATTGATTGATTGATTGATTGATTGATTGGTTAATTGATTGATTGATGATATTTTTATTTTTCTAATTTTTCATTATTTTAAAAAGTTTGTTTATTTATTTATTTTTCTAATTTGTATATTTCTGCAATAGATTTTTTAAAATTAAATGTATTTTCTCATTTGTTTATTTATTAACTTATTTGTTTGTTGATCTATTCATTTAATTTTCTAATTTAATTATCTGTATATTTTTTATTTACTTTATACATTTATTTTTAATTTATTTTTCAATGTTTATTTTTTTAATTATTTATTTGTATGCTTTATATTTATTTATTTTTCTAATTTGTTGATTTATGAACTTATTTGTTCGATTGTTTTTTTAAATTTATTTACTGCATCTATGTATTTATTTATTTATTATTTATTGATTTTTTTCTCATTTGTATTTAGTTTTATTTTGTTTATTTTTCTAATTTAATTATTTGTCAAGAACAGTGGGAATGGACTTACACTATTATGACAGAGACAAATAGTTACTGATACTCACTGAAGGTGCATATTATGAATTTCTATTTCTGTAAATTCAGTTATTATTTAGTCTTGAGGTCTGAATGGTAAATAAACCTGGCAGATTCTTGCAGATTCATAAGATTTAACATGTCCAGTGTATGTTTTAAACACCTTTGAGGAAGCAGAAAGTTAGCTAATATGAGCTAAACCCCTCGTCATGCATGTTGTTATGAATGTCGCACTGGGAATTATACCTGAAATGAGAAAACAGCTGCAGTTTTACATGACAAGTGTCATGATGGAAATGATCTTGACGTGCATTTTTAAGCGCACAAACAACCGGGAGTGATTGAGAATCAATTAGAGCTCATTGTGGCTTGAGCACGTCTAGAACAATAAACACGCTCACGGCAGCTGCTCGCCGAACATTTACATCTTTTTCACGATTGACAGTCTGTCTGGAGCTGAATAAAGAGACAAAGAGAGAAAGCAAGCGAATTGCTGACGCACAGACGACTGGTGGTGTCATGCAGAACCGATCAGCTCCGTTCAGGTCTGTCTCACACCGCTGCGAAGCCCCTGTTTCTGTTCACTTTTAAAAAGGTCACTTACATGTTCATGTATCAAATGCTGGCCTGTCAGGAAGGGAAGGAAAACGGAGAGAAATGCCATTTAGCTCGACCGCCTCTGTGTGGCATTTCACTTCACGGTTTTAACAGGAGCTGAAGAGTCTGAAGAGTTTTCTGGTTTTGCCACAGAACTCAAAATCTTTAGCAGAGACAACCTTGTTTTATCTATCTATCTATCTATCTATCTATCTATCTATCTATCTATCTATCTATCTATCTATCTATCTATCTATCTATCTATCTATCTATCTATCTATCTATTTTAAAAGTTCATCCACCCTTCCATCCATCATCTCTTTTAATTGTTCATCCATCCATCCATCCATCCATCCATCCATCCATCCATCCATCCATCCATCCATCTCTTTTAATAGTCCATCCATCCATCCATCCATCCATCCATCATCCATCTCTTTTAATAGTTCATCCATCCATCCATCCATCCATCTCTTTTAATAGTCCATCCATCCACCCATCTCTTTTAATAGTCCATCCATCCATCCATCCATCCATCCATCTCTTTTAATAGTCCATCCATCCATCTCTTTTAATAGTCCATCCATCCATCTCTTTTAATAGTCCATCCATCCATCCATCTCTTTTAATAGTCCATCCATCCATCTCTTTTAATAGTTCATCCATCCATCCATTCATCCATCTCTTTGAATAGTTCATCCATCCATCTCTTTTAATAGTCCATCCATCCATCTCTTTGAATAGTTCATCCATCCATCCATCTCTTTTAATAGTCCATCCATCCATCTCTTTTAATAATCCATCCATCCATCTCTTTTAATAGTTCATCCATCCATCTCTTTGAATAGTTCATCCATCCATCCATCTCTATGAATAGTTCATCCATCCATCCATCTCTTTTAATAGTTCATCCATCCATCCATCTCTTTGAATAGTTCATCCATCCATCCATCTCTTTTAATAATCCATCCATCCATCTCTTTTAATAGTTCATCCATCCATCTCTATGAATAGTTCATCCATCCATCCATCTCTTTTAATAGTTCATCCATCCATCCATCTCTTTGAATAGTTCATCCATCCATCCATCTCTTTTAATAATCCATCCATCCATCTCTTTTAATAGTTCATCCATCCATCCATCCATCCATCTCTTTGAATAGTTCATCCATCCATCCATCTCTTTGAATAGTTCATCCATCCATCCATCTCTTTTAATAGTCAAGTCAAGTCAAGTCATCTTTATTTATATAGCGCTTTTTACAATGCAAATTGTGGCAAAGCAGCTTTACATTAATAAGAAAATGGTGTCATTGTGCAGCTTATTCTATATATTATTGATTCATTCCGTTGCAAATATCAATAGTTATTAGTCTAGTTAATTTAGGTATATCAGCACTGCAGAAAACAGTGACGTAATCGTCCGGCTCAGCTCAGTTTGTATACAACGGCGCCAATGCAGGCATATCAAAAACACTGCTGAATATCAAGCAAGTGTCCCCAACTTAAGCAAGCCAAAGGCAACAGCGGCAAGGAACCAAAACTCCAACAAATGGAGAAAAAAACCTCGGGAGAAACCAGGCTTAGTCGGGGGGCCAGTTCTCCTCTGGCCAACAGTGAACACTTGTCCGATACCCAGGCAGAGTTACGGGTCATTAAACCGATTTGGAATCGCAACAGTCAAAATATTTAATCTAGTTCCATCTAGTTTAAGATCTTTTTGATCACGCCGGTATGGGACGGTTTGTTGGGATATGTGCCACTGGCTGATGAGTCGGTAAGGTCTTAATAAAGGATGAGCTAGTTAACACAGTCTCCGCCGACACCACAGGGCCACATCGCTGCCGCACACAGGCACAGGTTCCCCGTCCGACCCGGACACGGCCCAGATCCAGCCAATCACGTTAATTGGTAAACCTCGGGATAAGCAGAGAGACAAAAAATTAGCGTAGACGCCATTCTTCTTCTGATGTACCGAGTACATCTGGTGTTATAGGAAGTGTTCCCGGTTCCGGCTGACCTGATCTATGCAGCCTAACAATCCTTTAACGGATATGAAGACAAAAGTTTATAGTGCGTCATGTGTATGCCAGGTTGAATAGATGCGTTTTTAGTCTAGATTTAAACTGACAGAGTGTGTCTGCTTCCCGAACAATGCTAGGAAGATTGTTCCAGAGTTTAGGTGCCAAATAGGAAAAGGATCTACCGCCTGCGGTTGATTTTGATATTCTAGGGATTAACAACTGGCCAGAATTCTGAGATCGTAATAGACGCGAAGGACTATAATGCATTAAGAGCTCACTCAGGTACTGAGGAGCTAAGCCATTTAGTGCTTTGTAAGTAATTAGCAAGATTTTAAAATCTATACGATGTTTAATAGGGAGCCAGTGCAGTTTTGACAGAACCGGGCTAATATGTTCATATTTCCTGGTTCTAGTAAGGACTCTAGCTGCTGCGTTTTGGACCAGCTGTAATTTGTTTATCACGCGAGCAGAGCAACCACCCAATAGAGCGTTACAGTAATCTAGTCTCGAGGTCATAAACGCATGAACTAGCTGTTCCGCATTTGTCATTGAGAGCATATGTCGCAATTTAGATATATTTTTAAGATGGAAGAATGCGGTTTTACATATGCTAGAAATGTGGCTTTCAAATGAAAGATTGGTATCAAAGAGCACACCCAGGTTCCTAACTGACGAAGACGACTTAACAGAGCAGCCATCAAGTGTTAGACAGTATTCAAGTTTTTTATGTGCTGAAGTTTTTGGTCCAATAATTAGAATCTCTGTTTTTTCTGAATTTAGTAGTAGGAAATTACTAGTCATCCAATTTTTTATATCAGCTACGCATTCTGTTAATTTTGAGAATTGGTAGGTTTCATCAGGGCGCGAGGAAATATAGAGCTGAGTATCATCAGCGTAACAGTGAAAGCTAATGCCATGCTTCCTAATGACATCTCCCAAGGGTAGCATGTACAGAGTGAAAAGCAACGGTCCTAGAACTGAGCCTTGTGGTACTCCATATTTAACTTGTGATCGAAATGACATCTTATCGTTTACTACTACAAACTGATAACGGTCAGATAAGTATGATTTGAACCATGCCAATGCAATTCCACTAATTCCAGCATAATTTTCTAGTCTATTCAAAAGAATATTGTGGTCAATAGTGTCAAAAGCAGCACTGAGGTCTAGTAACACTAATAGAGAGATACAACCATGATCTAATGATAAGAGCAAATCATTCGTAACTCTAATGAGAGCAGTCTCAGTACTATGGTACGGTCTAAATCCTGACTGGAAATCCTCACAGATACCATTTCTTTCCAAGTAGGAACTAAGCTGAGATGATACTGCCTTTTCTAGTATTTTTGACAGAAAAGGTAGATTGGAAATCGGTCTGTAATTGACTAATTCACCAGGATCAAGTTGTGGTTTTTTAATAAGAGGTTTGATAATAGCCTGCTTAAAATTTTTCGGTACGTAACCTAGTGATAAAGATGAATTAATGATCTTAAGAAGAGGATCTATGACCTCTGGAAGCATCTCTTTCAATAGCTTAGTCGGTATAGGGTCTAACATACATGTTGTAGATTTTGATGATTTAACAAGTTTAGACAATTCTTCCTTTCCTATAGCAGCGAATGAATGGAATTTTTCCTCAGGGATACAACAACCCACTGTCAGATGTGATACTGTAGTAGACAGTTGCATGGCTATAATTTTCTCTCTAATGTTGTCAATCTTGCAAGTAAAGAAGTTCATAAAGTCATTACTGCTGTGCTGTTTGGAAACATCAGAAGTTGAGGCTGTATTTCTTGTTAATTTAGCCACTGTATTAAATAAATACTTAGGGTTGTGTTTATTTTCTTCTAAAAGATTTGAAAAATAAGCAGATCTAGCGGTTTTTACAGCCTTTCTGTACTCCATCATTTTCTCTCTCCATGAAATCCGAAAAACTTCTAGTTTTGAATTCTTCCAGCTGCGCTCCAGTTTTCTGGCTGCTCTCTTAAGGGCCCGAGTGTGCTCGTTATACCATGGCGTTGGACTAATATCCTTAATCTTTTTTAAGCGCAAAGGAGCGACAGAGTCTAGAGTGTTCGAAAAGAGAGCGTCAATAGTTTCTGTTGCAACATCGAGTTCTTCTAAGCTGTCTGGTTTGCTAAGTTGATGAAACTGATCAGGAAGATTATTTATAAAGCAATTTTTAGTGGTAGAAGTGATGGTTCTAACATATTTATGGCAGACAGGCGGTTTTCCAGCCTTGGATAAATGTAGCATGCATGAGACTAGATAATGATCTGAGACGTCATCGCTCTGCTGCAGAATTTCAACGGCATCAATATCGATTCCATGTGACAATATTAGATCTAGAGTATGATTACGACAATGAGTTGGTCCTGATACGTGTTGTCTAACTCCAATAGAGCTAAGAATATCTGTTAATGCCAATCCCAAAGCGACTTTTTCATTATCTACATGTATATTAAAATCACCAACAATAAGGACTTTATCCACAGCCAGTACTAACTCCGATAGAAAATCAGCAAATTCTTTGATAAAATCTGTATGGTGCCCTGGTGGCCTGTATACAGTAGCCAACACAAATTTCAAATGAGATTTGTCACTTACATTATATAAACTTACATAGAGCACCATCACTTCAAAAGAGATATATTTGAAAGACTTTTGAGTAATACTGAAGATATTACTATAGATTACAGCAACACCTCCCCTTTACCTTTCTGACGAGGTTCGTGTTGATAATAGTAACCTTGAGGGCTAGACTCATTTAAAGTAATGTAATCGTCTGGTTTTAGCCAGGTTTCTGTCAAACACAGCACATCTAGGTTATTTTCTGTGATAATATCATTTACAATAAGTGCTTTTGAAGAAAGGGATCGAATATTCAGCAACCCAAGCTTTATCATTTTGTTATCTTTATAATCTCTGTTTACTAGTTGTTGAACATCAATTAAATTATCACCCGTAAATGGGTTTGGAAGTTTTCTGTATTTATTAGTTCGGGGTACAGACACAGTCTCTATCTGATGATATCTAGGTGAAAGAGTCTCTATGTGTTGGGATTTATCTGAATTCTGTGACGTGAGACAGCTAGCAGACGGTCGGTTTAGCCAGTCTGTCTGCTTCCTGACCTGGGCCCCAGTTAGTCAAGGTTGAGCTCTAAGACTATGTGCCATATTACTAGAGAGAAGAGCAGCACCACCCCAGGAGGGATGAATACCATCTCTTTTCAACAGGTCAGGTCTGCCCCAAAAACTTTTCCAATTGTCTATGAAACCTATATTATTCTGTGGACACCACTTAGACAGCCAGCCATTGAGTGATGATAGTCTGCTAATTATCTCATCACTCCTACGAGCAGGAAGGGGTCCAGAAAAAATTACAGTGTCTGACATCATACGTGCGATTTCACACACCTCTTTAATGTTAATTTTGGTGATCTCCGACTGGCGAAGTCGGACATCATTAGCGCCGACGTGAATAAAAATCTTAGAGTATTTACGATTAGCATTAGCCAGCACTTTTAAATTTGCTTTGATATCAGGCGCTCTGGCTCCCGGCAAACATGTGACTATGGTGGCTGGTGTCTCTATTTTCACGTTCCGTGTAATAGAATCGCCAATAACTAGGGCACTTTCAACAGGATTCTCAGCGGGTGCGTCACTGAGTGGGGAGAACCTGTTTGATGTTCTAATCGGAACGGAAGAGTGGTGTTTTTTAACACGACTAGGCCGCCTCACGGTCACCCAGTTGCCCTGCTGCACGGGCTCTACAGCCGGAACCGAACAATGTACGGAGTTCACTAGGCTAGTCGCATCCAAAACAGTATCTGAAGCCCTTGCATTCTTACTATCCTCAGTTAAAGTTTGGATGCGTGTCTCTAATTCTAAGATTTTCTCTGTCAGCCTGACTATTTCCCTACATTTATGACATGTGAATCCTTCATCGCTGACAGAAAAAGCTAAACTATGCATGTGACAGGCAGTGCAAGTAACAATGAAAGGAGAAGATGACATAGCTTACCGTGTTTGTAGACCGATCCGACTTACCAGATGTTTGATGAATTTGAAGAAAACGAGAGCGCGATAGAAATGACGTTGGGCACGGATAACACAAACTAGCGTAATGCTAACGCGTTGTGGTGGTGATTTAGATTAAAAGATTAAAAACTAGCGATGTCAGATTAATGTGATAGGCAATATAAGACAATATCAGATATATAGTGAAGATAAAGTAGACAGCAAACAATGACAATAAATAGATTCAAATAAAGCTATATGGAGCAACAGACTCAAACAATTCAGCAGCGAGGCAGACAGCTTCATCAATAGTTAATAGTTCATCCATCCATCCATCTCTTTGAATAGTTCATCCATCCATCCATCCATCCATCCATCCATCCATCCATCCATCCGTCTCTTTTAATAGTCCATCATCAATCCATCCATCCATCCATCCATCCATCCATCTCTTTTAAAAGTCCATCCATCCATCCATCCATCTCTTTTAATAGTCCATCCATCCATCTCTTTTAATAGTTCATCCATCCATCCATCTCTTCAAATAGTTCATCCATCCATCCATCCATCCATCCATCTCTTTCAATAGTTCATCCATCCATCCATCCATCTCTTTTAATAGTTCATCCATCCATCCATCTCTTTGAATAGTTCATCCATCCATCCATCCATCCATCCATCCATCCATCCATCCATCCATCCATCCATCCGTCTCTTTTAATAGTCCATCATCAATCCATCCATCCATCCATCCATCCATCCATCTCTTTTAAAAGTCCATCCATCCATCCATCCATCTCTTTTAATAGTCCATCCATCCATCTCTTTTAATAGTTCATCCATCCATCCATCTCTTCAAATAGTTCATCCATCATCCATCCATCCATCCATCCATCCATCTCTTTCAATAGTTCATCCATCCATCCATCCATCCATCCATCCATCTCTTTTAATATTCCATCCATCCATCCATCTATCTCTTTTAATATTCCATCCATACATCCATCTATCCATCTCTTTTAAAAGTCCATCCATCCATCCATTCATCTCTTTTAATACTTCATACATCCATCTCTTTTATTATTCCATACATACATCCATCCATCCATCTCTTTTAATAGTTCATCCATCCATCCATCATCCATCTCTTTTAATAGTTCGTCCATCCATCCATCCATCCATCCATCCATCATCCATCCATCTCTTTTAATACTTCATACATCCCTCTCTTTTATTATTCTATCCATACATCCATCCATCCATCCATCTCTTTTAATATTCCATCCATACATCCATCATCCATCTCTTTTAATAGTTCATCCATCCATCCATCCATCCATCCATCCATCCATCCATTCATCTCTTTTAATACTTCATACATCCATCTCTTTTATTATTCCATCCATACATCCATCCATCCATCCATCTCTTTTAATATTCCATCCATACATCCATCATCCATCTCTTTTAATAGTTCATCCATCCATCCATCCATCCATTCATCTCTTTTAATACTTCATACATCCATCTCTTTTATTATTCCATCCATACATCCATCCATCCATCCATCCATCCATCTCTTTTAATATTCCATCCATACATCCATCCATCCATCTCTTTTAATATTCCATCCATACATCCATCCATCCGTCTCTTTTAATATTCCATCCATCCATCCATCTCTTTTAATATTCCATCCATACATCCATCCATCCATCCATCCATCTCTTTTAATATTCCATCCATACATCCATCCATCCGTCTCTTTTAATATTCCATCCATCCATCCATCTCTTTTAATATTCCATCCATACATCCATCCATCCGTCTCTTTTAATATTCCATCCATCCATCCATCCATCTCTTTTAATATTCCATCCATACATCCATCCATCTCTTTTAATAGTCCATCCATCCATCTCTTTTAATATTCCATCCATACATCCATCCATCCATCTCTTGTAATAGTTCATCTGTCCGTCCATCAGATAATTTCTGCCAAAATTACATTCCAAGTACCCTAGCAACCCCCCAGCACACCTTAGCAACCACATAGCAATGCCCTGCCACTTACCCTAACATCATGGCAGTGTCTTCTGCACAGGCAGACACAACTCACATGTACTTCTCTCCAGACACTGTTAGTGTAGTGTTGGGTGATGAAAGAAGAAACATAGATTGACTGACATGTTTGACATATTCTGGCTCTCGAACCAACCAGAGAATCTGAAGACCGTTTGGTGAAACCCGGCCCATGTAAGCGAACCAGCGTCTCCGCCTGGACACTGTATATTTAGGTCATTAGAGGCGGTTCGCTGGGATGTTTTGCCTCTGAAAGGCCTGTAAATTTTTAATCTGAGGGGCCGTGCTTACATGACATGCTCGTCTGGGCCTTTTGTGCCGCTGACAGTCTGCGTGGCGATGGAGTGGCCGGTAGGTACGCACTGTTTAGATTTGCTCGTGTGTGTGTCTGTGTGTGTGTGTGTGTGTGTGTGTGATGGAGATATACCGTAGACGGTAATACAGTAGCTGAGAGCGCTGGATCGATGTCTGAACGCACAGAGGCAGAGATGAAAGTGCGAACCTTGCAGGGTATGACCGCGCGAAATCAACTTTGAAGAAAAGCAGCAGGAGATTGGCTTTAAGATTTGTATGAACGTGGACATTTACTTTCGTCCAACCTTTTCGCCTTCACTGCAAACGATATTTTCTTGTTCTTATTTGAAGTATTTTTTTTTTATCATGTTTTGAGGCACTACAGGTAAAAAATGTTTTATTTCATGCACTGGTCAATTTTGAGTTTTGGTCTAGTTTTCTTTTATAACGTGCCTTCTTTCAGACTAGTGGAATGAAAACATCCAAAATACATATTTAAGTGTTTATTTTATTACATTTTACATCTGGAGATCTCAATGACGTATCCACTTCAGCCCCAAACTTTAGTTTTATTATCTTTATTTTAAAGGTTTGTTCATATATCGTTTGCCTAATATATATATAGCATTTTCTGATTCACAGAGGATTAAAAAGAGACATCCTCTCTGTAAAAACCTTCAACTCTAATATGTCGAACAAAATCAAGCAAGAAGTTTTGTGATATCGCTTGATGTACCCCATTCACCTGTGTCTTGCCTTAAAAAATACAAAGATGCTTAAAATGAGATTTACTTTACTTTTAATACAAAGTTGTGTAAGATTATTCAGTAACACTTTATTTTACAGTGTCATTGTGACATATTTTACATGCAGTTACTATAGTAATAACTATAAATTATGCATTATTACATGCAACTAACCCTACACTATACCAAACTCTAATCCTAACCTTTAGTAAGTACAAGTAGTTACTTAATATCACTCAGTACTTAAATGTATAATTACAGTGTAACAAAGACACCTTAAAATAAAGTGTAACCGATTATTCTTTCTTACACATT
Organism: Opsariichthys bidens; assembly: GCA_037194245.1. Taxonomy (NCBI): domain Eukaryota; kingdom Metazoa; phylum Chordata; class Actinopteri; order Cypriniformes; family Xenocyprididae; genus Opsariichthys; species Opsariichthys bidens. The sequence continues at coordinate 4,638,856 of CM074300.1, read as the reverse complement.
GTCAAATGTTTTTTTTAGCATAGAACTAAATTTGGTTAGGTGCCAAAGTGCCCCATTATGGTATTTTAAAGGATACTAATTTTGTTTTAGAGTCTCTTATGTAACCCCTCTAAGCCTCGAACCCAGGTTTTCCGGCATGGGAGTCGGACGCTCTAACAAGAAGGCTAAAGGCTTTAGCGTCTGTTGCTAGAGTATCTCTTGAGGTCAGAGAAGTGAGGTTTACTCGCACAGCAACTACTAGCTGGCCTCCGTTACACTCACCCCCCTAAACCTCACTCCCATCCGGGTCACGGCACCAATGTAAACCCTTCTACCCGGGTCCTACTCGACCCACTCTGAGCGGGCCTCGAACCCCCCTAAACCTCGAATCCTCCTAAACTCAACCCCCTAAACCTCACTCCCATCCGGGTCACGGCACCAATGTAGCCCCTCTACCCGGGTCTTACTCGACCCGCTCTGAGCGGGCCTCGAACCCAGGTTTTCCGGCATGGGAATCGGACGTTCTAACAAGAAGGCTGCAACCTCTAGCATCTGTTGCTAGAGCATCTCTTGAGGTCAGAGAAGTGAGGTTTACTCGCACAGCAACTACTAGCTGGCCTCCGTTACACTCACCCCCCCTAAACCTCACTCCCATCCGGGTCACGGCACCAATGTAACCCTTCTACCCGGTTCCTACTCGACCCACTCTGAGCGGGCCTCGAACCCCCCTAAACCTCGAATCCTCCTAAACTCAACCCCCTAAACCTCAGTCCCATCCGGGTCACGGCACCAATGTAGCCCCTCTACCCGGGTCCTACTCGACCCACTCTGAGCGGGCCTCGAGCCCAGGTTTTCCGGCATGGGAATCGGACGTTCTAACAAGAAGGCTGCAACCTCTAGCATCTGTTGCTAGAGCATCTCTTGAGGTCAGAGGAGTGAGGTTTACTCGCACTGCAACTACTAGCTGGCCTCCGTTACACTCACCCCCCTAAACCTCACTCCCATCCGGGTCACGGCACCAATGTAGTCCCTCTACCCGGGTCCTACTCGACCCACTCTGAGCGGGCCTCGAACCCCCCTAAACCTTGAATCCCCCTAAACTCACCCCCCTAAACCTCACTCCCATCCGGGTCACGGCACCAATGTAGCCCCTCTACCCGGGTCCTACTCGACTCGCTCTGAGCGGGCCTCGAACCAGAGTTCTGAAAACAGCATCTTCTCAACATATCGACAGCATGAACAAAACTCTTCCAGTCTCAGCTACAACTACAGTGTTTGAGGGCGGCGCAAAGTAGATGTTGTTCTTGGGCTGCCAGTGAAGATTATAGGCTGGTTTTATTGGTATGTAACAGGAAGTGAGATGGCATTGACTCATTTCAGGCAGTTGAGAATCGATTCTTTCTTTTAGGAGACAACAACTTTCCTTGTTGTGCACTTAGAACTTCGCAGACCTTTTAAATTCACAGGCAGCTATATTACAGGTACTTTTCAAAAAAGCACAATGAATAGGGGCATTTTAAAACAACAACAAAAACTATTTGTCAACAAAAATAAACTTCCAGATATACTATTCTCTAAAAAAAAAAGAACTGTCTTTTCTTACACCGTTTTGCTTTTCAAGTAAATGTATCTTGTTTTAAGCATAATTCTCCTGAAAAATGACGATTTTGCAGTGTTTAAGTTAAGGCGTCCTTCTCCACTTCTTCTCAGATATGTGTCACCAAGATGTCCACTCGCAGCTGCCAGGGATCCGACTCGGTCATCAAACCCCTGGACACCATTCCTGAAGACAAGAAGGTGCGAGTGCAGCGGACGCAGAGCGGCTTCGATCCCTTCGAGAAACCGGCGAGTCAGGTGAAGCGAGTCCATTCGGAGAACAATGCCTGCATCACCTCCAAAAGCTCCTCCTCTGGGAAAGAGTCTCCAAAACTTCGGCGTCACTCCAGTCCGAGTTCTGTGAGTGTTTTCTTCCATGAATGATGTCTTTATTGGTGCTAATTACAGTTTATGACAAAATGAGTGACTTCATGCCTAATTTGACATTGCTAGCAGATTGTGATTGTCCTTGATACGGCTCATTAATAAACCTTTATGTGAGGTTTGAAATGTGTTTTGATTGTAATTATTGTTTGACAGCTTCATTAGCTGCTTATTTTCTTATTTTTAATGGTAATTGGACATGCTTTGAACTTTTTATCACAATCGTCAAGGATTCAAATACATGCCAGTATACGAATAAATATTTCATCAGAAGAAGTATTTATTTTTTATTTGTTTTTATTATTTATTTATTTATTTTAATTTACTATTTAATGATTTTATTCATTATTTTAATTTTACATTATGACTTTATTTTTTTATTAAAGCTTTTATTTAGATTTTTTCATTTAAAAATTATTTAAGTGAATTTAACCTTTTTATGATTGTATTTATTTTTGGTAAGCATTTCATTTTCATTTTTTTTTATTTTAAAATGATTTCTTTTAATGATTTTATTCATTTTTGGTAAGTGTTTAATTTAGATTTTTTCATTTAAAAATTATTTAAGTGAATTTAACCTTTTTATGATTGTATTTATTTTTGGTAAGCGTTTTATTTATTTTTTTTATTTTAAAATGATTTCTTTTAATGATTTTATTCATTTTTATTAAGTGTTTAATTTAGATCTTTTCATTTTAAAATGATTTACTCAATTTTACTTTTTTGGTAAGTGTTTGTTTCCTTTTTTAAGTATTTTAATTTTAATTTAATTTTTTTATTTAATTTTAATAAGGGTTTTATTTTTTATTTTACAATTATTTATTTACATTTTTTTATTCATTTTCAGTTTTATTTTTCTCTTATTTTAAATTCAATTGTACGTCATGATTTTATTATTTGTAACTATTTTCATCAATTGACAAACCTCACTTTGTTAAACCCTGACAGCATTTTGTAAAATGATCATATTTAGTGCAATTTAATTTAGAAAATATTTTTACGGTTTATAATTCCCCATGCAAGACCCGACCTGAGAGGGAAAACTAAAGGTGGAGGGTTTGAAGAATGCAGCTAGCAAGCACATTTGCTTGCTGATTCACACCTATGAAAAATGGATGAGCGTAAGGTCTGACAGAAGGAGTGGAGAGAGTGAGTGTGACCTCTTTCCCATAACACCCTTCTCATTATTCCGCCACAGACCTTCTTATTTAGAAAATCCACTAAAACCTGTTCTCCATGGGGCCCCTGCACTCCAAACACCTCAATCACGATAATAAAGCCCCCCGCTAAGGTAATATCGGCGCTCTAAACTGAAGCTGGCGGAATGGAGAGCGGATGTGTTTACTGAAAGCGTGTCATGATCTGGCCGTATGGTGGCCGCTGGTCTCTAAGAGACAGCTGGTGTCTGGTGTTGATGAAAGGCTGCAGGGTTTGCGGTTACAGGCGCATCTGAGCAAGCGGTTATCCGGGAAGAGTCCGGTAATCTTTCACACCAATCGCAATAAGTGACTCGCTGCTGCAGATCGGTGTCAGGCTGCAAACCTGATTACTGGAGAAACTCTGCTTTTCAGGAGAATTAGTGCCGCTGTGTATTCGCTCTTCAAGACTCTAAAAGTTTGAGCTTTTAAAAGACATGTTTTTTTTTTTTAGTTGCATTCTCTTTAACACAAGTAAAATTTTATTGTATATGCCTGTTTTTTGAGTAGCATTCTCCTTAATGTAAGTTAAAAAAAAAGAGTTTTTCTAGAGTCTATCAATTATGGACGTGCATGTTGTTGTTGTTTTTTGCAAGTAAAACTGTGTATATCTGTGCTATAAACTTTTACACAAAAATAAGTAGCAGCACAACTGTTTTCAACATTGATAATAATGAGAAATGCAGCAAACCGGCATATTTCCGAACGATCATGTGACACTGAAGACTGGAGCAATGATGCCGAAAATTTTACAGTAAACTGTTTTCACATAGAATACAGTCATTTTTAAGTATAATAATATTTCACCATAGTAACGTTTTTTGTTGTATCCTTGTTGAGCATAAGAGATTTTTTAAAGACATTAAAATAAACTATCCCAAACTTTTGACTGCAGTATACATTCAAGATGAAATATCCAAATGTAACATTTTATCTTAACATGCTTATAAGGCCACTCAGAGCATGTGATTTTTGCATATGTGTAGTTTTTAGTTCTGTGTTTTTTGTAGTAGGAAAGTTATTCATTATTATTTCACACACTATTTTTGTTTTTCCTTCAGCTTCACTCTAGTGAATAAAACCTCAGTTCACCTTTGTTCTTTCAGTCACTGCCAAAGTGCTCACAGTAAAATCCTGCAGACCACATTTCCTGTTTAACAGGAAACAATTAATCACCTCCAGTTTAAACGGCACTGGGTCATTAATACGGGGACAGACGTGTCTTTCCGGACTTTCATGCTGTACGGCAGCATACTGGATCTGACCCAGAATACCTGACCATACGCTTGCTGAACTCACATCTGCTGCAGCTGCTGGGCCTCACATGTCACAGAATATCCAGAATATCCTCTATTAAAGGGCACCGATAATGCCCCTTTTACAAGATGTAATATAAGTCTCTGGTGTCTCCAGGATGTGTCTGTGAACTTTCAGCTCAAAATCCCCCACAGATCATTTATTATAGCTTGTCAAATTTGCCCCTCTTTGGGTGTGAACAAAAACACGCCTTTTTTGTGTGTGTCTCTTTAAATGAACTGCTGCTCCCCGCCCCCTTTCCAGAAGAGGATGGGGCTTTAACAGCTCGCACTTCTGACTAGACTAGACGTTTGAGTGGATAAATGTATGTAGTTGGTGGAGTCACCACTAGCATGTGTCGTCATGTTCATCTTTTGTTCAAATCCAGCGTTAAATTGACCCTCGTTTGTGAAGCAGTCCGGCATAACAACACTCTACTACAACAAGTCTTCCTCCTCTCTAAAGCAGCACAACATGACCCTGAGCCCTTTATTACATGTTCTCAGGGGCGGGGTTTATGTAAATGTTGGGGTTAGTGATGTCAGGCATTGGGGGGGGGGGGGGCGTGGCCTGCCCTGTGAGTCACTAGTGCCCGCCCTGGACAAGTCAACTCCACGTCCCACCAACCACCACTGCTTGTTTGCACAATTTTTTCAAAAGTTATCATTTTGTATATACATAACTCCTGAATAAAAATAAAAATGTGTTTGGCCAGATATTACAAAAATATTTTAAACGTATTTCATTGGTTTGTTGATAGTGAGTGTGGAAATTTCGGTGCTAAGCATAACCCCCTGCAAAAAATGGAATGCCAGTCCGTGAATTTTGTGTCTGGCGCCGGGTCTGGTTGTAGTCCCTGCCAGGCGTTTGTTGTAGTCCTTAAACAGAGATTTATGTAAAAGAAAATATCTCTCTTTGCATTGAACTTTGAGCGTCGTAACTTTGCAGATGTTGTTTATGCTCAAACAGCAACATTACACACTTAACTAAAGCTAAAAAAGTAAAATCATAATTAACCACCCCTTTAAAGTCACTGTGACGAGCAGGGCGGGCGAGAGCCGTGAGGGAACGGCGCGAGTCCGGTGACGCAAGAGATAATGAGCGTCAGCTGCGCGCTGCACCGGTCTCGTGTCTCTCATGGAGGAGCTCTGGAAGCATAAAAGAGAGAGGACCAGGCCTGGATTTGATGTTGTGTTTTATTATGTCTCCGTGAGGAACTGCCGCCATTTTACTTTCGTTTTATTGTTTGTTTATTTATAAAAAAAATAAAACGAAAGTAAAATGGCGGCAGTTCCTCACGGCGACTGCCGCCCACACAAACATAATAAAAACACTGACGCTCCTCTTTTATGCTTCCGGAGCTCCTCCATGAGAGATACGAGACCGGTGCAGTGCGCAGCTGACGCTCATTATTACTTGCGTCACCGGCCTCGCGCCGTTCCCTCACGGCTCTCGCCTGCTCGTCACAGTCACCATGAAATCAAAAAGGACAATTTGCATTTTTATGATTTATCATTCCACATCATTATTTGTTTTTTTAATTGATGTGCCTCATAATCTTGAATCAGAATAACTTCTTCTCCCTCTTGCAGCGAGATCCCTTCTCTTCTCTGATGATGTGTTTACTGGCGTGAGGGCGGGACAACCTGTCACTCTCGTGAGATCCACCAATAAAAGCCATCGGATCAATTCCCCCACGTACAAAATCCAGTCCCGACCTACATTTTTTTCTTCTTCTAGAAGCCGTTTCACTCGGATATACATCACAATAGAGGAGGAAAAAAAAACGTTCGCAGCTTCCGTTTCACTTTTTACAACTTTCATCTCTTTTACAGCCCACAAGCCCAAAGTTTGGCAAGGCAGATTCGTACGAGAAGCTGGAAAAGCTCGGAGAGGGATCCTACGCAACCGTATACAAAGGGAAGAGCAAGTGAGTACTGTGCAACCATGATATTCATTTCCGTACAGTCACACATGCTTATATTTCTCAGGGTTATTTGACTTGTTTAGTAATGGAACTGTAAGCAAAGAGAGCAGCAGATAATTATGTGATTTTTATATATTGCTGTAATAAAAATAGAGAGCCGGAGAGAGCTTCTCTTCCAGAGCGTGAAATTCCACGTGTTGTATGAAATCCTTTCAGACAGAAAGTGTGAAACGCCTGTTTTTCCTTGATGATTACTTTCATAAATTAAAATCTGGAAAATAAAATTTCAGCCAGCGTGAAATGAATTGTGCATCATTGGCAGCTTATTTGTGTGCAAGTTCTTTTGATTGGTGGAGCTCATTTATTTAACGTCTTGACCTCTGCGTTAAGTTTCACTCCACTGCCTCTGAATTGCATTTCATTGACTTAAAGTTAGCAGTAAATCAGATTTGACTGTGTTTATTGTCATGTTCCTGTGCACAAATGATGCATTTTAATAGTGCATTTTATATCAAACCTCAAAAAAAGAAAAAAAGTTTTCTTTCATCATCAATCGCTCTTATTACACAACACACACTTTTACCTTCCAGTTAATTCACTCTGGATAAAATCATGTCCCATATAGGGCCCTTTGACATCTGTTTTATTTTTTCCCAAATTCTATTTTCAATTTTAATATAGAAAAAATAAACTGTAGCATTTTAATAATTTATTAAAATTTGTTAAAGTTAAATTCCATTTTATTTTTCCGAAATTCTGTTTTAATTTTTCAGGATTCTGTGTTGTATGATTTAATACAACTTTCCTATTAATGTGATTTTTCCCCTGAATATAGTTTAACATTTAATTTAACACTATAGTATATATATATATATATATATATATATATATATATATATATATATATATAATATGTGTGTGTGTGTGTATATATATATATATATATATATATATATATATAATATGTGCATGTATATATACATACACACACACACACACACACACACACACGTACAGTTGTGTTTTCATGTTTTATGGGGACATTCCATAGGCGTAATGGTTTTTATACTGTACAAACTGTATATTCTGTCCCACTACACTACCCCTACCCCTAAACCTACCCATCACAGAAACTGTTCTGCTAGTTTAGATTTTCAAAAAAGATAATTCTGTATGATTTATAAGCTTGTTTCCTCATGGGGACCAAAAAAATGTCCCCACAATGTCAAGATTTACTGGTTTTACCTACATTGTGGGGACATTTGGTCCCCTCAATGTAAGGAATACAAGTACACACACACAAATATATATATATATATATATATATATATATATATATATATATATATATGACACAACTTTCATTAATTGAATTTCAAAGGGAAATATTTCTTTTAGTTCTCGCATTTCCTGGAAATCGAACCCCTGATCTGCTGTTTAAACTATAGGAACGAATATGTGATACACTCTTTTTTGTTGTTTTTGTTATGAATCGGTGCAGCAATACAGATGAATATAAAGTGAAACACGTCTGGTGTGTTTGCAGGGTGAATGGGAAGCTGGTTGCGTTGAAAGTGATTCGTCTGCAGGAGGAAGAGGGAACGCCTTTCACAGCGATCAGAGAGGGTGAGTGAACCCGGCCGCGGCCGTCTCTCCATCACTCTGTGTTGTTCCCCATGTGCATTTGAGCCACTGCTGCCACTAGAAGTTGAACATATTGATTTCTCGATTTTAATCGATTCTCTTTGCGATGAACCGGTGTCGAGTCTTATATGCCCAGAATTGATCTTTTAATCTGTGCTGTTTTCAGTTGATGCATTATTTGCAGTGCACCTGCCATCCAATAATCACAATAAGTTTTGTGCTTTGCTACTTTTGATATGAAACAAAGTCTCAGCTTCCAAATGGTCAATTTTATTAAAACATACAAACAGTAAATGTCGTTTTAGCCATTCAGTGACCGTAAGCCTGATAGTTAGCTAGAAAAATAACTATAAATATATGCACTATATTTTATTTAACCTGTTCTTCAATATTTATTGTATGTTTGAATAAATCTATCAGCAAAACAAATTTTTATGACAGCTACCATTTAAATTTCAAAAGCAAATTGGATATTTATATTATTATGAAGAACTTTTTCAAAATTATTATTAGAAAAACTACCTTATGTGCAGTTTAAATGTTCATATACAAATCAATAGTTAATTTTAACCCTTAATTTTATATCAATATGCTGGCTGACAGAAAAATTGACATGCTCTGTACTTCATATATATCCAAATGAATCCATTTCAAATGAAATCAAATGGCAAGATTGTGAATCGAAATTTCTATATTTAATATTTCTAAGAATTTTAATGTGGCTTTCATATAACAAAAAGAAAAAAAGTTGAAATCTGTCTCCCAAAAGCGCCTGCTGTTGTAGAAGCAGCCGTTTTCTCTCTCTGACTGCTAAACCAGCAGAGTTGTGATGTTCTCAGTGAAGCGGAGCAGATTGCGAAGGTGTGAGAATTTCGCTCCTCTCCCCTTCACCGCCGACACATGCATTTTAATTGTGATGAGAGAGTGAGGGTGTGTTTTTGATCTGCGTGATCCAGGGCTGATCATCGCAGAGCCCTTGTGCTCTTCCCCGGCGTGCGGCTCAAAAAAGGGCTTTGAAAATTGAACTAATTCAGCAATTACTGGAGATGTTAAAGCTGGCAGAACGTGTGTGGAATAACTACAAGAAGTGAGAGGAGTGAGTGACCTAGTGAGCTGACTACATAGGCAGCATTGATTTACTTTGCTTGGCAAATTAGAGTGAGACTTGAGTTCGGGATGAAAAATTCTGCAGGTGATCTACTGACGATGTGCAAAATGGGTTAAGAGATTCTTTTTTGGGCATTAAATAATGCCACAAACACCAGTATATTGATTATCGCAAACCTTAAAGGCGACCTATCACACCCTTTTTGTTTTTCGGCTCTACTAGAATAGGTTTTCATGCTTGAATGTTTAATAAACACATTATTTTTCACATATTTGACATTATTGCAGCACCTCTCTTCTCAGTCTGTCAGTAACGCTCTGTTTAGTTCCTCTCTATGAAGCCCCTCCTTCTGAAAAGCACAATGTGCTCTGATTGGTTGGCTGGCGAATTTTTTTTTTTTCTTTTTTCTTTTTTTTTTGCATATACCTTGAATGAGAATTATTTAAATGAGACAAATTGTGACGTGTTCGTTCTCAGAAGAAAACTCCAGACTATAATGGAGGTGTTTCAGGGAGTTCAGAAGCAGTGACACTGATTTAGAGAATAACTCCTGCTCCCTTTTCATTTATTTAAATACTCTCCTCCGATAAATTTTGCATCTAGAAGGGAAACTCCTACAAAACTCTGAAGTTCAGCTGCAAAATTAACTCACAACCTTTTCATCTCTAATTTTTCACTGCATGTCTTTAGTAAATCCTGACAGTGTTTTTTTTTTTTTTAATTGCAAAAGAGGGTTTGGGCCAGAGCAAGCTGTTTGTAAACCTGGAGGAGACTTTACAGAGTGCTCACCTCTTAATGGAAATAACATCACAATAACATTTATTTCCATCAAAAGGCGCATCAATTTTTGGTCAATGACAATGCAAGAGGTGAGCACTCTGTAAAGTCTCCTCCAGCACATCCCAAGACTTACAATGAATTTAAGAGGTGCCAATTCATGTGTCAAAATTATTCTTCATGCTCTCTGAACCATTTTTTTTCACAATTTTAACCCTGATTGGCATGTTCATCCAGGAATATGGCCATGATACGTCTTTCTACAAGGTTGTTTCAGACATGAAAAGCCACACACTCCTTCTTTTAGGGTTAAAAGAACTGTTTCCAAACATAAAACATGCTAGAAACATAATAATCACTGTAATAATGATCCATTTATTAATTTATTAATATTTTAACAATAATTGGGTGCTATGAAAATGGTTTTATACCATTTCATTTTTTAGCCTAAATATAAATAATTAATTATTATAGGAATACCATAGTGATTTAGGATAAGACTAAAACACGGTTTGGAAGATGCATTCGGAATGTACTCGAGCATAAAAATTTTTACCTTTAAAATAAATCAATAGGTTTGCTGGTGTTTGTTAGCTGATTTCCCACAAAAATGATGTCACTTCCTGTATGATGAAGGGACTGAGTTTTGCGAAAGATTAATGGGATTAACATGTCAAAGTAATCAATGTAGTTTGAAAAATCCTATGAATTGATTTTTATTAAATACAGTTTATTTATTCAGTATTTTCTCATATGATATACAGTGGGGCAAAAAAGTATTTAGTCAGCCACCAAGTTCTCCTGATTAAAAAGATCAGATAAGCCTGTACAATCCAAAAAATCCAGAAAATCACATTGTCTGATTTTTATGCTGGAAAATAAGTATTTGGTCACCTACAAAAAAGCAAGATTTCTGGCTCTCACAGACCTGTAACTTCTCTGTCCTCCACTCGTTACCTGTATTAATGGCACCTATTTGAACTCGTTATCAGTATAAAAGACACCCGTCCACAATCTCTAACGGTCAGACTCCAAACTTCACTATGGCCAAGGCCAAAGAGCCGTCAAAGGACACCAGAAACAAAATTGTAGACCTGCACCAGGCTGGGAAGACTGAATCTGCACTAGGTAAGCAGCTTGGTGTGAAGAAATCAACTGTGGGAGCAATTATTAGAAAATGGAAGACATACAAGACCACTGATAATCTCCCTGGATCTGGGACTCCACGCAAGATCTCACCCTGTGGGGTCAAAATGATCACAATAACGGTGAGCAAAAATCCCAGAACCACACGGGGGGGCCTAGTGCATGACCTGCAGAGAGCTGGGACCAAAGTAACAAAGGCTACCATCAGTAACACACTACTCCGCCAGGGACTCAAATCCTGCAGTGCCGGACGTGTCCCCCTGCTTAAGTCAGTACATGTCCGGACTCTCTATTTGCTAGAGAGCATTTGGATGATCCTACAAGAGGATTGGGAGAATGTCATATGGTCAGATGAAACCAAAATAGAACTTCTTTGGTAAAAACTCAACTTGTCGTGTTTGGAGGAGAAAGAACGCTGGTTGCATCCAAAGAACACCATACCTACTGTGAAGCATGGGGGTGGAAACATCATGCTTTGGGGCTGTTTTTCTGCAAAGGGACCAGGACGACTGATCCGTGTAAAGGAAAGAACGAATGGGGCCGTGTATTGTGAGATTTTGAGTAAAAACCTCCTTCCATCAGCAAGGGCATTGAAGATGAAACGTGGCTAGGTCTTTCAGCATGGCAATGATCCCAAACACACCACCCGGGCAACGAAGGAGTGGCTTCGTAAGAAGCATTTCAAGGCCCTGGAGTGGCCAAGCCAGTCTCCAGATCTCAACCCCCATAGAAAATCTTTGGAGGGAGTGACAGTCCCAAAACATCACTGCTCTAGAGGAGATCTGCATGGAGGAACGGGCCAAAAACCAGCAACAGGGTGTAAAAACCTTGTGGAGACCTATAGAAAACATTTGACCTCTGACATTGCCAACAAAGGGTATATAACAAAGTATTAAGATGAACTTTTGTTATTGACTAAATACTTATTTTCCACTATAATAAATTCTTTAAAAATCAGACAATGGGATTTTCTGGATTTTTTTTCTTTCTCCTCATTCTGTCTCTCATAGTTGAAGTGTACCTATGATGAAAATTACAAGCCTCTCTTATCTTTTTAAGTGGGAGATTTTGCACAATTTGTGGCTGACTAAATACTTTTTTGCCCCACTGTATATGATGGGAACATGGAAATGTGCTTGACAGCTGGAATGACTCACGTACAGTAATGCAGATTTTCCTTGTTTCACTGTCACTGAATCCAGCGTTACTATCTCACTATCTGAGCTTTTTGTTGTGCCCTTGAAAAATTAATCGCATTTTCCACAGTCTCGCAAATCTGTTTACTATTCATCAGGAAACGCGCTTGAAGTGTCGCACGCTCCTTCTTTGTAGTAAATTAATACATTCTGAGTGTTTTTGTGCTGGAATCAGATGAGATTTCTGCGAATGGCTTGTTGAACGGCGATTGCGTTGTTGTAATTTGAAGAAAATAACACGTCTGATCTGAGAGAAATGGAAAAGGCACAGAGAAATCATCAATTTAAATGAAGGCTTTGTTGCTGACTTCTGAGGGTTAACGATTGCGTTTAATTGCAGTTTTCGTACATAACTCGTTAGCTGAAATAATAGACAGGAAGTTTAGCCTGAGGAGCCCTGAGAGCCGTTTCCTGTCCCTAGGGTGGAGGCTCTCTCAATTTCTCACAGATTTCCACTCATCTCCACCCTACTGGCAATCTATATAGCATGTGAATGATGCAGTGTGATTCTGGTTCAGGTACTAGGGAGATCTGGGAACATTGTCATCCTTGTCATTTCTAGATGGAAAATGCACTTTTGTGCAATTATAGTCATTCTGTCAAAATCACCATTTTTATTTACTGTAAATCTTTAAAGATACAATTTTTTCTTTTATTTATTGATCTTTTACTTGAAGCTTGAAATTTTACACGTTGCATATGCTAAGAGACTTTTTGGTGCTTGACAGCCACAGGAATTTTTACTAACACACACACATGCACACGAAGATGTTGGATTTTCATGTTTTATGGGGACATTCCATAGACATAATGATATTTATACTGTACAAACTATATATTCTATCCCCTACCCATATATATATATATATATATATATGTGTGTGTGTGTGTGTGTGTGTCCGTCTTTGTAGTATATATATATATATATGTTCCTGCCTTTAGGCTGAAGGAAATACAAATTCACACCTGTACAGTAGAGGGCGCAGCTCAGACAAGAAAGTTCATCAATCTTCAATAATAAAAACAAAAAATGAAACACAAATGTAATGCTTATCTGAAGGCATTTTGGTTTATTAATATGTTTGAATTGGATTATTGAAAGCCAGCATGAAGACACTGGTTAATAAAGTGAGCTTAAATGCATAAAGTATATTTGTGTTAACATTTTTTTTTTCAGATTCAGTATTTTGAGGAATACTGAATCTGTTTTTGTGGAAGAGAGATGACTAAATGATGTCTAGAACTACAATAACCATCATGTTTACACACTTACACACGATTTCTCTAAACCTGGTGACAGGAGAGCTGCTAGTCAATAAATGGGAAATCAAAATCTTATTTGAAAAAGTATTTAAAAGTATGCATTACTTGTAAGGCTTTAACCCCAAACACTGATGCGCTTATCCAGTTATCATAAATAAGTGTCAAACATTCATTGGTCAGAATGTGTTAATGAAGCGTTTGTGTTTCTCTCCAGCGTCTCTGCTGAAAGGCCTGAAGCATGCGAACATAGTGCTGCTCCACGACATCATTCACACGAAGGAAACCCTGACGCTGGTCTTTGAGTATGTGGTGAGTATCAGACATGCTGAACGGATGGAAATCAAACCGCTGCTGGCGGACAATGGCTCGGATTTGTTTCTTTTATAAATAGTGTTTAACTCATTTTTTTTCTGTAACTCCACTCCAAAATGTCAGAGTATTTTTATGTCACATAACCACACATCTCCTTCTCCTGTGCCTAATGGAGCCGATGTGGTCTGCTGTTTGTGAATAGTTTTGAAAGGCTTAAATGTGCTTTACTCAGCATTACTGTACAGATTTTTTGTTTTTACGCTTTGAACCGATCAGCCTCTTTATATGTGCCGCTCGTGCCTCGGTCCTGCAGCTCTGGCCCTGTTTTTATTAGAAAACTGTTTTTCTAACTCTTTCAAAGCCCAGCTCTTCATCTGTGCCTCACAGCGACAGGAACGTCTCACTGTTTCACACACAGACCTGCAACGAGACAGCCACAGGCGTCAGAGCTGCGAATTAAAGCACACAGGAATAATTCAACCAACAATGCGAGTTCTGTCGCCATTTACTCACCGTGGTGTCGTTCTGTCTATGAAGCAAAACAAAAAAAAAAGGCAGAATGTCCATATAATGCAACTACACAGTGATTTATACAATCAAGCTCCAGAAATCACCTTAAAAGACAGTGGTATATATGACGTACAGACTGTATTTCAAGTCTTCAAAGTCTCGGCTTTCAAATCTTGTCATTTTGTAAGAAATTTAAACAATAAATTCTGTTTTAAGTCTCTTTAATGTCGTGACAGATCACTGTTCAAGCGGCTCATGAACCGATCATCTCTTCCTACTGGTTATAGCATGAAATAAACACGAATGAACATCTGAAGGTATGTTGTTTCAACCGCGGAAAGAGTTATATGCAGAATAGAGAGAGATATAAAAGATTTGCTGGTAGGAAGGACGAATGATGTAAGCAGTATTAATGTGATAAATCATTTCAGTTCCCGTCTGCGCTCTCTTAAAGGTTTTGCTCCCCTGAAACAGGTACATAAATGCCAGTGTAGGTGTTAATGAGCCTCCGGAACGATCCGTGTCCGTCTGCAGGGAACCTCAGGTCAGGAGGTTCAGTTTCTCTTCCCTGCTGGGAAGTAATGAACGGTTAACTGGTTGCCCAGATTGGTTAGGCTGCTGAGGCTGGTTTTACCTATCTTGGATACATTTTTATTTTATTTTATTTTATTTTATTTTATTTTATTTTATTTCATTATTGAACAGTTGTGTACTTTATTATTGTTTATTGTACATTTTTATTAGCTCTATTTTACCTTTTATTATAATTATTATTCATAAATGTTTATTTAGTTATAATAATTATAATATATAAATATAAAATAACTATATACAGTGAATGTATTTATATATATAATATATATATATTATTTACTTATGTTTATTTTAAATTTGATCATTTATTTACTTTACTTTTAGTTTCTTATTTCTTATTCATAATTGTTTATTGAATTATTATAATATTTAAATATTAAATAACTATATATATATTATTTATGTTTATTGTAAATTATTGTAAAAATACTTTAAGTTTCTTATTTTTACTATAATTTATAATTATTATATTATTTAATTATATATATATATATATATATATATATATATATATATATATATATATATATATATATATATATATAATTAAAATTCATAACTTGTTACAATTATCTTTATTATTTATTAAGTTGTTTTTATTGGATATGATGCAAGCAGTACTTAAACCACCATCTGTTATTTTATCCAGAACACTTGTGCACAATGATAAAATTAGTATTCAACAAAGGTCAAAATGAATGAGGAGAAGCGTTGTGAAAGTTCAGTATTAACATGCACAGATCCAGACAGGATTTCCTGAGTTAGATGTTAAACACATTTGATTCACATAAATTTTTTTTCTTTTTACCTCTTGCCTTTCCTTACAGTTTTTGTCTGCTGTAGAGTTCACTCATCAACACTGTACAGTAAGCAAAAGCAGACACTGAGCTGAAGGTCAGGGGAACTTGCCCTTTCGAACTCAATAATTCAATGCTTTTATGTTCCCAGCAAACACTGTTCTTAACATAAAAATAATCGTCCACTTAAACGATGCACTTGACTTTCAACAAAGTGCACTTATAAATTGACAGGATGTCATGAGCTAATTGGTCCTCAGGAAGGAAAGAGGAACATCGATAAAACCGGTTGTAGGTTCAAACTCCTGTCAGTCCTGACGCTTGATCTGATGCATCACAGAAAGAAAAGAGCACTTGTTAAATGTGTTTTCTCTGAATGTCAATGCACATCGTGACACTGACCTCTCGTCATTGATCCGTGTCACAGTCTAAAGGGAAGATTTTGCCGCCTTCCCTGATTAGCCTTATTTTTTGTCTCTGATACAACTTACTTTTATACTCTGGAAATCTTTTTTTTTTTTTCCAGGAATGCATCCTCTCTCTAAATTGGATGAGTGTGAAATTGCGGCACGAGTCTGATTTATTCATGAGAGCTAAGCTAACACGTCGGGGTGTCAAAGAAAACAATCAAAACACGAAGATTGGACAACAGCTCAGCTATTGACAGCTTTGGTCCGCTGAGAGATGCGAGCCGTAGCTTAGATATTAATCCGAGACCACCGCTGTGATCTCATCAGAGTCATTTCGGTGAGAAAATACTGAATGCGGCCGCATTTAGATTCGGGCCGCTAACATACAGAGGGTCTCACGCCGAGGAAATCAATTCATTTTCCACGGCGAGCAGTTAATAATGATTGACGGCGACGGACAGGCATATCTGAAGCCCGTTTGAGCGAGCGACTGCATTATTCATGAAAGGAAACACGTTTATCTGCGGTGCGGGACGGGAAACAGCGGGCGTTTGCAAATATCAGCGGCCCTCCAGTGCCGCGGGTCTGTGGGCAGAATAAAGACTGAGGAGAGCATCGCGGGTAATTCTTTCTCCCGCCGACTGCATTTACATGCACCGCCACGCGGCCCACAAAGCCACGCGCACCTTCAGACAATCGCGCTATTGAGCCTGTAGAAAGAGGCCAAGAGCTTCTGGTCTCACCGATACAGGAAATCATTTCTTATTTCACACCACGAGAGAAGCCTTGTGAAGCCCCCCATTCGCGCTCTTTACTCATTCTCACAGGAAGTGATGGTGTTTATATAATTAAAAATGGTCCATTTTAGCCAATATTTGTGTGCAGTGTGTTTTTTTTATTCTTATTATTGTATTTTGAAGCAGTTCACTAGATTTGGTGTGTAGTCTGTGTCTCCTGTCACTGCCTCATGTCCCTCTGCTCTCTCTCTCTCTCTCTCTCTCTGCTCAGCACACAGATCTGTGTCAGTACATGGACAAACATCCTGGGGGTCTCCATCCGGACAACGTCAGGGTGAGTGAGATTCTGCTCACTTTGTTTGTTCATCTCTTTTTTTCGTTCAAGCTGCTTGTAGGTGATTTTATGAAATGGCTCAACATCCTGGTATTTAGTTGTGCTGTGGTCACAGGGAATCTGTTCTTAGACGGTTCTTAGGTGCTTATTGTATACAAATGGTAAGCTTCAATCTGATTGGCTAGATTTGTACAACAGGTTATTATGTTGGTGATGATATAAATATAAATGATTAATTGATTAAAAACTGCCTTTTGCTGTATTTTACCTCATTTTTACACATTTTGAATCAATTGGCTTTAATGACCGTCAAAGAGTGCTTCCTCTGATTTAAAGAAAAATGAATTTCGGAGCGAATATAAATATATTATATATACTTTTTATATATTCTTAAATATTTCTATAATTTATATCATATTTTGTGTAATTATTCAATATATATATGTATATATATGTATGTGTGTGTGTGTGTGTATGTAGGAATGTATGAATAAAAAATGTTTTATAAATAAGTATATATATTCATATATATATATAGATAGATAGATATACACACACAAACATATATATATATATATATATATAAGAATATATATACTTATTTATGAATTTTATATATATATATATACACACACATTTACATTCATATATATATATTTATAGATATACACACACAAACTTATATATATAAGAATATATATACTTATTTATGAAACATTTTTATATATATATATATACACACATTTACATTCATTTATATATATATATATATATATATATACACACACACACACACACAAACATGATCTCGTGCGCAACATGGCAAAATATGAGAAATAGTTGCTGGTTTTGTGATATTCATAGTATTGAATCTTATCTTAAGTTTTTTACTCCCACCGTTTTCTCCTAAATGGCTTGATTAGCTCGTTCCAGCGGCGTTTGTGACTTGTCCAGAATAAGCTGCAGTGTGGATTGGACCAGTGAGACGACTGTTCTGATTCTGACATATAGATTTTACAGCATGTTTTATTAATGACAGCTGAAGTACTTTTTCTGTCTTGGGTAAAGACCTTCCAGGCCACTTTGATTTCACCGTCTGAAACGTTCTGCAATCAGAAGTAGAGCAGAAGTCGTGCGAGTTCAGACTGTGACCCATTTTGCCGGCTTCATCATCTGTCAGACTTGCACCAGCCGCATGGAGTCTCTTCAGTCGTGCGGCCCGTCAGCTCAGATAATCGGACCAGAACCATGATTTGACCTTTTGAAAAGGACTTTTAAATGCTGCTTGTGCTCCTCCAGTGAGCGTCTGGCATCCGCCTGTAACATGAGACTTTCGTGCCCATGTTTAATTGAGCAGTAAGACCACACACTCGCAGAGTAAGTGCAGTGTGTTTGCTGACTTCAGAATGTTTTCAATACATTTCAGAAGGAAGAAATGACCTGGGAGGACAGACTTTCAATCAAAGCTGAAGTTTGTAATTTTTGGAACGTTAAAATACTCGATTTAATCTGTGCTTTTTATGCAGTGTACCATATTTTTTGGAAAATAATTTTTCATCTGAAATGTTCTGCTACTTAAGCTTGTGACACACCAAGCAAAATGTCACTTTAAATGTTCATTTTGCATTGCCAAAGTTGGTATAAAGAGGAATTTTGCTCCTGCTGGTGAATGTTGTAACTACACCAATATGCAGGCCAAAAGCATCTATCAATCTCTATCGCATTTAAAAGTAGTCGGATGACTCATAGATTGTGACTTGATTTATTTGACATAAATGGACAACACAGTTTTTACATGGTTAAAATTCTCCTTGAAATCATTGAAAAAGTGAATTCATGACAATTCTTGTAATGATTTCGTGGAAAGTTGCTGTGAAAAGAGTGTAATTTACGGTGTGTCAGAGTGAAAGTAAGACGTGATGGAGCGAATGAGGCCACGGAGCAGAAGGCTGGTGGGGAAACGGGTGTTGCTTATGTAATTCATCAGGTTTTTGTCACTGTGGATTTACATAAATAATATATTTATCCTGTTCGGTCCCTCATTGAAATTCAAACCAATAGAGAATTCATGATAAATGACAAGCTGACAGAAAGAGAATGAGAGCAGCTCACCTGAAACAGGAACGGCCCGCAGTCAGATCCGAGACGTTTCCCTTCGTTCTGTGTTTACACAGACTGTTGTAATTTTGGAACATAAGTTCATAATGTCACATTATTGAGCGGCATCCCTGACAGGATGTAATTTACACTGGTTTCACGACTCTTGAGAACATTCAGTCAGAGCCGATGTGACTAGTATTCCTCTGTTGATGAAGATGCTACTTGTGTTGCTTTGGGCAAGTAGTTTGCTCAAAAAAATTACAAAAGTTTTTACTTTAATTTAGCTATATTTTCAGCGTGTACTGTATATATATATATATATATATATATATATATATAGAGAGAGAGAGAGAGAGAGAGTATATGTGTATATATGTATATATATATAGAGTATATATATATATATATATATATATATATATATATACTCTATATATGAGCAATTTGCAGCCATAATGTGTGATAATGTGTTTATACAGTTCGACGGCACACTCTATATATATATATAGAGAGTATATATATATATATATACTCTATATATATATATATATATATATATATATAGAGTATATATATATATATATATATATATATATATATATATATATATATATATATATATATATATATATATATATATATACTCTTTATATGAGCAATTTGCAGCCATAATGTGTGATAATGTGTTTATACAGTTCGACGGCACGAGTGTGCAAATAAATAAGAAATAAAAACAGAGTGATCGCCTGAACGAGCATTATATAACATTCATTATTAAAATCGAATGTCCGCTGAGGAAAGCGATCTTTGTATTTGTCCTTTTACAGTTAAAGGCATTTTCAGTAACAGTAATAAAACAACGTCCTTTATTTACAAAGTCTTTCAATTTAAAAGTCCCTTGCGATCGACTCATTCAGTTTTCCGCCATCTAATGGCGTATTAATGTAACTTTCACTCAATCCATTTTACGCATTAATGGACCCTTTGTCAATACCATCAATGCATCATATTATTTATATAAAATATTATTCATTGAACAACTGATTTAAATGATCAACAATAGCCATTATAAATGACAATAGGAAATAAGTACTACAATTCAGTCAAACGTACAAAAGCAGTGCTCTGCAGGATGTAAGTTAAATAGAGCCTTAATATTAACTTATTGATTTGATTTGCTCAGGAACAAGTAATAGATTAATAAGACCAAAAATTGCCTGTTGTATGTACACAAAATTACTTATATCTCATGTTTAAGCACTATAAGAGACAGTGGCAAGATGAAGCTGTTCTCGGCGGGTACACGAGCCCTGAACGGCCACAAAATGTCTAAACAAATTATAAAATAGGTGCTATGATTAAATATGAGTCACATATTTCAGGTCTAAACAACTATATTCTCACCTAAAAAACTCATAAGTTCGTTAAACAATAAATGTAGTATTTGTAAAAAAAAAAAATGATGAAAATGTAGGAGTGCTGTTATCACTAAAACACGGCTCTCAGCCAATCAGATTTGAGAACCAGAAAGAACTTTTGTTTAAATATATATATATATATATATATATATATACTGTATGTTTGTATAATATGTTTACAGTTGAATCTAATCTAAAATATATGATTAAGGACACTACCAGTTGTGTAATAGTCAACGGACCTTTAAATGCATCTTCTGTTCAATTCTCTTGTACTTCATCGGTCTGTTTTTAACACAAGAGCATGTTCTTAGTGTTTTAATGTTTTCTGGAGTGTTCACCTCAAGCATCAACTCGAGAGATCAAAAATGGACAGTAAATGGCGATTAGCTCCCACAGTCACGAGCAAACACGCCACACAATGATTACGGTTTTAATTCTGCCCATTAGCTGGAGCTGATTCATTCGCGCTGCCCGTTCACTCAGATCTGCGTTCACCAATCACGCTAATAAATGCTATTAGACTCTCTGCTGCAGGTTGGACGAAATTAGCATTTCAAAGGGACCGCTCAGGGTGCTAGCTGCTAATGTAATTACTGGTCAAGCAGCAGAGAGATGAGCTGTGGGGCGGCAGACGTCCCACACCAGACCCCGTTCCCGGGCTGCCGTCCAAGCGCAGACCTCCTGCGCATATGCTGCTCTCGCTGTAGAAATAACAAGATATTTTCCGAGTCCTCTTTACACTGGAGTTGCACCATTGATTGGCTCAGCTGCTTTAATGAGACTGCTTAAATGAATTAATTGATAACGACAGCCAAACCCACAAGGTTCTGCAGTCCATGTGCTTTACTGTCTGTCTGTCTGTCTGTCTGTAAGGACAGAGAGTGTGTTGGTGAACATTCTTCATCCTGATAGTTTATTTGTCGGAGCAGGATGAAGCCGGCTGCGCTTTCAAGCTTAATGGTATGATCACAGTTGTTTAGTCGATCAACCCACGAACCATCTGACGAAACAAACAAAGCCTTACATTTGATGGCACAATCAGTGACATAAATTGTTGTGCAATTGCACTAATGGTCCATCAGTCTGATGCCATACACTGATTTCTGTAGAGCTCTTCCCTCGTGAATGTTCTGCCGGACGTCACATTCAGGAAGATGGGCCGATCATGTTGCAATGCATCAGAAGTAATTTGATCTAAGCGAGGTTCGTTGCTAACATTCTGTTGTTGGATTTCAGATGTTTCAGTTCATATATATGTGTATATATATATATATATATAATATAAAATATATACACACACACACTCACATATAGTTATATATGTGTATATCTATATATGTGTGTTTATATATATATATATATATATATATATATATATATATATATATATATATATATATAAAATAAATATAATATAAATAAATAAATATATTTATATATATGTGTGTGTATATAAATATAACATAATATAATATATCACACACACACACACATATATATAATGTGTGTGTATATACTATATTATGTTTATTTTTTACGAAGAAAGTCAGAGTCTTCCTGTAATATTCTATCTATCTATCCAACCATCCATCTATCCATCCATCCATCTATCCATCATCTATCCATCTATCCATCCATCCATCTATCCATCATCTATCCATCTATTCATCTATCTATTCATCCATCCATCCATCTATTCATCCATCCTTCCATCCATCCATCTATTCATCCATCCATCCATCATCTATCCATCTATCCATCTATTCATCCATCCATCCATCTGTCCATCCATCCATCCATCCATCCATCCATCCATCTATTCATCCATCCATCCATCCATCTATCCATCATCTATCCATCTATTCATCCATCCATCCATCCATCTATTCATCCATCCATCTATCCATCTGTCCATCTATCCATCATCTATCCATCTATTCATCCATCTATTCATCCATCCATCCATCTATTCATCCATCCTTCCATCCATCCATCTATTCATCCATCCATCCATCATCTATCCATCTATCCATCTATTCATCCATCTGTCCATCCATCCATCCATCTATTCATCCATCCATCCATCCATCTATCCATAATCTATCCATCTATTCATCCATCCATCCATCCATCCATCTATTCATCCATCCATCTATCCATCTATCCATCTGTCCATCTATCCATCCATCTATTCATCCATCCATCTATCCATCTATCCATCTGTCCATCTATCCATCGTCTATCCATCTATTCATCCATCCATCCATCCATCTATTCATCCATCCATCTATCCATCTGTCCATCTATCTATCATCTATCCATCTATTCATCCATCCATCCATCCATCCATCCATCCATCTATTCATCCATCCATCCATCTATCCATCATCTATCCATTTATTCATCCATCCATCCATCCATCTATTCATCCATCCATCCTTCCATCCACCCATCTATTCATTCATCCATCCATCCATCTATCCATCATCTATCCATCTATCCATCTATTCATCCATCCATCCATCCATTCATCTATTCATCCATCCATCCTTCCATCCATCCATCTATTCATCCATCCATCCATCTATCTATCCATCTATCCAACTATCCATCTATCCGTCTATCCGTCTATCTATCTATCGATATATACAGAAAGATAGATGAACATTTAAAGTCATATGTACTTAAAGATACCAAATTAAAAACAGGAATATTATACAAAAAGGGCAATCTTCATGGAAAAAGTAGTTGTTGCAACAACAATGGTGAATTTTGTAGAACAAAGAAACACATGAAGAACAAAGACACACATAATACACAATACATGAAACATACAGGAGCAGATTTGTCATAATCAGCCACCCATCAGACCCTTCATTGGCCCTTTGCTTCTTATCAAACAGTCGTGAGATCTTCACTCACAAGGCTTGTGTACGGCTGGAGACTGGAGCAGGTGTGGAGCTGATGGTCCATTGATACGCCACATTAAAAACAAAAGTGCTCTCAATCTCTCTGCTCCTCTAATGGACGAGTCTCTCTGATTCTCCAGCAGATGTGAAAGACTCTCTGGTTCATTTAGCAGCCATCTTGCTTCTTCCAGCACAAACTTTAAGACAGTCTTTTCCGCTTGATGCTGGATTTTATCCTCAGTAGCCCTGTAAAATAATTGCAGAATAAGTATGGATGAGAAATAAAGAGGGTCATTCAGTCAGTAGAAGTTTTTATTTTATTTGTTTCATATCAGACAGACACTTTAAGTATAGCAGTTTAAAGGAGAAAAAGGCTTTTGGCCGCTGTCAGGAAACTGCGAGCTTCTGAGATCAATTCACACATAAAATTCGGCTGTATTTTGTCTCTAAAATAAATCCACAGGAAGAGGAATGATGTGACGCCTCTTTGAGAGCTCCCCTCGTTCTTTTGAATCTGGTTTCAAAGCAGGTAACAGAGCAGAAACCTGCAGGAGAGCTCAAACGTTCCGATATCTGATGAACCTGCTGTGATCCTTCTGATGAAACTATGAGTGCATTCGTCAGTGCGTTGCTATGCAGTTGCTAAGGTGTTCTGGGGTTCATTTAGGTGTGTTTTGTTAATTTCACAGCACAATAGTACTTTATTATATTAATTTGTTTAATTTTTATAATTTATTAAAATAAACATTATTATTATTAAAGCAACAACATTATTATTAATAAATGTTTTTTTATTTTACAGGGCAATAGTAGTTTGATTTTTTATCATTTAATAAAAGAAAAAAATATTTTAACAACTATTATTATTATTATTATTATTGTTGTTATTTTGTGTTTTTTTATTTTACTGTACAATAGTATTTTCATTATAGTAATTTAATTGTATTATTTAATAAAATATTTTAACAACAATATTATTATTATTAAATATTATTGATTTATATTTTACAGCACAGTATTATTTTATTAAAGTAATTAATTTTTTACAATTTATTAAAATAAAAACATTTTTATCGACAACTTTATTATCATCATTATTATTATTAAATAATACAGTACAAATAGTGCTTGTATTTATGTCATTTTATTTTTTATAATTTATTAAAATATTTTATATATTTTATATTTAAAATAATTAAAATATTTTAACAGCAACACCAACAACTGTTATTATTATTATTATTATTATTATTATTATTATTATTTCACAGTCATTTTTACAGTACTAGTATTTTTTATTATGGTAATTTAATTTTTATAATGTAATAAAATACATTAACAACAATGTTTTTTATTATTATCATTATTAAATATTTGATTTATATTTTACAGTCCAATTTTATTTTATTATTCATTTTAATTATTTAAATTTAATAATTAAAATACAAATATTTGAACAGCAACTAGTGTTATTAAGTATTTGATGTCTTTTAAAGGACAATCGTGTTTTTAATATAGTGATTTGTTTCTTTACAATTTAATTAAATAAATATATTTGAACATTATTATTATTATTGTTGTTTTATCGTCCATTAAGTGAACGCTGTGCATAAAGTAATTCGTACTAGTGATACATGAGATAGTTGAGGATCATAATCAAATACCAATATGAGCTCATATGTTAATGTGGAATTATTGATGAAGTCTTAAGATGGATTATCAGTCAGATATGGAGATACGGCTGTACATATGATAAATTAGACTCGTTCTCACAGCAATAATGTAATTAGCGTTTTCCCAGAAATGAAATGTCTGTTGTAATGGTGGATGCCCTTGAATGGTTTGTAGTATTAATTCTCATCACATGGGTGTCGCTCCTGGCAATGTCTCCGCTTTCCAGTTAAATCAGATTCTGCCTTGAGATTGGATCTTTATTTCAAGGCTGTAATAAAAGAATAAGCTCTGCTTTAGCACTCCATTGATAGTCCTCAAACATTCAGGCTTTATTTCGTTTCTTGGCGGATGCGGCTTTTCATTGACACAGAACTGAACACTAAATGTTCATGAAACTTTACCCTGTTCTTTCACTGTAGTGCAAGCACTGCTCTTTCCTTCAGGTCTGTATCTGTTAGCGGAGGATTGTCGATTATTCCAGGTGGAGCGGCAGGCGTGTATTGATCTTGCTTTCATCCTGCAGATTAGGCCCTCGGCGTTCCTGCTCTTCCCGGCTCAAAGCTGACCCTCCTTTTGTCCTGATATGTTTCTTCGTCTTCCTTTATGCGCTTTTATCTCTGTCCTGCGGATTATTCCAGGTGTCTCTCTCGTCCTGTATATCTCACTGGAGGCCGTCTCTCTCTCTCTCTCTCTCTCTCTCTCTCTCTCTCTATCCCTCTCTCTCTCTCTCTCTCTCTATCCCTCTCTCTCTCTCTCTCTCTCTCTCTATCCCCCTCTCTCTCTCTCTCTCTCTCTATCCCTCTCTCTCTATCTCTCTCTGTCTCTCTCGTCCTGTATATCTGACTGGAGGCCGTCTCTCTCTCTCTCTCTCTCTCTGTCTCTCTCTGTCTCTCTCGTCCTGTATATCTGACTGGAGGCCGTCTCTCTCTCTCTCTCTCTCGCTCTCTCGTCCTGTATATCTGACTGGAGCCCCCCCCCCCCCCCCTTTCATTATTATTCATTTAAGGTATTAAGGCTCTTGTCTGTCTGTCTACCTGTGTACTGTACATCACTGCGCAATATAATTATATATAGTAAATGTTTATAAATGTTGTATATCAATATTTCTGTCAGAGTGAATAATTTGCACGAGATAAGCAAATAATTCAAATTGAATAGATATTTAAATATAATCATATTAATTTTTTTCAATTTTAATAACAAATGTATTATTAATTTATTATTTTTATAGTACACGCCATTAATAAATACCGCATTTAATAAATGCGATATATTTATAATGTTGTATATAAATATTTCTGTCTGAATATTTCTCTTTCTGAGCAAACAATTTTAATAAACGAATAAATATAAATATTTAATACATATTTCTAGCCTGTATAATCATATTTATTTATTTATTTATTTATTCATCGGTATTGCATATCAATAGTTCTTAATATAATAATCTTAATATAATAATATATTAATACAAATATATAATATATATTAATAATTAAATATAATATAGTACATAAGTATATATGTGTGTGTGTTTCTTGTTAATCAATATTGTATATTCACGATTATGTATTTGCTGACCCCCCTCAATTAGAAGAGATGTTAAATGAAAATACAATTTAAAAAAAAAACCCCGGCTAAAATAATCAGAAAATGTTTCTGCTTTTTTATGTAATGCTTTTCTGACCACACGTCTTTCCTCACTCCTGTCGATCAGTCTGTATGGAATATAATGTTAATGCGACTGTGGGATGTTTCTGTTGAAGTGAGCGGCGAATCGCTCCCTCGACAGTCGTTTGACACGTTACTGGAGATGCTGAAGAATCACTATATCGTTAAACATCTTCCCTGCAGACTCTTAATGAGCGGGAGCGTCTTCAGAAATGCGTTTCGCTCCGCATGAGTAAACATGAGCGTCTGAAAATGCCTCGCTCTGACCCCGATGACTCCAGATGCCAGATAAACCGTTCTTTTATTGGACTCTGCGCTTCCTTGCTTCGCTTAATTGGCCAAGAATTTGATAGTTTTGCTTGACGGAGAGGCATTTGAATCTCTTCAAGGCAGAAAACAGGCCACTCTTGCTCTTTTCAGATTGATGTGAGGCTTACGAGTGAGTGAAGGCCGTGGTTGTGTTCGGCTCAGATGTGTTTCGGGCATTGATTGTTCACGGCCATCTATCAGGCGCTTTCTTTTGCGGATTGATTTGAGGAGATCAGATGCCGGTCTTCATCAATTCTCGACATCAACGATAAGAAAGTTGATCTTCCAGCTGATCTTGAATGAAATTAGATGATATAAAAGCACAACATATATGGATATACAAGTATCCTGTTTACTTCAATTGACACATGGATCCTGTTGATTTGGGTTTTAAATTATATATCGATTCACGGGTGTGCATTGATGAAAATGTGTGTGTATGTGATTCGTGACACTTACACACGAACTGATTTGTTTCCGCAGCTGTTCCTGTTCCAGTTATTGAGGGGTCTGTCTTACATCCATCAGCGCTACATCCTTCACCGGGACCTGAAACCACAAAACCTGCTCATCAGCGACACGGGCGAGCTCAAACTGGCCGACTTTGGTAAGAAATTCCCCACAGTGCATCAGATTCAAAAGCCATTGGGTCTCATTCTCTAATAATCATGTGGATTATGCGTAGGATAAATGTGTGTTAACGTGTTAAAAATATTTATCGAAATTAACGCGTTATTTCCCGTCATCTTTTAGCTACGATCGCTACGATTCATTCAAGTGCTGTTAAACGAGTCAAGCATGATAAAACACAAAGAAAAGAACTTAAATCTGTTCTTGCGCGCTCTCTGTGAATCTCTTGTCTGTGTGACACGACTCATACGCACAGAAAGACGCTTAAGATTGAGTTCAGTCGAGTTCTCTTTTGCACGTGAGAGGCCAAAATTATGTCAAAATGGCCGTATCCTCAGAAGCACAGACTTAAATGAGTTAAATGAAGTCATAAATGAACTTAAAGAGTTGTGAGAAAATAAGATGCAGATCCGCGTCATGTGCGGCAGGTCTTAAAGTGACAGCAGCCTAATAAACCTGCTACAGTCTGTCATAAATGTTAATCAAAGAACCAAAGAAAAAGAAAATCACTCATTGCTCTTAACTGAATATATATGTGTGTGTGTGTGTGTGTGTGTGTGGGTATTCCCTACGTTATGGGGACCAAATGTCCCCACAGGTATAGTAATACAAACAAAATATATTTATTATTTTTTTTATCAGTCCTGTATATCAGTATTTCTGTCAGAGATAGTTTTAAACTATTAAATATTTGATATTTAATTTAAATAAAAATTTAGTTTAAAAAAGTTATAATGAAATGTACTTTTGAATGAATTCCATTGTCCACCACCAGAAAGTCTCTCTTTGTCATTTGTCATTTTTCAGATGTTGATTTGGTTGAAAATTGAAAAATATTACATCACTATTTTCATCTGGATATTTGTGTGTTTGCACAGAAATAACGTTATACAGTAATTTGGTTTTCAATTAAAGAAAATACAATTTAATCCAAAACATCACTGATGTCAGGCAGATTTAAATACAAGAAAAAATCAAGGTAAAATCATAAAGACATGCATTATAGTTCATGCAGTAGTGTCATTGAACATGTATTTTGTTATATTTGTTCTTCTGTTCTTGAACAAGTTGTTATGGTTTTTCTGCTCTCCCTGGATATGTCATTTACATAATGGATGCACATCAATCTTTTCACCGCGGCTGTGTTGACAGTTTATGTTCAGGCTGCTGTTACAGTACCGGACGATTCACCACTGCAGATAATGTACAATGACTGGGATTTTTGCTTTTGTCTTTAATTTAGCGTCAGTTTGGTACCATAGAGCAGTGCTCGTGTGTGTGTGTGTGTGTGTGTGTGTGCGTGTGTGTGTGTGTCTAACCCCTCCTTGTCGTAGCACCATATGTCCAGTCTCCTTTCATGATGGCATTATGGGTAAACATTGACTGCTTTGAGAGCAAACAGGCCTATTATGAGTCTGAAGCTGGAGATAAAGAGACAAAAGACACAAATGCTTCACCAGCAGCATAACATCCCGCAGAAGAGTGACTAGTGAGAAGATTTGGAACTGCTGTATGATGGAGACATGCTGACCTGTGACTGACTATTGTTCTGTTCACCTTGAAAACACACCAAAAGAACTCAGCAGTGAACGCCTGCTCCCATAAAGCATTGCCTCCTTTGAATATTTTCATTAAACTTATTGCAAAAGTATTTTATCAAAATATATATACAGTGGGTATGGAAAGTATTCAGACCCCCTCTTTGTTATATTGCAGCCTTTTGCTAAAATCATTTAAGTTCATTTTTTTCCCTCATTAATGTACACACAGCACCCCATATTGACAGAAAAACACAGAATTCTTGACATTTTTGCAGATTTATTAAAAAAGAAAAACTGAAATATCACACGGTCCTAAGTATTCAGACCCTTTGCTGTGACGCTCATATATTTAACTCAGGTGCTGTCCATTTCTTCTGATCATCCTTGAGATGGTTCTACACCTTCATTTGAGTCCAGCTGTGTTTGATTATACTGATTGGACTTGATTAGGAAAGCCACACACCTGTCTATATAAGACCTTACAGCTCACAGTGCATGTCAGAGCAAATGAGAATCATGAGGTCAAAGGAATTTAATTAAACTTTTATCCTACTTACAATAGTAATATAATATAACAGTAGTTTTGTATTATATTATCATTTTATTATTCATAGTACTTAATTAGATGAGCTGGTCATTATCTCTATTTAAGGACACTTTGTTCCCTAATTAAATTTTTATTGCTTTAAATCAAAAGTTGGAGCTTTTTTGCGATCCTAATGGAGAAAATGAACAGGAAAAAACGCTTCAGTAACCAAAGCTGCTGTAAATATGGATGTCACTTTTGGGCTCTTTTGTTTGAAGTAAAACTGCGGCGACTGACAGGGTTCTGAGAGAAATGGAGGAGTAACAATCGTGACAAGAGTCACTGTCAGGAGGGGAACAGCAATCATTCAAAACAAAGCAAAATGTGGACGAGTACAAGAAAAGAGAAATATAGCGAGAACATGAGCGAGACAGACAGACAGCTTGACCAACAGATTGCTTCTCAGATACCTGGTGGGACGTTGTTTCTTCCACTCAATTAGGGCCGGAGTGATTCAAGCGAGAATCTCAGCCCTGCCAAGATCAGTGTATTTTTGGTGGCTCAGTGGCCTCAAACAGCTGCTGAAGAGACATTTGGACCGGCGGGCCGCAGCATATGGTCCCTTTCTCCGCCCGGGTGGTTCAGCACAAACGGCGGCTCGCGTCCTCAGCGGGGTCATTAGGGGCCGATCTGTCACCGGTGGCCCCTCCTGTCCTCCACAAGTGTGCGGCAACATGAATCTAGTGTTCCTCCATTATAAGACTTCATCATCTGCAGGGAAAGATGACACTCACTAGATGAGTCACACTACAAGCAAATCATTGTTTCCTTACTGGTCAATTGTTGGCTATGATCCTCCTTTTAGACTGGTGGAAAGAATACATGCAAAATATACATTTAAGGATTTCTTTTATTGTATTTATTTATTTGCATCTGCAGATTTTGATAACAATACTTGTCTTTAAAGGCGGTGAGTCCGAAATCTCCACTTCTCCACAGCTTTACGTACACCAAACTTTACATTTTTATTCATTCCTATATTCTGAGGGTTTGTTCATACATCACTAACTTGGTTTATAGCAGATTTTATTCCTAAAAAGATGGTGAAAATGCGTTTATTTTATGTCTGTTGACAGTATTTTCTGATTCATGGAGTGATTAAAGGAGAAATCTAAAATCTTCTCTGTAAAAACATTAAACTCTAATTTGTCAAACAAAATCGAACAACAATTCTGATCCTGGCTTTATTTAATTTTCAGATTTCTGTTCTGGAAATGTTTGCAAATTAGTGCATATTTAAATAGATATTTCCCCATTTGCATCTTTAAACATAACATTTCATATAATTAAATATATCATTTTTAAAAATATTTATATATATATATATTTGCTTAAAAACCCAAGGGATAATGAGTTTTTCTTTTCGTTTTCAAATTAGATCAAAGACTAAGTTTAGATTAAAGACAAAATGTTTTTCCAGTCTTGAAGGAAAAAAAATACATATATGACTAACTATAATGTAATTATGTAATCCAAGCAGTTTAAGCAACAGCAATTTTATGAGCATTTATTTTTTTGCTAAAATATTAGCAATATTATACATTATCTCAAGTTTGCAAAATATTCAGAGTAGTTTAAATGTGTTGGAAAATGCAATGCATTATGGGAACAGGCGGACACTACTGAGCACTTTTGCTGTGATTTCAGTTTACAAATTTCGTACCATTTTTGGAAGCGTTTAAACTCGTGTCTTCCACATGAGCACCACAGAACTGACAAACTGTTTGCAGGACCGTGTTCAAACACCCTCCCGGGTGTGTTTGTGATGGACCGAACATCTGCTGACAGCAGTAGAGAGGAAGAGTTGCGTCTGAGTTCAGGAATCCATGCAGAACCCTGCAGGAATCCACTCGCTGTTCCCTCGTGTGTCGTTTTATGAAGCCGCTGATGGGATGCGGTACAGGGGAGCAGATGGGCTCCAGCGGCCCCGTGAGATGAATCAAATGCTGGACCAGCTCCTACAGAGACTGTAATGAAACAGAGCTCTTTAATAAAGACTTAGATCTGCTGTGCCGATGGATGTTTTAAGATATGATGACCTCCGATCACTGTAAGATGAGAACGAGACAAGAGGAGGATGGCAGTGGCTTTATTGGGGTTGAGCGAAAAAAACCTCGGACTAGTTCAAAAAAGTCTTTTTTTTTTTTTTTAATACTCTCAAATATTTAATGATTTGATTGGCTGCAGTGGTTCTTGGCGCAAAGTTGTTCAGTATGAGGAGATTTTACATATATGAATATTGGGTATATGTGTGCAACATCACAAGGTGTAAAATGCAACAGCATTTTGATCAAATATGGCACAGCTCTCTAGGTCATGATTCAAACAGGCCCAGGTAGTTTCGTTACGATCGACCTTCGTTAACCTTGTCTGATAGGTGCTCAAAATTCATTGGCCAATGGCGACAGTGTTTTTCGAGATACGCGAATTTGCTCAAAGACCATCATGGCACCTTGGACAAAGACACTCCATGCCAATTTTCAAGTCAATTGGACTGTCTACACCAGGGGTGGCCAACGTCGGTCCTGGAGAGCCACAATCCTGCAGAGTTTAGCTCCAACCCTGATAAAAACTCACCTTCCTGTAGCTTTCTAGTAACCCTTAAGACCTTGATTAGCTTGTTCAGGTGTGTTTGATTAGGGTTGGAGCAAAAATTTGCAGGATTGTGGCTCTCCAGGACCGACGTTGGCCACCCCTGGTCTACAGCATAGCTATAGTCGTTTTTGTTTAAAAAAAAAAAAAAAAAACATTTTATAGTGCCACCAAGTGGCCAATCGTTGCATCCTTTTTTATGTAACTGTAGAATGAGCCGTACATACGTACCAAGTTTAGTTAAATGATCTCATTCAAGCGGGAATAGTAAAAGTGAATCGTTTTAGTAAAAGTGGCCACTCCCACTTCGGACATTTTGACATCCCATTGCGGACGTGAAACCAATTTTTTTCCGATTATTATTGACAATCAGACTCTAGAGAATCTTTCTGCACTGGTTTGATTGGGCGAATAACCTAGGAATAATTGCAAAAGTAGTTGTTTTTTTTTCAAATCCAAAATACCAGATAATTTCACCAATGCGTTTAGTTCGTGTTGAGCCAAGGATTCCAACAATATAAGACCCTTGAGCCTGCGCCTTTTAGGAGGTTTAGGAGTTTGGAGCCATTATGTACTTTTGATTGCTGTAGCGCCACCATCAGGCCAGTTTGAGGCGAGGTGTGGTGGAGTTGTAGAAGGGGTGGGGACTACCATCCCTCAAATGCTCAAGTCTCTACGACTTACAGTTTGGTCTGTCTGAGCAGTTTTAGATCTTTTGAAAACCCTAACAATAACAGTAGAGTTCCAGCGCTACGCATTTGAACCCGAAAAAAGGTCATTCTGACTTTTGCATAAAAAATTCTGACATTTTTCTTAATAATTCAATAAGTCTTGCCATTTTGACTTTTTTTCCTTAGAATTCTTTCAGAGTTTACATCTCGCAATTTTTGGAGTCAGAAAGCTCCACTTCCGCAGCTTTACGTACACCAAACTTTAGTTTTATTCGCAGTTTTCTCTTTTTTCCCTCGCAGTTTACATCTTGCAAAGTATATATCTTGCAATTCTGTCTTTTTTGTCATAATTGTGAGTTATATCTTGCCATTTTGACTTTTTTTCATAGAATTATAATTTACATTTCACAATTTAGATTTTTTTCACACAGTTCTGAGTTTGCATAGAAAAAAATCTGAATTGTGAGATGTAACTAAGTTTTTTTTTTTTTTATTCTGTGGTGGAAACAAGCTTCTAAGGAGTCGTTCAGTTCTTGAGAACGTCCGCAGCATGTGAGCTTTAGTCATCTCAGATGTTCTTTCCTGTGCTGAATGAACGTAAAGTGTATGTTAGTCCTGCTTCAGACGGGCCTTATGGGAATTGAGAATCCTCCAAGAACATAGCAGATCTTTTGCAGTTCTCTTGCTGAGCTCCGTCATTAAATCCTCAGATTTCAGAGGGTTTTTACTCTTTATTTAAGTGTCATTATTCTCGTCCCTCAGGGATTAACACAGCACTCTTTGAATATTTATGTGTATGGAGACAATATATTTATATAGAAGTATATATGTAATTTTTAAGGATGTATTGAGTATATTGAGGTGGAGATGTATCGTGACATTACGAGAATACTCATAATATTATATACAGTTGATATTCTGTGTGAATTCATGGTTAAACAGTATAACAACCTTCTTTGACGCGGCTCTGCTTTTCGTGTGCAATGAAGCGCTGATGTCGGTACAGGGTCAGATAAGCACACATGCACACTTAAACACACAATGGCATCTCCATAAATGATCATTCACTTCATTAACATCTTGATAAAGGACTTAATACATTTTGCGTTAATTAATAATAAAAAAAGGAGTTCATAAATAATACATTTTAATAAATGGCCAGCGTCGGTCATCAGCTCCGGATTCGATCACACCGCACATAAATTACCTGCCCAAACAATCTGTAATTGCAGCCCAGAAGACACTTTAATGAAACTCCTCCCGATCATCTCCGCCGCAGCGGACATTTGACACTGGAGGTATTGAATATACCTTTATTACATTTTTCATATTTTGGTCATGGTGTGAATTGATGGATGTGCAGATGAGACGGGGAGTTTAATCAAGCGGCGTGTTTAGATCGACTGACCCACTTGTCTGCGGTGTGTTTGTTATAGAGGATTAAATCCCTGTTCATTTAGATATCGTACAGATTTCATACAGGCGCTTGTGTATGGCTGACTGCGGACTTTTGAGTAGAAGCGTATTTGTATATATAATGTATAGAGCTTTTGTTTGTTTTTTGACTGGTTGTGGGCAAATAAAAATCGGCTTTTTAAAAAAAAAAAAGAAAAAAAAGTAAAGCACTGTGTTGACTCTTTGTTTCACTTTGAAACCGGTAGTGCAGATATTTATTTAATCAAGATATTGCGATATGGATTTTATTTCATGAAATCGTGCAACCTAAGTTTTATTTTTTAAATATCATGATACTTGTATATTTTTATACTTGTATATTTTTAAATATGTTAATTTGTGATACTTTTTAGTTTTCATATATGTTAGTATATCTATAAAATTATATTTATTATATTTGCATATATTAAAATATTAAGATAGTTACATTTTTTATGATATTATTAGATTTTCATGTATGTTAAAATATGATAGTTCTATATTTTTACAACATTATTTTTGTATATATGTTAAAATATCATGATAGTTGTGCATTTTTATATTATATTTTTATATTTTTTTATATAATAATATAATATGGTAGTTATATATATATATCTATTAATCTCATAATCTGATAATCACACTAAGCCATATCTTGATTTTATTTCAAAATCTCGTCCAGCCCTAATTCTTCCTAATTTTCTGCCTAACTTGCTAATCCCTCCCAATTTTTCCCTGTCTTTCCTATGTTTTCCGGCTGTGTCCTCATCTTTTTCCGTCCTTCCTCACTCTATCATGTCACTCTGGGACAGTGAGTGATGTATAATTTACTCAGCTTGACCCTCGACCCCCTCCGGAGACCCGCAGAGTCTCGTGCGCTTTGAACCGGTGGGCGGCGAGGCCTTCATTACTTGACGCTCCCTCGATCTCCTTCAGCCGGCGTTCGTAGTTAATGTCAGCTCAACCGCTGCGTTGCCATGACGACCGCCTCAGGACCAGGAAAGGACGTCCTCCCTCCTCCTCGATTGCCTTCATCATCTCTGACCTCGCTGGCCTCTCATCCGCTCCTCCTCGTTTTCTCACTCTCCCATCAATTAGACTCACAAATGCGGGTTGCGCTGCCACCCGGGTGACTATTACTCACCGGTTTAGTGTAATGATGATTAGAGGCTCCGTCGATGTGTTAACCTAAATGATGGCCTCTCACTTTCTCCGACGCAGCCCTTTGTTTTGTCGCAGGATTATTGACGGAAAATTACACCGGCGTGAAGCCTTTGCTGTTATTTCCATCCCGCTTTAAACGCCCCCTCGCCGAGCAGCTCTCCAAATACAGGAAGTCAAGTGTGTTTAAGTGAAACGGGTTAATTAAGCTCGCCTCGGCACCTGGGGAGGACAGCTCGGTTTATCACGTCTCATGTGAACCGTGCAGAGCAGAGAGCATCTGCTTCACACTGAAGCTTTGCTTTTACCCAAAGCGACGTTTTTAAAGTAATGATAATGTGTGTGTGTTTTCCGCAGGTCTGGCACGTGCGAAGTCGGTCCCCAGCCACACGTACTCTAATGAGGTGGTGACTCTCTGGTATCGTCCTCCAGACGTGCTGCTCGGCTCCACTGACTACTCCACCTGTCTGGACATGTGGTGAGGCTCGACCTTCTCTGCTCCTCTGTAACGTGTCATTACAGCACGCAGTCCGCATCGGTACACACAGATCACATTCACAACTGCATCGTGTGCTCCCATATTCTACTTGCAATTTTTGAGTGAAAATAGTTTCAAAGTAAATCATACATCTGTTTTTTTTTTTCTAGTGTGGAATTTAAAAAAAAGTTTCCATAGGCCACATTTTGAGCAACTTATTATTATGTTTTTAGTGTGATGATTATTATTAAATAAAAATATTAAACAATATTAGAAATATATTGTAATAATTATTCTGTTAAATAAAAAATCTGAGATTTTAGTGTAAAATTTCATTACTAATATTTCCTAATTTTCAAACAGTAACCCATGGAGATTATATTTCATTATTTTATATTTGTTATTATTTTATATTTATTTAATTAAATCCCCGCTTGCATGTATAGACAAAGACACTGAGCCAAACTGATTTTATTTCAAATTATCATGCAGCCCTTATTCTGTTTTTCTTTATTCTTTCCTTTCTTTTTTGGTTGTTGTCTATGATGTTGTTATATTTCTATATTTTTATCCATGTTAAAATATCATGATAATTTTATACTTTTATATTATTTTTGTACTTTTATATATGTTAATATATTGTGATTGGTTTAGTTGTATATTTTTAAATATATATATATAAATATATATATATTTATGTTTATATACTCTCTCTGGCCTCTTTAAGACCTTGTTAGTACAGGGTTGGACCCGTTTTGCCTTCAGAACTACCTCATTTCTTCATGGTATAGATGCAATAAGGTGCTGGAAACATTCCTCCAGAGATTTTGGTCCGTATTGATATGATCGCATCACACAGTTGCTGCAGATTTGTCGGCTGCACATCCATGATGTGAATCTCCCGTTCCACCACATCCCAAAGCTGCTCTATTGGATTGAGATGTTCAAGAAATCGGTTTGATTGGAGCTTTGAGATATGGTGCGTTATCCCGCTGGAAGTAGCCATCAGAGGATGGACACACTGTGGTCATGAAGGGAAGGACATGGTCAGGTAGGCTGTTGCATTTAAACTATGCTGAACTGACCCTTCGCAAACAGGTTGATTGACGGGCGATCTGACCAATCATAACCCAGAATCTGCCATTTTATCCAACAAAGCTGTCAGGGGAGTTAGTAGATTAACTTGAACTTGAACTTATTGTGTGTTCTCACGTCTGAAACAACATTCCTTCTGATGTTCATTCATGTTTATTTGATGCTATAAATGAACTAGTATGAAGAGATGATCGAGGAGCTACAGCGATCTGTCACGACACATTAAAGACACACTAGACGCTATTTATTGATTAAACTTCTTTAAAAAATTACAATATTTTAAATATGAAACTGTCTCATATCAAAAGTAACCTGCTCTGTCTTGTCTGTCGACGTGTTGTCAGTGTTCTCTTTGCTCCATGATGTATTTTTCACTTCGTGAGAACATGATGTGTGGCGTGAGAGCGCATGGGTTGTCAGACAAAGCAACAGTAACTAAAGGGGGCGGGTCTTTGCGAAGGGTCAATTGGTTCCAAGAGGCCCAAAGTGTGCCAAGAAAGTGTCCCCCACACCATTACACCACCAGCAGCCTGAACCGCTAAGACAAGACGAGATGGATCCACGCTTTCATGTTGTTTACTCCAAATTCTGACCTTACCATCTGAATGTCGCAGCAGAAATCGAGACTCATCAAACCAGGCATCGTTTTTCATCTTCTATTGTCCAGATTTGGTGAATTGTAGCCTCGGTTTCTTGTTCTCAGCTGACAGGAGTGTCACCGGCGTGTCTTCTGCTGCTGTAGCTCAACTGCTTCGAGGTTTGACGTGTTGTGCGTTCAGAGACGCTCTTCTGCAGACCTCGGTTGAAACGATTTGAGTTACTGTTGCTTTTCTATCAGCTGAACCAGTCTGGTCATTCTCCTCTGACCTCTGACATCAACACCCACAGAACTGAAGCTCTCTGGAAATTTTCTCTTTTTCGGTCCATTCTCTAGAGATAGTTGTGAGTGAAAATCCCAGTAGATCAGCCCATCTGCGACCAACAACCAAGCCACATTCAAAGTCACTTAAATCAGCTTTCATTCGGTTTGACCTTCAGCAGATCATCTTGACCATGTCTACACGCCTAAATGTTTCTAACATGTGATTGGCTGAATAGTCATGAGCAGTTGAACAGGTGCACCTGATAAAGTGGCCAGTGAGTGTATGTTATATATTGCATGTTATGTGCATCTTTATATTTGTTAAAATATGACGATTGATGCATGTTTCTGTCATGATATATTTATATATTTTCAAAACTATATCCTGTGCTCTTTCCATTTTTTCCATCACAGAAGCTCTACTTCTCTTTGTGTCTCTAGACTGTTTAGTTGTTGTTTTTCTTATCATCCCACCTCTCTCATCCTCATAACCCCTCCTGCCCCGTGTGAGGATCGATGCTGAGAGCAGTGGAGCGTGTGCAGTGTTTTCCTCTTGAGTGGCAGTTACACAGATGCTGCACAAATCAACAGTCATTAGAATCACAGCCAAAAGTGTGTGTGTGTGTGTGTCGCATTGGACCAGCTCCGTCCCAGTCCAGCAGACCTTTCACACTCGTGCTTTCGTGTCTCAGCAAGTAGATGAGAAAAATGCCACTCAAATGTCACAAAAATGTCACGTAATCTTGACAGTGAAAGTGATACCCTCTTGGTTATTGAGTTTAAATTATATCCTAAAATATACCATAAATGATATTTTAGGGGGGAAATCTTGAATAAGTGTGAAATTATGTGGATTTGCAATTTCGGTCTGGTGCTACCGAGAGCACGATAACGCTAGAATAATTATCAACAATGTAATGAAACTCAACATGGATATGCACGGATATGGTCCTGGATAAAATCTGTCATATGTCAAAATTTGCATAAGGAATTAAAATCATAAATCATATTCAGATCAGGCAAGAATCTAACCTTAATTTAAAACTCCCGGCAGTGCAGAGTAATGTGCCAACAACCGCTCGCATTAACAAACAGATCACATGTAAATGTTATTGATTAAATGCACATCATAAATTAATGATGTACTAATAGAAATCACTATACTTTTCCCAATGAATTAATCACAGTACATTAAGACATTACATTCGCATATTTAAACAGACAATGTTTAAATGTGCAAATTAGGCATTATACAGTTAAAAAATGCACAAATTTCCATACATTTACAGAACCGAAATCTGAGCATTGAATAAAGCCAGGTTCAAAATTCTTATCTGACATATTAGAGGTAAAGGTTTTTAAAGAGGGAATTTTGGATATCTTTATTTATCATTCCATAAATCAGAAAATATTGTCAACAGCCCCCCCCCCCCCCCCCCCCCCAAAAAAAAAAACCCTCTGTAAAACCCTTGAGAATATAGATATGAATAAAACTCTAAAGTTTGGTGAATGTAAAAAAAACTCACCACTTTTAAAGATATGTATTGAAGTCTGCAGATGCAAATAGATAAAGCACAATGTTTTCTTTCCACTAGTCTGAAAGCCAAATAGCCCAAAATCTCAAAATTGACCAGTGTTTTTCCTTAATCCCTTTACTGCCTCAGATTATTGTCACTTAACATTCATTGCACATCAAAACCACATTCTTAACGTCATATGGACAAACTGTATCCTTAGAAAGATTAGAAGCTCCAGCTTCAATAATTAACCACTGTTGATGAGAGAGAACAGTAGAATTCTCTGAGTTCAGGGGAGATATTGACGCCATAAATTGTTTCATTAGCATTTTTATTACCGTTTTCTAAAAACACATAAATGCATAGTTTTAGAGATGATGTCCTCAGATTTGAAATGAATCATGATCACACTGATGGCTTCACCTTAAAGGTTTAGTTCACTTCAGAATTAAAATGTCCTGATAATTTACTCACCTCCATGTCATCCAAGATGTTTATGTCTTTCTTTCTTCAGTTTTTGAGGAAAAAAAAAATTCCAGGATTTTTCTCCATATAGTGGACTTCAGCAGTTACCAACGGGTTGAAGGTCCAAATGTCAGCTTCAAAGACTCTACATGATCCCAGACGAGGAATAAGAGTCTGATCTAGAGAAACCATCAGTTATTTTATAAGAAAAATATACAAATTACGCACGTTTTAATCACAAATGCTCATCTTGCACTTAAATGCGATGCGCCACGCATTATGTAATCACATTGGATATGTCACGCGTCTCATTTTGTCCTCCAACTCCAAAATCATCCAACATTGCTGTTTACCTTTTTTTGTAAAGGAATTTTGACTTTGTCTTTGCACGTTCGCTTTGTAAACTCTTGCTCGGATCCTCGCGGTTCCTTTCCAACGTGATTACGTAATGCATGGCGCATCGCAGAGCAGTGCAAGAGGAGCATTTATGGTTAAAACACACACATATATATATTTTTTTTAGAAAACGGTTGTTCGTTTCGCCATATAAGACCCTTATTCCTCATCTGGGATCGTGTAGAGCTCTTTGAAGCTGAATTGAAACCCTACTATGGAGTCCCACTATATGGAGAAAAATCCTGGAATGTTTTCCTCAAAAACCTTAATTTTTTTCCGACTGAAGAAAGAAAGAAATAAACATCTTGGATGGCATGGGGGGGGGGGGGGGGGGGGGGTACATCATCAGGAAATTTTAATTCTGAAGTGAACTAATCCTTTAATTGTGGTTATAAGTTGTTTTATAATATTTACCTGATATGTTTGTACATTTAAAAATTAATTTAGGTTTGTCATTTATGCCCAGTTGCCAAAATAGCGTTTGCGTGGTGAGGGGTTAAATAAAGTAGTGGTAGTGGTAGTCCGACTGTCCGCCGGTCTAAAGAGGTGGGAGGAGCTGCTGTCCTGAGAAATGAGCCGTGACCAGAGCCGCTCTCTGGACCGCAGCTGCAGCCTCCGCTGGCAATTAAGAGAGGAAAACTGGGAGCAGGTGGTCCGATCGGGAGGGCACTTTCCACATGGCTGCAGGTAGATGCGCATGTGCGGGAGGTTTTTCCTGTCACACGTTCATGTCGCGGCTGCAGTAATGCATCAGTCAGGATGGGGATTAGCACGAGGTTGTGTCTGCCCGACTGCGAGGCATCACGTCTATAAGCTGACATCTTATCAGCCACCTGCCAGTCAGCTCGAGCCGCTCAAGAAAAATTGATGTCACATCCACTTTTTAAGCCCGAGTGTGTTGAGGTGAGGGGTCCGACTGGACCAGAGATGGATGTACTGATTCTAAAAAGACCAGTTGAGTTTTACAACTGCTGGCGAGTTCGGTTTGTGTGGCTCTTGCACAGTTTCTGTCAGAGAAGAGCGCGGCCGTGTGCATTGGGCTAGAAAGTGTCAAGAAACGATTGCATGCTGACGAATGGAGCCCGACAGCCGCTGAAACGCACCAGCACGTGCCACACGCTCACTGCCTCTCATGGCCCATCTTCATACATATACACTCTATTTAAAGCTCAGCATGTTACGTTATTCTAGAATAAAGTAATATAATCATGTATGCAAATATTTTTCCTATTACATCATTTTAACAGTGAACTGGATGACTGATATATGCTGCTTTTTCATAATGCTATACAATTTAATGATATAGTAGCATGTGAGATGCACACTAAGTTTGCCTGTTTATTTTATGTTTTTTACTCAAAATTCAGTCAAATATTGGTAAGCAAGATCAGACATCCTATTGGCCGAGTAGAAACGATTTTGACTGATGATAATCACAATACAGTCATATATTGATTGATTTTCCACCAAATTATTTCGTTCACTGTCAGCTTT
Organism: Opsariichthys bidens; assembly: GCA_037194245.1. Taxonomy (NCBI): domain Eukaryota; kingdom Metazoa; phylum Chordata; class Actinopteri; order Cypriniformes; family Xenocyprididae; genus Opsariichthys; species Opsariichthys bidens. The sequence goes on along the minus strand of CM074300.1, from coordinate 4,596,641 downwards.
ATCTTTCTTTCTTTCTTTCTTTCTTTCTTTCTTTCCTTCCTTCCTTCCTTCCTTCCTTCCTTCCTTCCTTCCTTCTTGTAGATGATCCTCTAAACCAGACTGGGCTTCATAAGGGAACTGCAGGGGATATAAGTTTATGAGAAGCTAATAATTAATTAAATCATAAGAATGTCAAATAATAATAAAAAAAAAAAAAAAATATTTACGAACAAGATGAAATAGTTGATTAGTTTAGCTGCATGCCATGTGACCGACATCAGAGAAATGTGAACGTGACTCTGTTGTTAAATTATTTAAATATTAACTTCAAGTAAATATTTTAGCTCGAAGGGTTCGGCTGACTAAAAAGTTTCTGAATCCTTGTTCTGAAGGTTTAATCTCACTGAGACACAAATCCTTACATACAGTTACTGTAGTGTAACAAAACAATCAAGATTTCTGTCACCTCAGATGTTTCCAGCCTCTTCTTGCCATGTTCCTCTTCATAAATCTTCTCTGAAGATTCTGATATTTATGCTCAAACCTGATCCAATCTCAGGCCCTGTATACACCTGGTATTAAGAGGCATTTACAGGAGTTAAAAATGACTTAAGAAAGTTGGCAGCATCATTATTTTATTTTACACAGAAATTAGTATGTATATTAGTAAACTCTGTTGACTAATCTTTGTTTCATTATATGCCAACAGTGACAGTTCAAAAATGGCAAAAAGCACGTATTGTGTTTTTTGCCTCGAGTTTACATGCCTGTAACTCAAGAAGTATTAAAGATATCTTAATATTCTTTTAGATTCCGGTTCTTAACAAACTTTCCTTATGGTATCTTAATTTTAAAGGCGGTGGTTCAATTGCAGAGCTAAGGAGATCTTAATGTGGCTCCATGAGTAAATTGGTGAATTGTAAACATTTTCAGTGGTCAAAAACCAAATGTGGGTCACTATACAGGTGCATCTCAATAAATTAGAGTTTAATTAAGTTCATTTATTTCAGTAATTCAACTCAAATTGTGAAACTTGTGCATTAAATAAATTCAATGCACACAGACTGAAGTAGTTTAAGTCTTTGGTTCTTTTAATTGTGATGATTTTGGCTCACATTTTAAAAAATCACAGCAATTCACTATCTCAACAAACTAGAATATGGTGACATGCCAATCAGCTAATCGGCTCAAAACACCTGCAATGGTTTCCTGAGCCTTCAAAATGGTCTCTCAGTTTGGTTCACTAGGCTATACAACCATGGGGAAGACTGCTGATCTGACAGTTGTCCAGAAGACGATCATTGACACTCTTCACAAGGAGGGTAAGCCACAAACATTCATTGCCAAAGAAGCTGGTTGTTCACAGAGTGCTGTATCCAAGCATGTTAACAGAAAGTTGAGTGGAAGGAAAAAGTGTGGAAGAAAAATATGCACAACCAACTGAGAGAACCCCAGCAATATCGATTCAAGTATTTGGGTGAACTTCACAAGGAATGGACTGAAGCTGGGGTCAAGGCATCAAGAGCCACCACACACAGACGTGTCAAGGAACTTGGCTACAGCTGTCGTATTCCTCTTGTTAAGCCACTCCTGACCCACAGACAATGTCAGAGTCGTCTTACCTGGGGTAAGGAGAAGAACTGGACTGTTGCCCAGTGGTCCAAAGTCCTCTTTTCAGATAAGAGAAAGTTTTGTATTTCATTTGGAAACCATGGTCCTAGAATCTGGAGGAAGGGTGGAGAAGCTCACAGCCCAAGTTGCTTGAAGTCCAGTGTTACGTTTCCACAGTCTGTGATGATTTGGGATGCAATGTCTTCTGCTGATGTTGGTCCATTTTTGAAGATGCTGATTTCATTTTTCAGCAGGATTTGGCACCTGCCCTCATTGCCTAAAGCACCAAAAGTTGGTTAAATGACCATGGTGTTGGTGTGCTTGACTAGCCAGCAAACTCACCAGACCAAAAAATAATTCATTAAAATAATAAATTAATTAAATAAATTAACTTTTCCACGGCATTCTAATTTATTGAGATGCACTTGTATTGACAGCTGAAACTTTTTTCTTTTAAAGAGGAATATCTGGAGAACAAATAATGTTGAAACTAGAAATATATCTCATGTTTTTCTATCAACTCAGTTGCATATAACATGCCTGTCTGAGTGCCATAAATGTTCCTTTTCCAAAGTTTGCATACCTGGAACTCTAAAAGTATTCAAGATATCTTAATATCCTTCTAGATTCTCAGTCTCCTTTCCTTTTCAAGGCCCTATATAGTCCACTGTTACTAGTAGACCTATCAATCTCTTTTTAAAAATAAAAAACTGATGCTGGTATCTTTCTAAAATCATTTTTACACCCCTCTAATTTGACTCCAAATCTCAGGTGAAAATGGTCATTTGGCTCCCCACACACAAAATAGTGAGTTACTCAGTAAATATACATCTGTGACATTTAATACTTTGGCTTTCATCGCTATTTATGTTTGTCTTTCTACGGATAAAATATTAACAAAATCAAAAATTTGAGCAGTGGGTCGATTTGACACGGAACGATGCAAAAAATGCAATAAGATCAGCCAAAAAAAATATAACTGAGTCCATGCCTTTTCATCGCTAATTTTAGTAAATCCTAACAGTAGTTTTTAATGCCAAAAAAGGGTTTTCGCTGATACAAGCTGTTAGTAAATCTGGCCCCAGGTGTAAATGGGAGTGTGTCTCCCTTGTCCCCAATCGACCAAAACACATCTTAATACCGGGTGTAAACAGGACCTCTGTTTGACTGTCTGAAGGTTATTTTTATAAAGCATAGTGTCGATGTTTGTTTTACAGGGGTGTCGGATGCATCTTCGTGGAAATGATCCAGGGAGTGGCGGCATTCCCGGGCATGAAGGACATTCAGGATCAGCTGGAGAGGATATTTCTGGTAAGTGTCTCCTTTTGTCTCCGTTCTGCTTTTCTCTCTGTGTCGTGCCTCGGGTGCTGACTGAGTAAAAATTGTCCATGAATACAAAGATATGGCATGATAGATGTATGTACACACATATACAAACTCTGGGAGGTCATGCATATTACATCTCATGAATTCTGTAGTTATTTCTACTGTCATTTCCCATAATGTCCCACTCTGGTAATTGAACCAGAGAGTAATGGTTAGACACACTAAATTCATATTCACCCTCTGAGTCAGGTAAATAATTCATACAGACAATTACTGAGATGAATAGAGCGGGAGGCGAGGGGTTCATGGGTAAGACAGACGCCCGTAGGCCGTGAGGGTCAGGGGCCAAACATATTTACACAGGGGAATGACAGAACGAGGGAAAACTGGCTCTACTGATAGAAATTCAGCAGCCGTCTGCTCATGTGAGTGAAAACAAAGACACATCAGAGTCTCTTTTGTTTGAGTTTACAGGATGACAGACTAAAGTTTTACCTGAAAATGTCAATTCTAACATTATTTACTCACCGTTATGTCGTTCCAAACCCGTTTGCTGTTCATTTTTGAATGGAAAACAAAATTTGAATCACTGGCGCTTTACATTTTTGAAACAAAACCGACATTTTTACATTTTTGAAAGTAGACTCCAGTTACATAATGACTAAATACTAGCTGTGTCCCAATTGACCCTTCACCTGCAGTTTGATTGACAGGCGATCTGACAAATCATAACCCCGAATTCGCCGTTTTGTCCGACAAAGCAGTCAGGGGAGTGTCTGAAACAACATTCCTTCTGATGTTCATTCATGTTTATTTGACGCTATAAATGAACTGAAGAGATGATCGGTTCACGAGGAGCTGCAGCGATCTGTCACGACACATTAAAGACACACTAGACGCTATTTATTGTTTAAACTTCTTTAAAAAATGACAATATTTTAAATATGAAAAATATTGTCCTCTTTGCTCCATAATGTATTTTTCACTGCGTGAGAACATGATGTGTGGCGTGAGAGCGCATGACTTGTCGGACATAGCAACAGCAACTAAAGGGGGCGGGTCTATGCGAAGGGTCAATTCAGAGGCTTCAATGTCTGCAAAATAAAAATAACAACAATAATTTCCTAGAGGATAAAGTCCAGCCCTACATGAATATTCTGTTCATTCACTCACATTAGGGAAAAAATAGTTCATTATTGTGTTGTGTATTTGGTCAAGGTCATGCAAAAAATTCAATGAATTTAGATTCCCAGCGTTGCTTTCATTTGTTCTTTTGCAATATGTAATTTAGGTGCCAGTAATGACTTGAGGGTGTTTTTTTCTTTTTTGCATTTTCTTAAGAGTGTTTTTGTGAAGCTGAACCCAAACCAAAGCAGAAGTCTAGAAGTTTTCTGTCCTTGAATGAAGGACGTTTCTTTGTTCAGAAATGCTGATGGTTTATTTGGACCTGTCACGATCCCCCCCTTCATCTAATTAGGTGTTGGCTGGTGCTTTTTGTTTGCTTTCTCTTTGTCAGGTGGATGCTTGATAAATATGGAGCGGTGGAGGGAATCTGGCAGCTCGATCGTTGCCTCGTAACTGTTCTCTGACACTGACATTTTCATTCCTCCCTTGTTTTCACATTTCTCCTTCCTGTCAGTCTGGCCAGCATCATATCTAACCCTTCTTTCAGAGATTATTCTTCATTACCGCCTTCCAAAGGCCAAACCCCTTTATGCTGGGAGTAAAAGAGGAGCCAGTGTTTCTGACCTTCTCGTTGACATTCTGCTTCCAGAGAGAGATGTTGGTATTTAGAGTTAGACACAGCTGAGGAATCACTGGATACTGTTGCGTGTTTCATTTCACCGTTATTTGGCTGTGTTCAGCTGGAGAGAAACTCACTGATAGTCAAGGTTAATTATCCACTTTATCCTTGCGATGCATTTTGAATCCCATCATGCACAGCTGCCATATGTGAGAGGAGCCAAATCTGATATCTGAATATTTGTGTTGCTCTTTGCTGTGGTTCAATCTCAGTTAAAACAGTAATATTGTGAAATATTATATCCATTTAAAAAGAACTGTGTTCTATTGTAATATATATGAATTTTCAGCATCATTTCTCCAGTCTTCAGTGTCACATGATCCTTCAGAAATCATTTTAATATACTCGTTTGTTGTTCAGTTGTTATTATTGGTGCTCAATTATTATTATTATCCATGTTGAAAAATTGCTGCATTTTTTTTTTTTTAAGGATTCTTTGATGAATAGAAAGTTTAAAAGAACAGCATTGATTAGAAATGGAAATGTTTTGGAACATTATAAATATGACTTGAATCAGTTTAATGCGTTCTTGTTTAATAAAAGTATTAATTTCCGTTTTTTTTAAATGATATTTTTACCCGAAACTTGAAAGGCAGTGTATAAAGGTTTCCACAAAAATAGCAGCACAACTGTTTTCAACATTAATTATAATAATAAATGTTTCTTGAGCAGCAAATCAATATATTATTATGATTTCTGAAGGATCATGTGATGCTGAAGACTGGAGCAATGATACTGAAAATTCAGCTTTGCATCACAGGAATAAATTACTTATAAAAAATATATTACAATAGAAAACAGTTATTTTAAATTAGAATAATATTTCAAAATATTACTGTTTTTACTGTATTTTTTATCAAATAAATGCAGACTTGATTAGCATAATAAACATTAGAATATTCTTAATTACTTAATTTTTTTGTGTCAATGTAATACAGTTTTTACTATGCATAGTTGAATATTTTGTACTAGATTTTTACTTCTGGTTATTTATATTGAATCTTTTCGAGCATGAGTGGGATGCAGGTAGTTTCTTCTGTAAGTGTGTGTGATATATTAAAAAAGGCAGGCTGGACTGGCCGTGTTTAACTAGCTGTCAGCCAGCAGGAGATTACCTGTGTTCCTTTGCACCGTATGAATATGGACGGGTCTATCTGCAGCAAACACACCACACAATCACGTGAACGTCTCCCACATTATAGTGAGCTGTTCATCGGCGTCGGGTTGACATTAGAATTAAACTGTCTCTTCTCATTACAGGATGGTGACTCACACAGACACATTTACATACGGTACAAAATCACACAGATTGAGACTTGACTAGTCTTTTATTTGTTAGAATTATTATTATTATTATTATTATAAGTTGTGAGCAGAATAGACATTGATTAGTGTTTATAATCAAGAATGGTGTATTTTTCACATTTTTCATTAGTTCCACCATTTTTGAATATTAATTTGCACCCTTGTTTGGGTCATTTTGAATCATTGCTCATCTAAGCGTATTGAGGAGCACCTTTAATTTATTAACTAATAACCCACAGATCATTTCATCAGTCATTTGAAGTTCATTTCAATTCAGATGTGACCGAGAGTGATGATGTCCAAGTGGAAGACTGGTTACTGTTTACAAATGACCCTTTGCAAAGACCCGCCCCCTTTAGTTACTGTTGCTAGGTCTGACGAGCCATGCGCTCTCACGCCACACATCATGTTCTCACATAGATAAGAGAGAGGACACAGACGTATGAAACAATTTCATATTTAACATCGTAATTTTTAAAAGAAGTTTATGAACATCAGAAGGAATGTTGTTTCAAATGCGGAAAGACGATTTTCAAGTTCAACTTCGCCAGCGTTAATCTACTAACAACATGGCGGATTTTAGGGTTATGATTGGTCAGATCGCCTGTCGATCAAACTGTTTGAGAAGAGTCCATCCATTTCTATCCATTTTGACTCATTTAAAATGATTTGCGGGGCGTTTCAGAACAGAACAGACTGGGATTATAGTTTTGACATGATAATCAGCTAGTAAACGGTGTTAAGAGGACAAAAGAGGACACTCTTCCCTATGACCCAACAGAACATTTGAACTGTTTTAGGGTTGGTTCATGTGTCTTTCAGCCCTGGAGAGGTGAGTTGAGTTGACTTGACCTACATAACTTTGCGTCCAGACACTCCTGTGATTTGATCTCTGAAAGTGAAGCCGCTTCGCCCTGGCAGGGGAAATTAATTACTGCGTCTGGGTGGTCGTTGTTTTAGCTGGTGGAGGGCATGTGGTGACCTTCTGCCCAGCGGGACCGCCAGTGAAAGGACAAAGAGGAAGCAGCTTCACTGCCGTTGACATTTCAGGAGTGATTGACAGCGAGTCTTGCCACTCGTTTACCTGCGGATTTTATTCAAAGAAACCAGATACACGAGTTCTCATGGTCACTGGATCGGCCAAGGATAGTACCATTAAAGCCTTCAAAGATATCCAGTTTTGTTTGAGACTCTTAATAACAACCAAACTAGTTATCTACACAAATGTACTGTTTTTGGAAAAAAAGAAATTGTGATTTTGTACTCCACAATTTCTGCTATTTACACAATTTCAGCAAGGACTATAACTATAACAATAACAATTAAGTTTTAATAGCTCTTAACTTCCGGTCCACTCAAATTGGCGGATGACGTAACTTACATTTACTTTACTTGCAGGATGTGCTTAGAATAAACAATCGTATATGCTAATATATTTATTGTCATTGTTTATTGATGTTAACGTTAATATAGTTATCGTTGTTGTTATATTTATTGTCTGTTGGTGTGGACGCTAATAGTTATTGTTACAGTTATCATTATTGTTATTGTTCTAATTATAGTTAGTGTCCATACTAATGTAGTTATTGTTATAGTTATAGTTAGTGTCCATACTAATGTAGTTATTGTTATAGTTATAGTTAGTGTCCATTGGTGTCCGTACTAATGTAGTTATTGTTATAGTTATAGTTAGTGTCCATTGGTGTCCATACTAATGTAGTTATTGTTATAGTTATAGGTAGTGTCCATTGGTGTCCATACTAATGTAGTTATTGTTATAGTTATAGTTAGTGTCCATTGGTGTCCATACTAATGTAGTTATTGTTATAGTTATAGTTAGTGTCCATACTAATGTAGTTATTGTTATAGTTATAGTTAGTGTCCATTGGTGTCCATACTAATGTAGTTATTGTTATAGTTATAGGTAGTGTCCATTGGTGTCCATACTAATGTAGTTATTGTTATAGTTATAGTTAGTGTCCATACTAATGTAGTTATTGTTATAGTTATAGTTAGTGTCCATTGGTGTCCATACTAATGTAGTTATTGTTATAGTTATAGGTAGTGTCCATTGGTGTCCATACTAATGTAGTTATTGTTATAGTTATAGTTAGTGTCCATTGGTGTCCATACTAATGTAGTTATTGTTATAGTTATAGTTAGTGTCCATACTAATGTAGTTATTGTTATAGTTATAGTTAGTGTCCATTGGTGTCCATACTAATGTAGTTATTGTTATAGTTATAGGTAGTGTCCATTGGTGTCCATACTAATGTAGTTATTGTTATAGTTATAGTTAGTGTCCATACTAATGTAGTTATTGTTATAGTTATAGTTAGTGTCCATACTAATGTAGTTATTGTTATAGTTATAGTTAGTGTCCATTGGTGTCCATACTAATGTAGTTATTGTTATAGTTATAGGTAGTGTCCATTGGTGTCCATACTAATGTAGTTATTGTTATAGTTATAGTTAGTGTCCATACTAATGTAGTTATTGTTATAGTTATAGTTAGTGTCCATTGGTGTCCATACTAATGTAGTTATTGTTATAGTTATAGGTAGTGTCCATTGGTGTCCATACTAATGTAGTTATTGTTATAGTTATAGTTAGTGTCCATTGGTGTCCATACTAATGTAGTTATTGTTATAGTTATAGTTAGTGTCCATTGGTGTCCGTACTAATGTAGTTATTGTTATAGTTATAGTTAGTGTCCATTGGTGTCCATACTAATGTAGTTATTGTTATAGTTATAGGTAGTGTCCATTGGTGTCCGTACTAATGTAGTTATTGTTATAGTTATAGTTAGTGTCCATTGGTGTCCGTACTAATGTAGTTATTGTTATAGTTATAGTTAGTGTCCATTGGTGTCCATACTAATGTAGTTATTGTTATAGTTATAGTTAGTGTCCATTGGTGTCCATACTAATGTAGTTATTGTTATAGTTATAGTTAGTGTCCATTGGTGTCCATACTAATGTAGTTATTGTTATAGTTATAGTTAGTGTCCAATGGTGTAGATGCTAATAAAGTTATCGTTCTTGGTGTGAATGGCCCTTTATTGTGGTATCAGTGAGTTCAGATGAAGCCTCAAGTAACCAGCATGTAAAAACCAAATGTAGTGCGTCACTTGTGGCCATTCTTTAGCTGACCAACACAAGTCTTTTTCCGTGATGCTCCAGTGGCTTTTGAACTGCACTAAGGTTAAGAAAAAAGATTCATCAGTTGGTTTGTGCGGCTCTCAGGCTTTGTGGGGGATCAGGACGTGTTCTCCTGATGGCTGCTGTCAGCGTGTGCTGTGGTTTGTCAGCGCCGGCACGTCTTCCCTCAACCTCCTGCTGATCTGCAAAACACTCGCTTGCCACTCGCTCCCGCAGCCCTGATCTCTCTCCACCCGCTCCACTCACACTTCAAAGGCTCCCGTCCCTCCCCTCCACCCACCATCCATAATACATGCGGCGTCACTCACGGCGAGTGCAGATTGGGCTCGGCGTGTTCAGCCGGTACAGTAACCCCCTCGGCTCGGTGCTGAACGACATCTGCACCTCCTTTTGCTTCTGAGAGCTTCACAACAACACAGTGTTCAACCAGTGTGGAAGAATCCACTCCACATCTCACACAACACCACATCTGCATTGCATTTGTGTCAAGTCACCTTTATTTTTAAACTGCTTTATACAATAGAAATTGTTTCAAAGAGTCGTTATTCAGCTTGAGGCAGTTGATTCAATTTAGTTCAGTGTCGATGTCGCAAACTGCATATGTTTTGAGAAAAAAAATTATTCTTAAAGCAGAAAACAATAGTATCATTATTCAGCTTAAAGGGTTAGTTCACGTAAAAATGAAAGTTCAGTCATTAATTCGTCTCCCTCATGTCGTTCTACACCCGTAAGACCTTCGTTCATCTTCAGAACACAAATGAAGATATTTTTGATGAAATCCGATGGTTCAGTGAGTCTCTATTGACAGCAAGATAATGAACACTTTCAATGTCCAGAAAGACACTAAAACATATTTAAAACAGTTCATGTGAGTACAGTGGTTCAACCTTAATATTCTAACGTGACGAGAATACTTTTTGTGCGCCAAAAAAAACAAAATAACGACTTTTCAACAATTTCTAGTGACACTGCTTCATGAAGCTTTACAAATATTTTGATTCGAATCAGTGGTTCGGAGCGCCAAAGTAACTTGATTTTAGTCAACGAGGCTTCGTTGTGTCATAAGTGTTTCGAAATTTTAATATTTCACGTGATTTTGGCAGTTTGATACTGGAACCGAACCACTGATGCGAAGCTAAAGATTCATAAAGCTTCGAAGCAGTGTTTTGAAATTAGTTTTTTTTGTTTTGGCGCACAAAAAGTATTCTCGTGGCTTTATAATAAGGTTGAACCACTGTCCTCACATGAACTGTTTTAAATATGTTTTAGTGTCTTTCTGGACATTGAAAGAGTTCATTATCTTGCTGTCAATAGAGATTCACTGAATTTCATCAAAAATATCTTCATTTGTGTTCTGAAGATGAACGAAGGTCTTACGGGTGTAGAACCACATGAGGGAGAGGAATTAATGACTGGATTTTGGATGAACTAACTCTTTAATACAATTCAATACATTGCTTTACAAGCTTTACAATGTTTTTTTTTTTTACAATGTTTACATTTTAATTCATATATACACTATGAAATATAATGTGTATGTATGTATATATATATATATATATATATATATAAATATATCATGACTATATAAATAGTTTAGTTTAATGTGTTGAGAAAAATGAATGTGTATGTGCAAAATGTAAACTGCATCATATTTTTATGGCAGACGTCACAACCTCGGCTTGTCTTTAGCATCTCATTTCCATGAAGCTCAGCATCGATGCCCTCTTCTCCAAACTGACACACACAGACACTCTCTCACTCATACATGCACACCTGCACAGTATCTCTGACACTGCATCAGTCAATTGTCTCACACCTCATTGGTCCATCTGCTCATGCAAAACATGAGGAATGAACCGGTTTTCCCTCAGATCAGAGCGTTGTGTGTGTCAGAGGAAGAGCTGTTTATGAATGCAGCATCCTGACATCAGGAAGAGATTTTTACATCAGTTGTGCAAAAGAACACAAGATGTTCTCTAACATGGTGCACGAGTGAAAACTGTTGTGGTTAATGTTGCTGCTCTAATTTCAGCTCTTTTCAGTGGATTGCATGTTTAATTTGGTGATTTTTAATTTTTGCGCCACTTGCAGCTCTAAACAAAACTGTCACATCCTCTACTGTTCAACAGTCTTGCCCCGAACTCATGGCTTCATTGAGACACTTAGTGTGTTTGCATGCTCAATAACACACTGAAAACTTAAAATCAACTCAGTCTATATAACCGACTGCACAAGTAAAACACATTGGTCGTAATGTCAAAACATAAGCACACAGTCACACTATATGTATCTGAAATTTGAGTAATGGGTAACATTTTTATTCATTTGGCAGACGCTTTTATCCAAAACAACTTACAAGTGAAAAGTTGCCCTTGGTAGGGAGCAATTAGGGGTTAGGTGGCTTGCTCAAGGGCATCTTAGTCATGGTATCAAAGGTGCCGGTGTGGGAATCGAACCGGCAACCTTCAGGTTACAAGCCCGACTCCCTCACCATTAGGCCCAGGGTAAAGATGAACTAATTGTTTTTGGCTTTAACATTGTAACGGTTATGTTGTGTTTTGATTTAGTTTCATTAGGGGTTCTAGTAATAGGAATTATGGGAACTGGCCACCAGGGCGGATCCCCAAACACTAAATGGTCCCCTAGGGTCATTTTCCAGGTTGCAACTCGGAAATGACGAAAGCCACGCTTGTTGTTGTGACTTTTAAGCTTGGCCATGTGGGATTTTCTCCCTAGCGTAAAGTTTGAGAGGATTGTCACTGTTTTCCATGCTTTTAAATATGTAGGCTATTCTGCCTTTTTAAAAAGCGCTGGAGTTTCGGGTGCGTTCAGCCAGTCAGCGTACACTTACTTCACTGGCAGTTGTGCTTGGTCCGACCCTACTCTGAAATAGGAGCTAATTTAGTTCCCCCAAAAGCAGTTCCTTGAGCTAAAATCATTCCCAGTTCCTGCGGTGCGAACGCGCCAAAAAGCGGGTACTTCCCGTTGTTTGTCGAGTTCTAAGAACTTTGAAAAGGTTCCTCTGGTGCAAAAGCCCCTATTGTGTTTTAGTTCTGTTTTCCCTGTTCCTGTTTGCCTGTGTGACCTAGTTTCCTAGGCTGCATCTGAAAACTGAAAAATGCTTCCTTCGGAGGACGCATTCCAAGGTAGGAAGGCATCAAGGCATGTCCAAATCTAAAGTTATTTCCTGCCTCATGAGATGCCTTCGTCTGATGAATTTTTGAAGGCAGCACAGATGTATTCTTCGCTGCCTTTGATATCCCACAATCCTGTGCTTCCATTCCGTGACAGTTGCGGCTGTTGGTCAGGTTACTTTGTTGGTTACTTTGTCACCAAAGCTCGCACTATTTTGCTGTGATCATTTAATCGTAACGCTGCCTCAGAAGTCTGTCCGAAATCAGTTTTGTGAGGTGCCATCATGCACAAACGCTGCCTGCAAAGTCATTGCCTGATAGGGCAGCGAGGCAGCTGCCTAAGTTTTCAGATGCAGCCCTAGTGCCAGTTTGTTCCCATGATTAATGATTCTGTTCACCTGTCTTTCAGTTAATGAACTCATTTATTCTGTGTATAAATTCTCCGTTTTTTGTCCATTCTTATGGTTTCCTTGTATTATTCCTGTGCGCTTTATTATATACAGCCACTCGTGACGGATGTTTTCTAGAATAAAATATCTTTAAGTGATCTTACATGTTGTTAAAATCATAGTAAAACTGTGCAAGAGAAAACACTGAATATCATTTTGCCACTAGTTTTAGTTCATTGACGAGAGTTTTTTTTTTTTTTTGCTTTAATTTCATATATATATGCAGTCATGCACAAAACAAAGGCAAGCCTACAAAATGCTTTCATAACCACGTCAACGGCTGGTCAGCATGATGAGGCTCTCTTCTGCACACAAACGCACAGATTAATCTGCATGCAGCAGAAAATATAGTGAAAATTGCAATATCTCCACTCAGCTGATGGGAAATGTATATTCTTAGTAGTGTATGTCAATGTTACCTTTTCTTTTTCATACTGTGAATATTCTGCGCTAGTGTGAGAATAACATGCATACAGTAGATGCATCATTCACAATTAGACCAGTAATAGAGCGAGTTTCGATTGCAGGTTGACTTTGTTTCTTTAAGGACTCACTGGCGTGTTTGAGTGTGTCCCAAATAGATCAGATCCGGACTGAACCTGACTGTGTCTGTGGTCATGTCAAGGTGACCTGCTCTCAAAGAATCATGCGCTGGATGTTTGATGTCCAGGGCTTGATCTTTCCCCCCAATGTGTGTTCAATATAGAAGACAAATTTCACTCCAGATTGCTTTTGCTCCTGAGTGGTGGTTGTTTTATGGGTCTCGCTCTCTGCGAGAGTGATAGACAGACATGGAGAGACAGACGAGCAGAGAGATTTCTGTTATTCCAGCGCTGAAGCCGGTTCCTGTGAGATTTCTGAACACTCAGTTTCTCCGAGATTTCTCATCACAGAGGTACATGACTGTGAAAGTGGTCTGATCGCAGGGACGCAGGGCATTTCTCATGTCTTTGTTTCTGAAGGAGGTCAGCTAAAACTTACATATAGAGCAGAACAACAGATTTAGATGAACAGAAGCTTGTCATACAGAACATGAACACAATAGCAGCCTAAACGCTATTCAAACATGTATTTATTCAACTTCAGACATATATATATATATATATATACAATGTTGCGATGTGATTAAAATTATAAAAATAATTTTTTATACTTTATATATGTATATATAATATGGGTTTAGTCTATATTTTTTGAGTTTATATTAAAGTCTATGTTATGGACTCATTTAAGTATCTAAATGTGTATGTGTTTTTATAGGTCATCATGGATCAAATATGATAAATGCTGCAGTTGTCTTTGGTTGTTTAAATACTATTAAGTTGTTTTGCATTCTATGCAAATTGAATTATTACTCTTTAAGATTCTAAAACAGCACAAGCATAATTAATTTAAACCTAGACTAATTAACTTGTGGCCAGCTGATATTCAGAATATTTTTTTCCTTCTTCAAATAATAGTTCTTATAAAGACTTTATCAACTGAACATAATTCAATACTGCCCCCTGCTGGATAGATTGATCCTTCATATGCACCTAGTCATTACTGAGCGTGTGCATTGTCCTGCATAATTTGTGCTCCAGACATGAATGATTCCTCAAATCATGTATGTTTTTGGGGAGAGATGTGCTGCTATGTGATCAGATGAACCATTTTCACCAGGTAAAAAAAAAAAAACGCACATCTACAGATCAGAAGACTTTACATCACATCAGGTGTGCACCAACCTAGCAACCACCCAGAAGACCTTAGCAACTGCATAGCAACATCCTGGAAACCAGCCAAACACACTTTGCACAGTCAAGCTCCACTCAATTGTTTTTCATTTTTATACTAGATTTGTTAACATTATCTGGAGTACTAAAAACACCATCTGTGTGTGGGAGAATGAAAATAAGTTAAAAGCACCTGATAATTAAAATAATTCTGATAACTCGAGTTCTTTGTGGTCTCATCTGCACATGTGATCTCACACACACACACACTCTCTGCCGCTCGTCTCAGCGGTTCGGCTCATTGAGTCTGACGGCTGTAATTGCAGTGTGTGTTTAATCGAGTCGTGCTCTTTTACAAGCTTCAGACTTCAAAAAGCCCCTGCTGTCCGCCAGCACTGCTGCTCTAAACACACACACACACACACACACACTTGTGCATAATAAACTTGTTTATTCACATTGAAAATCTTCAATGCCTTTGAGCAGTCATGTGAATTAAATGTCCCGCTCTGCTGGTGTCCAGGAAAACCCTCTGGGATGGATGTCTGTAACTAGTCGTCTTTGTCTTGTGTGTGTGTGCAGGTTTTGGGGACGCCCTCGGAGGAGACGTGGCCAGGTGTTCACTCACTCCCGCACTTCAAACCAGGTAAACTCCCCTGTTCATCTGCCTGTAAATGACACACGCTGACGCGCCCTTGACAACACGTCCCGTATCGTCCTCCATCCGTGTGCCAGCCGAAGACCTCTGGGAGCTCATTAACACTCACAACCACAGCAAACCACACAGAGGAGACAAACCACAGACATGAGCAATACAGACCATTGAGACTTCAGCCATCTTGGTTTTTGGAAGTGCTTTTTGCAATTAATTTTTCTTTGATTAGCAAGAGTTGGAAAATGTGTAGTGTTTGGTGTGCTTCCAGGAACAGGGTTGGGAAACACTGGCCTAATGAACGAGATGTGAGGAATGTTCTGGAATAAACCGATGCACTAATGTTCACAGATACTAAAGATCTAAAGGCCCGTTCACACCAAGAACGATAACGGCCCGTTTATTTCAAAGTGTGTACAACATGTTTTTGCGCATTTACTCTGCTTTAACCAGGCTATGTTTCGAGTGAATAGTTAGTGTAATCGATCTAATCTAACAGTGAGACAAAGTTTAGCTGACAAAGTCAATATAGTGGAATAAAAACGACACCTAGTTTTTATCACCGCAACTTCAAAGGAAGCAAGACAATGTTGTCGAAACTAGCGCTGGATACCTGAGGTAATTTAATGTTCTGTTTGCTAGCCTGC
Organism: Opsariichthys bidens; assembly: GCA_037194245.1. Classification (NCBI taxonomy): domain Eukaryota; kingdom Metazoa; phylum Chordata; class Actinopteri; order Cypriniformes; family Xenocyprididae; genus Opsariichthys; species Opsariichthys bidens. The sequence goes on along the minus strand of CM074300.1, from coordinate 4,580,855 downwards.
CATATACGATATACTTATTCCGAGGGTATAAATTAAATGGAAATTGTTTTCCATGTATCCATTTTCTTTAACGTATCCTTGAAAAGGGGGTTTGACTTGTCAAACAGCGTTGGCTTTTTCTGGACCTCGGCGATTAACTTCTCCGCAATGTCGTCCGCCGTTTTAAATGCGCGAGTCTTTAAATTAGAATGGATTCTGATTGGCTGTCAGGGTTCAATTCTTCAACAGCTGGGAAAAAAATCATTCTGAAATGATTCCAGTGATATTGTTTCTGTATTTCTTTACAGCTATATATCCATCTTTATAGTTATGGGTGTGTGAACGGGCCTTTAGGCTGTGTTTGAAATCGCCCCCTTTTCCCTCGTTCACTATTCCCTATATTAGTCCACTAATATAGTTCACTTAAAGGAGTGAATGAAAACAAGTGAGTGAATTCAGACTCTGAGAGTGTGTTCACACTTGGCAGGTTCGGTTTTGATTCAAATCTGTTAGTGCGGTTCGTTTGAATTAAGTGTGAACGCTGTGAACTCTGGTCCGGTTCGACTGAAATATGAATGCCACATGGAGCAAAGACATGAAAACTAACCAAAAACAGATGCGCCCCAAAAAAAAATTTTCTCGTTCACACTTGTCATGTTTGGTTGGATTCAAACGAACCCTGGTGCGATTGCTCAGTTAGTGCGGTTCGTTTGAACATATGTGAACGCTGCCATCCGAACCCTGGTGCGGACCGAGACCGCTAAAAAGACGGGTCTCGGTCCGCTTCCAAACGAACTCTGGTGCGGTTCGGTCGATATATGAACGCGACACGGACCAAAGACGTGTAAACCAACCAAAAACAGGACGTGATGTCACAAGATGCGACGCTACAAGTCACTGATTTGACGACGCGGGAAGATCGGTGTGTCCAAAATGAGTCGAGGGCAAACGTGGAGCAACGAGGAGGTGAAGTTTCTGTTTCTGCGTACAACGGAGGAAATCCTGGAGCTGTTTTGAATGTTTTGAACATTTTATGAGCTCTTCGTGAGTTGGTAAAAATAAAGCATATGTACACAAATGAAATGATCGCACACAACATTGTTTTGAATGTTCGGTAAGCGAGCTCCGTCGCCAAATATACGTCATAAAAGCCGACCAATCAGGTCGTGACCGTATCCTTATGCATTTGGTTCGGTAACTTAAGGTTCGCTGTTAAAAATGCCAGTGTGAACGCTAAGCGGACCAGGACTATATGTTATGTTTTTGTTTTTTGGTCCGGACCAAATTAACCAAACTAACCGAACTACAAGTGTGAACGCACCCATAGTCACGATCTACATCTCCTCGTTTGTGTGTGTGACGGAGGGATTCCTGTCAAATATTTTGACTTCACATTTTACAAGCTCTTCACGAGTTCTCAGCTAATCAAAATACCATCATATGTAGGCTAGAGCTGCACGATTAATCGTAAAAAGATCGCGATCTCGATTCAAGCACCCACGCGATCTTACTTTATTAATGACAACGATTCAACCGAATCTTTTAAACAGTGTCTTTGACAAAATCATACCGGAACCTTCAAATATGTTTGTGCTGCCAGAGAGCAGTTTTGAACCACAAAGTAGTTCTTCCTGTGTTAAATATTCAAATGATCACAGAAGTACTGAGATATAAGTTTTAAGTTAGTTTATAAACACTGATGTCTACGATCACGATCAAAATAGAGCAAACTGCCATTTGAAACGAACTTTGCGTGTCAAATATCGGTTGTATCAATTACATCTTATTCCACCAGGTGGCGACAAGTGACTGTTAAAACTGTTTTTGTCATTGAATCATTCACTCAAAAGATTTGTTCAAAAACACTGATTCATCCAGCATTTAATAAGGAGTCATTTAATTCAGCAATTAGAGTCCAGCCATTTATATTTTGTCAGAACCTCTAGTAAATCGCATGATATTTGTGTGGTTGTATATTCAGAATCGTGAGAGAATAGTCTATTTCAAACCAAAAAAAATCTTGATTCTCATTTTATCCAGCTCTTCAATGATCACTTTTAGCCGAGAACACAGACCGGTAAGTTTCATCACGAAATATACGTCACAAAAGCCGACCAATCAGGTTGTGAACGTATCTCTATACCTTTAGGTTCGGTATCTTTCGGTTAAGTGCTAAGACTAACTAATAATCATTTGAAACTAGCAAACTGGCATCTCCAGTTGTAAGATGAAAACATTTATCTTGAACTCTGTCGTGAAAACTAGCATGTATAAAACCTTAATTAAACAATTTAATAATCAATTAAAAAGGAATTTACACCTGTAGTCACACTGGACCAGCGGTTTGGATGATTCAGCTTCTGTCGCCATCTTCTGGCGTGATTCGGGAAATGCCCTGTTAGTCTGTAGCATCAACATTGCATTCACTCTATAAAGATAAGAGAGGTTGTTGTTTTGTGCTGTTTCTGTAGTGCATGTTTTTATTTCATTTTGAAAGTCATATTGGCTTGACATTAAAGAGTAAAACATTTGATAGATTAATAGCCAAACTTCCCCATTTGATTGATTACAGTAAGAATTGCAAACATTTTCCGTATTACAGTTTTTTGTTTAAATATGCAAATGAGACATTTAAATATGCACTTATTTGCATAAACGTCCAGAACAGAACACCGGATGAATTCGGATTCAAAATTCTTGTTTGATTTTGTTGAAGGTTTTTACAGAGGGAATTTTGGATATCTCTTTTTATCACTATATTCCCCATGTTTTAGGTATAAAAATGTTATTTAAATCAGGCGAATTGAAAACCCTTCTGAATATAGATATGAATAAAACTGAAGTTTGTTGTCTGTAAGTGCTGCTGAGAAGTGGAGATTTCACACCTTCAGAGAAAACACTTAAATGGGTATTTTAAGATGTTAATAGCCCAAAATTGCTAGAAATAGCACTGGTGTAATTGAGTGTTGTAGCAGCAGAGGGCAGTGTTTACTGCGCTTCTGCACTGTGACCAGCTGGGACGGCTGTTTTATGTCAAATAATACTGTATGAGACCTGATCACAGTGTTTTCTGCTGTGTAAATATGCCGTTCCATGTGTGCTGTTGATGAACACTCACTCTTGATGAAGTGTTAGAGATTGGTTGTAGGGTTTGGGTTGTTTAATTACATGTCATGGAGCTGCTGAGTTTTATACAAGGGGCATTGATTGGAAATGCGATCAGTGTGTGTGTGTGTGTGCTGACACGTTTTATACCTGAATGCCCGAGCGGACGGTGTGTATTGATCCAGTCCGCAGGAGGCCAAACTAATGAATCGATATCTAGAACAAAGAGTAACATACTAACACACTGCTGTTTCTGCAGTTTAGAGGATGTTTACTATGTGCAGTACGCACATTTTCTTTAATAAAAAGATAAAAACATTTCAGTTTGTTGACAGGGCAACATTGGAGTACATTTGAATAATAATAATAAAACAAAACTATATTAAAATACGAAAACCAAATAAAATGACAAAAAAGTAAAATAAGAAAAATAAAACGAATTTAATAATAATATCCAGCAAGAATATCAGCTGTGGAGAATATCATATCTTTAGTGATTTGTCACACTGACCGTAGTTTTTTATTTTTTTTAATAAATTAATATTTTTATTCCACAAGGGCACATTTAATTCATCAAAAGTGCCAGTCAAGCACAATTGCAGCACAACGGTTTTCAACATTGATAATTAAAATAATGGATCATGTGACACTGAAGACTGGAGTAATGATGCTGAAAATTCAGCTTTGATCACAGGAATTAATTCGATTTTAAAATATATTCACGTAGAAAACAGTTTTGCAATTACTGTTTCTACTCATTTTTTTAATAAAACTTCACCTGTCGTTTGTCTCTCGTCTGCAGATCGTTTCACAGTCTACAGTCCCAAGAAACTCAGACAAGCCTGGAATAAGTAAGTGACCTCAACTATTTTTTATTATGTGTTTTTGCACAGATTTTTCTTTTGTGTGATTTAGATGCTGTAATGTCACAGGTTTTTTTTTTTGCTATCACGAATCAACTGAGATCTTTTTATAATCTCAGTTATTTCTCCTAGATGGAAGTGACCTTAAAAAGAGACTTTAGTTTAAATCATCTACTTCCCAGATGTTTCTCACTTCTAGAGCTTCAGCAAAGATCTTGACAATGTCTCAAACTGTGCTCAGTCGAATCAAAGTCCATGCTATTGACAGTCTCGATATGAGTTTCTCATCAAGCTCATTTGTTACGTTCTTGTGGGTTAAGGAGGAGCACAACGACGGGATACACGGGAACAATGTTTAATATTAATAAACAGGAGAAAGAGCCACACAAGGCACTAAACTAAATATAACGACCGACAAAAGAACAGAGAAAACACGGGGCTTATGTAGGGAGAACATAGGAATCAATCAAGACTAATTACTATACACAGCTGATAAAGACGAGAGGCGGCAGAAAACCAAAACAAAGAGCACGTGTGGAAAAGTCCAGAACTTTACAGTAACACTTTACAGTAAAGTTTCATTTGCTAATATTAGTAAATTACAAAATGAACTATCAATGATACTTCTAAAGCATTCATCAATCTTCGTTAATGTTATTTTCAACATTTACTAATACGTTATTTATAGTAAAATATCTTAATATTTTTTTATTACACGGTTCTGTGGAGTACTTGATCCTGATTGGTCAATCGGACCATCCAGTGGAATGTTATTACAACCGGTAAAAGCTGTTAAAGGTGCACTATGTAGTTATTTCGTCCACTAGAGGTCGCCAAGTTTGAGCGAGGAATCTTGGGACATGTAGTCTTCGGGATGAATCGGGATGGGACTCGGGCAGGAATCACGTTCACGGATGCGATTATTAACGTTACTGTAGTGTGAAGCAGAGAAGGAGCGAGTGTTGTGGAGCTGAGCGAGCGATTGATAATGAGAGACGAGAGAGCAGCGGGACTTTTATTATGACGCAGTCGCCGCTTCCGCTCTTCCGGTCACGAGTGTGAGGAAACGCAGCTCTGTTCATCATATCAGACACATTTGAGTGTGTTGAAGATGATGTTATGACGTTACTCTGAGCGTTCGCTCGCGGCTGCTGTGAGACACTCGTTCACTGCAGTCAGAGAGATCCATATTACAATATCATATTAAATGCTGGATGGCTTGTGTTGATAAATGACATGGAATTCATTTTAAAACGTAGTGAATAATGGAGAAAATTCTGTATTTTGGCCGTTTTGTACACTGTACACACAGACACAAACAGAAGCCCATAGATTTTTCCGTCTAATCACACAGATGCTAGTTATTTTCAAGTGCTGAAAGTGCTGCTGGTGGACAGAAACTCTAAGAAAACTTCATGTTTCTTTAATGCGTTAATGCTGCAGAGGCGTATTTATCCACATACACTTGTAGTTTTTACATTTGGTTTCTCATTGGCAGTAGCGGGTGTGATAGTTTAGGATTTCAGTCATTACACACACACACACACACACACATTCAGCAATAGGCCCGAAAACACAACATGCAAATGCTTGCAAACGAACAATCAATCCTGTAACTTTACTTTCATGTGGCAGAATCAAACCTCAGTAGAGTGATAGAATTCCTTGAAATGAGTGAGTCATCAGAACAGATGTGTTACTGATAAGATATATAGATTTAAGACTAGAACTGTCATGTTAACGAACTTGCTCTTCAGGCAGCTACTCTTCCAAAACAGTTGAGCTGAATGGAACGGTATAGATATGCATGACTGGAACTGGACAGTATATTTTGGATTATGTGAAATAATCCAGGTTTATGAACTGAAATTCTGATCTTACACTACTTTTGAAATGCGTCTATAAGGTTTTTTTTTAATGTTAAGAAAGGCTGCATTTATTTAGCCAAAAAATACGGTAAAAAACTGCAATTTATTCCCATGATGCAAAGCATATACAGTGAGGAAAATAAGTATTTGAACGCCATGCTGCACTCAAAAAAATATTTCTGTCAAACATAAGTTTTATGTAATTTAATTACATAGCAATTTTCCATCCATTTGGATTACATAGTTTACACATAAACAAACTAATAAACTTAATGTGATTCATATTTGTCAGCCATATGTAAATGAAATAGGTAAGATTTATGTGATAGTTTATGAGTTTATGAATAGTGAGAGATTATCTTCTGTTGATTTCATCACTCTGTCCTTCAGTGATTCTGCTTGTTAACAGCAGGCGTTCATCAATAACGCTCAATCATCACTTAATGATCTCATTTAACTCTTACACTGCTTCAACGGTACTTTAACTCAGTAGTGCGCACACACATGACCACTAAACAGTGTTCATTAACCTGTGAACTATTACATAAATCTTACCTATTTCATTTACGTATGACTGACAAATATGAATCACATTAAGTTTATTAGTTTGTTTATGTTAAAACTGTGTAATCCAAATGGATGGAAAATTGCTATTTAATTGAATTACACAAGAAATTTTTTTTTGAGTGTGTTTTGCAAGTTCTCCCACTTTGAAATTGTCATCGTAGGTGCATGTCCACTCTAAAAATAAATACAGAAATCACAATATATGATTTTTTTAACTATTTATTTGTATGATACAGCAGCAAATAAGTATTTGAACACCTGAGAAAATCAATGTTAATATTTGGTTTCCTGTAGTTTTTCACCAGGTTTGCACACACTGCAGGAGGGATTTTGGCCCACTTCTACACACAGATCTTCTATATTTATAATTATATGACCAACACCTGTATGTGTATATATTTTAATCCATACTGGCCTATTGTTGTAGTATGGACTATTTCAAATAAACCGTCTCTAAGCAACACACATAAAAACATATTAAACTGTGATTGGTCACTTTCCATGTCAGTCATACAATCCGTAAGTAGGCGGTTCTAGGTCAAAATAAACTGCAGTGAAAACCAAACTATCGATCTAGTCAGATAACTAACTGTGCATGTCAAACCATCTTTGTTATATTGTGATGCAAGTCATTCATGTGAGTTTTGCGATCCCAAAACTTGGTTTAATTTACTGACCACAGCACATCTGTACTCTCACCGAGAGCTCAGCTTCTTAAGGTCTACTGTGTGTTTATCTGTACTGCAGAGCAGAATCTGCGGGTGTGTTTGTGTTGGTCTTTGTCTTTGCAGTTTAGAGGACGTTTGTGGGTGAAAACTCGCTTTGCATTTTCCACTCCAAAAAAGTCAACAAACATTTTTCCAGCCGCACGTCAGCGGGAGTGAAGCTGACAGAGAGAGAGCTGGAGATGCGAGTGAGCGTGTGTGTGTGGTGATCTTGGCACTGTAGTCATCTGTGTGTTTATATCTGTGTGTGTTGGCAGGCTGGGTTATGTAGATCATGCTGAAGAGCTGGCTTCCAGATTTCTCCAGTGCTTCCCAAAGAACCGGCTCTCCGCCCAGGCGGCCCTCCACCACGAATACTTCAGCCATCTGCCCCCGAGACTCTGGGAGCTGCCTGACAGTCAGTCAACTCACATCACCTCACCGCCTCACTGAGTTCACAATCACACACTAACATAGTTCTCATACTAATTTAGCAGTATGCATGCATGGAATACACCAGTAACCTACTACATTTGTCAAATGTGCATAATCAGAGCATACTGCACATAATACTGTATCCTTTTATTCAGATACATATACATCTTTTCATTATTATGCCTAAAAAAATCTTTAAATAAGCAATTTTATATTTGTATCAATCCATTTTAAAATCAAACTTTTGTCTATTAATTAATTTAATAATTTGTTGTACATTTTTATGTACTTTAATTATTTTAATTTAAAGGGATGCTTCACCCAAAAATGAAATTTACTTTCCCTCAAGCCGTCATTTAAGGGAAATTTGTTTTGAGCAATCCAAGTGAAGCTGCATAACATCCATAACATAATCACACAGTCACGTCCTTTGAAATAGAGTTCAACAGCCTTGTAGCCAAAGGAACAAAATCATTTTTAAAAAACAGTTTTATCTAAACCTTGCGGTACGAAACCGTCGACCAGATGGAAGTAGTTCGAATTCAGGGTAAAGCACGTGAGATGGGTCCAGAGTCATTTTCCTTGCCTGTTAAAAATTATCTTGTTGAATATAGACTGAAGATTGGGGTAAACCCCCAGACCAACCACTTTTATTGCCTTACACACCCGACGATTCAATGTAAGATTACCAGATTACCAAACCAGGCAGCTATCTTACTATAAAATACAGTAAGATGGATTCAATACAGTCATGTGATTATCTTCTTTCAGACAAGCACGATTGCAGTTATATTAAAATATATCCTGGCACTTCCAAGCTTTATAATGGTAGTGAATGGTGCTCAACATATTGAAGCCCAAAAAAGCACATCCATCCATCATAAAAGTAATCCGTACATCTCCAGGGGGTTAATAAAGGTCTTCTGAAGTGAAGTGATGGGGTTTTGTAAGAAAATATCCATATTTTAAACTTTATGAACTATAATAACTAGCTTCCGGCAAGGACCATACGCGAGTCTAATTCAATACGATGCATGACGTAATGATGAACGCGCTAGTACGGAGGATAGCGCTAAGCAAAACACATTCACGAATTAGGAGTCTAACTTTTAAAGAGAAATGTCGAAGGATTTGTTTCACAGCCCTATTTGTTTGAACAGCGAGAGCTGCATTCCTACATCCTGTCATACATCGGGTCAGAGGTTACACTTCTGCCGGAACTTGACGTGCATTCCTCTGTTACTGGAAGCCAGTTATTATAGTTCATAAAGTTTTAAATATGGCTATTTTTCTCACAAAAACCCATCGTTTCGCTTCAGAAGGCCTTTGTTAACCCACTGGAGATGTGTGGATTACTTTTATGATGGCTGGATGCACTTTTTTTGGGCTTCGTTCACTAATATACCTCGGATTGTGTTCGTCCGAAACAAGATAGTTTGAGGAGGAGTAAATCATGAGATAAATTTCAGTTTTGGGTGAACTATCCCTTTAAGACTTTTGTCTTTATTTTTCCTATTCACTATTATGCCTGTTTAAAGGCCGTGACACACCAAGCCGCGGCGATGAAAGCTGACCGTGTTGTCGCCTCATGTTGGCTGCGTCTGGGCTAAAAAGTTGCGTTTGAACACACCAAAAGGACTTCAGGCGACTGTCAACTAACATGTGCGTTCTGCGCTTGCGTGTGAGGGGGTATCAATAGTCTATACTCATCTTTCAAAAAAAGGAAACTGTAAACAAAGCAGTTTAAATATCAATCCCGCTGCTCAATTCCAAGCGGCTCATGTTGTTAAGATGGGTAAGGGCCATATTGACTCGCTTTCATCACTTTCGGCTTTATTCTCACGCGCTGACTCGTTTGTTAAGCTGAACAGCCAATCAGAGTTCTCTCTCTCACCGATGGCGCCAACGCCAACTCAACATGCTCAATCGGCCAAAATACCCCTGATGATGTGCCAACGGTGCAAAACACGCCGCAAAAACTGGGCCGGTCAACTCTCGATGACCTGGAGTTGGTGTGTCAGGGCCTTAAAGCTTTAAATAACCAATTTCGTATTTGTTTCTTTAGTTATGATTATGTGCATACTGCACACTTTCACATATGTTGTGTATATGTAGTGTATACTGCGCAGGATGCAGTTTGGTAATATTCCATCTTTCTCCATCTACTGCCTTCCTTCATCATCAGTATTTTACGCTCTCGGTCTCTTCCCACTCTTTCTTACTGTTAATCATGCCGTCTCATTGATGCGTTTCTGGAACGCCGTTCAGTTTGAGCTCATTGTGGTGATGGTGATCTCTCTGATGGCAATTCACACAGATTGCTGAGTCACGTTCCAGGTTTCTCCGTGCTTCGCTTTCCAACCAAGAGACGTAACACTTTTATTTTTTGATTCGCAAAACCCAAATATGCAGGAATTGGTTATTGTCACCTGTGTTGAATTCTTGATTCTGATTGGTTGGTGCATGTTTTTCAAATTGCCACAAAGTTTCAGATGTGCAGCGTTTCAAAGAGTCCTACAGAAACAAAACAAAAATCATGCTTTTTAACTAATACTGGTGGTTTGTGATGAAGATAAACAGTGCTGATTATGTATAATCTGGGTAACACTTTAGTTTATGGTCCAATTCTCACTATTAACTTATTAGTACTTGTAAAGTAGATATTAATGCCTTATTCTGCATGACCATATTCTACATCCCATAATCCTACCCCATATCTAAACTTAACAACTACCTTCAGGGCTCCAGACTAACTTTTCCACTGGTTGCACCGGTGCTACCAATTTTCTCTGTTGGTCGCACCAGCACATGATTTGGTCGCACTTTTTTTTTTTTTTTTTGCTACAACAATTTTAATCAATGCATGCTTGATGAATAGTAATCTTAAATATTAATTATTAATATTAAGATTAATATTAATCTTAAATATATTAAATCACAGTGGCTGATGGCCGATATAAATCTGGTATATATATATATATATATATATATATATATATATATATAAAAATAATATTTCGATTAATTCATACTTTTCATATTTCTTATTTATTAAATATGAATTAAAATAAATATAAATTATACATACATATATATACATACATTTTGATCGCGTTTCCCGTGAAGCTGAACTGAAGTCCGCATTCATTTCACACGGATCGACTGTCACCCACAGAATACACGCTTTCACGCGGGTTACAAACACTTCAGAAAAATCTCACTTTTGTATTCGAATAAATAAAGGTCTGTGATATTAAATATTAATTAGATATTCAGGGATTTGTTTTAATGATATAGATGTGTATTTGCTAAATGTTTAATTTAAATGAGAAAATATTAGCCTTTAGTTTGCCTTTCTGTAACTAGGCTAATAATATAAAAGCAAACACTGTACTTTCTCACATAGTTTACTTTCTTTTGCGGTTGGTCAGACAAAATAAAACAAACATTTTAGTCCATTCACATTTGAGTCTATTTTGTCTAGTCAGTTTTTGAGTCGCTGACAGACTAACTGCGCGTGACCACCGGCGCGGAGCGCGAGCATTTTAAACTCACCAGCGGTTACGCAACGTAAGCAATGATGCTGCGTTTGATTTTCGAGACCGAGACGTGCTTATATACATTACCTTAACAACACTATTTGACATTAGCGCGGGCCAACATTCTCTCGCGGTCTCTTGAGGAGCTCTGGTCTGAGCCATTGCTGTTGAAGTAACTTAGTGCCTTTACCTGTGCGCTCATCATCATGTGTCTGTATGCTGGCTTGTCCTTTCCAGCAGCATCCTTGATCTCCAAACTTTGTTTTTTTTTTTTATGATTATTATTCAGCGATTAACCTTTTCATTTTTATATGGCTTAATTCCGAAATTTGTCGCGTTTCATCATCGTTGTGCAATGCGCGTGTACGTTCGCTCTCTAGGGTTAATAAATAGAACTGCTGCATGTGTCTTGCGGAAGAACATTGTAGCCGGAACTACTTCTCTCTGTTTGTCTATGACGAGTCACGCAGGTACTGTGATACTCCGCAGCGGAGCCGAGCCTGGTCTGAAATAGTCCGAATATAAACACTTATTATTGGCGCACCGTAGTGATTCAGGATAATACAAAAACACGGTTTGGAAAATGGATTTATGATGTACTCATTCATTATATAAATTTTGTTCATTTTGAAAACAAAACAGTTACGGACGGCAGCAGCTGCCGACACTTCGTTCTGTTACACATGCGCGAATAACATGATCATGCACTCGCACAAATGCGACTACATAAAATTTTTACTCGCACAACGTTAAAAAAGGTCGCATATGCGACCATTTTGGTCGCAGTCTGGAACCCTGACCTTACTAACTATTAAAAAGCAGCAATTAGGAGTTTATTGAGACAGAAGTCACAGTTAGTAGATAGTTAGTGAGAATTGGATCTTAAAGTGTGACCATAATCTGGATTTCAAATATAAAATGCAGGTAATTGCATTATATTACATTTCAGAATCAGATTAGAGTTACATTTTATTGCTTACATGATTTCATATTATTGACAAAAATGGCAGTAAATTATTCATAATGAATTTTTTCTGAATTTAACCATATGTGTTTGTACGGCGTTTGTCTTTCAAACACATTAAAATGAAAATGTAATTATCCAATTCCCAAACTTTTTCGTCAGTCAAACCTCTTTGAAGTAATATGGAAAAATGTATATATTTTTTGTCTTTGGATTTTCATATCAGTATGGAGCAATTATCCCATTTAAATCAATGTGATAAACAAATTGTCAAAAGTAATCGAAAAGTAGAGTCAGATAATTTTGTTTTAATTTTGGAATATTGCAGTGTTTATTATAAATGATTTATCTGCGCACATAAGTACTTTTTTTAGTTCATGTTCTCTCGTAATCTTTAATCAAAATGCCTCTTGTAGCAACATATCTTCTCTGATGATGCGTTTACTGGCGTGAGGGCGGGGCATCCTGTCACTCTCATGAGATCCACCAATAACAAAGCATGGACACAATCAAGCCCCGCCCTACATTTGTTCTTGTTCGAGAAGCTGTTTCACTCAGATATACGTCACTTTAGGGAAGAAAAGATTGCAACTTCTGTTTCATGCTGACTTTAATGAAGCATTTGTGAAACTTTGAGCTACTGCTGATGATTCGGGCCATTCAGGCTGGTTTTGGTTTTTAGAAGAGCCTTTTGTCATGTCTAATGTGGCACGTATCCATAATCCACACACGAGACCCTCCGCAGCCCCTGATCTTCTTTTAGGCCTCAGTTAGTCGACGGACAAAACTGTAGCACAGGCACATTTAGTCCTACACATGTTATGCGCGCAGCAGAAAACAGGCGTTTGCGGAAGACAAGCGTCGGCCGAGTCATTTGAATACGAGAATGAGGTTTTTAATTTCACAGATTAGGAGTCGGAGCTGAATTAATCCTGTTATCAGCTCACAGCAGGTTGTTTGCTGGCGGCCGTGCGGGAGGAAGGCGGGACTCTGTTGTGGAGGCGGATCTTTGACGCACAGAGCGCAGCGCCGCTTTTGAAGCAGAAGAATGAAGAGAAAATTAATTCTGTTGTTTCATATACGCTCGCGGTTCAGTCACAAAAGAGAACGGTTGCTGTTGGGGGAGGCTGGACGAGTAATTAACATTTCAGCTCGGGCTTTGATTGATATGGAAAATGCAGTAGGATTTATGACGTTTATTAAATGAAATGGCAAGCGTTGATGTGTTTTTTAATTCTGTTTTTTATATCTCGATTAGTGCTGCTTGTTATAGCAAATGTCATTTTTACTTTTGCGCATAGTTCCTGTGCTATTAAGCATATGGAAAAGCCCCTTTCTTTCTATGTGTGTGTGTGTGTGTGTGTGTATATATATATATATATATATATATATATACACACACACACACACACATATATATTTAAAAAAAAAAAAAAAAAAATATATATATATATATATATATATATATACAGGGTTGTGGAGTCACGAAATACAAGTAACTTAGTTACGTATTTAAAATACAAAATTTGAGTAAGTGTATTTCATTACAGTTCCATTTTAAATGGGTGGTAATCAGATTACAGTTACATCTGAAAAGTGTTTTAGATTACCAAAGTGATTACTTTGAATTTTAATGTCATTTAAACAGTGATTGGTGATTCTCTGACTCTGACAGTCTGAAAAAGCGGAGTTAAGTTTCATGTTTTTGACTGTTTTCATGTTTTGTGATAGTTGTTTCTCAGTCAATTTATAATTCACTCATCACTGCAACTTTTTCTAACAATTAGTTTTTCCCCTCACAATTGTGAGTTTGCATTTCACAATTCTGACTTCTTTTTCTCAGAATTGCGAGATTTAAACTCACAATTGCAAGTTATAAAGTCAGAATTGGGAGATATAAACTTGCAACTGACTTTTTTTCTTTCAATTGTGACTTGAGTATGTGAGTTAAATGTCATAATTCTGACTTTTCTCAATATTGCGAGTTTATATCTCATAATTCTGACTTTATAACTCGCAATTGCAACTTTATATCACGCAATTCTGAGGGAAAAAGTCAGAATTGTGAGATAATTGCCTGTTTTGTGTTTGTTCCACACTTATTAGTATTCCAAAGTATTTAGATTAAGTTACTAAACTTGAGTAATGTAACGAAATACGTTACGAATTGCTTTTTAAAGCATGTATTTTGTAATCTGTAGTGAAATACATTTTAAAAGTAACTACCCAGCCCTGCATATATATATATATATATATATATATTAGTATAGTCATACAAAATAGACAGGTACACACACATGCATGCAGTTAGCAAAGTCACATGACAACTATGTCACAAACAACTGTTCGGATGTTGATTGCACACTAGTTTTAATCAATAGTATACACTACATATGATGTATTATGCAGTAAACAACATGCATGCACACATATATGGCATTTCCTTTGACGCCCTCTGCATCTCTCGGTCTTTCTGAAGTGACATGCACATGATGTTTTGCGCTCATCACAGCGGGAGCTTGATGGTGTAAGATGTTCAATAAAGGTTGTTTTTATCAGTGTTTAAAGCAGCTTCACGGGGTCACCGGCTTCTCGAATGCAGTAAAATAGGGTTTGACTCTGGTGTGTGTGAATCTGAGATAGTGACATTTGGTTCCTCTGGAATATAACGCACTGATGAATTAATGATGAAACTATGCAAAATATTATATATCCGTGTTTATCCGATTGGTCAGTGCTGTTTGTTCCTGGTTTACTGTATTGTTTATTCTTCTCAGCACAACTTTCATAAAATTCCCCATATGTCATTCACAGTGCTTCATGCTTCGTCTTATTTTTGATTGAAATCGATATCTATAATTTTTTTATGTCGATGCTGGTTGGATTAGTTAATAAATGAACTCTTTTTGAAGGATTATTTTAAATCCCTATAGAAAAAAAGTTTGGTTTTTAAAAAAATAAAAGTCAGTCATTTCTTGGTTATTTATTTCCTATTTTTCAACAATATCATCATCACAATATCATTTTCAATATCAGTTGCACCTCCTTTTCTTTTCTTTTCTTTTCCATGACGATGTTACATTTTGATTTCATGCATGTTACGTAAACACTGAATCTGTCATTGTTTTTTCAGTGTCTTATATCTTCACCGTGCCGAGCGTTAAGTTACAACCTGAATCTGGCGACAGCATCCAGGTGTGCAGTAAGGCCAACAGTCACGGCAAAGGGACGTCAAACAGCAAACACTGACCTGGACGAGCCGCCCACCTGGAGCGACACAGGTATGACGCACGCCGCTCCAGACGCTCTTATTGTTTCTGGTTATGTTTGAAATGCCGCTAGCATGTTGTTAACTGCGTACTGCACAGTGTACTGCACAATCCTTGTGACCCATGTAGCTTTTTTCGGGTCCCAAATTTTTGTGTAAAACTATTGTTTGTCAGTTCAATCAAATTATAATTCAAGAATCAATGTTTTCATTGTCAAAAGCAAATGAGGTATGTTTTCAAATTTGAAGCAAAAAATTTAAAGTCAGGAGTAAAATTATACCCAAATACAAAAAGTACTGTGTAAGGTTTTGTTGAATTTCAGTGTAAATCTCCATTGCTATGATTAGCCCATGCACTCTTTAGATATCGGTATTGATTATTGATAATGCACTGGTTCCAAACATGCATCATCATTCACTCCTGCAGGGCAGCGAAGGTCATTTTCATTACGTTCAGAAAGAGGCTGTATTTGCATTTAATTTGCGGATTCGTGGACGAGAGCGTCTCATGCGGCTGGGTAAAGCTCATAATGGCTGTAATGCAGCGACGGAGGGAAAGAGGCCCCGCTCGCAGGGATTAGCAGCCAAATTACAGGCAGGTGCTCTGGGAGATTTGCGTCAGAGCTCCAGGGAGCCGCAGACCTCCGCAGCCCACCTTGCGTTCGAGCCAGAAATACGGAATAATGACAGAGCGGGAGACAACGAGACTCATCAGAGTCATTTCAGGGCCTCCACGGGCGGCAGCTGGACGAAATGTGTCCAGAGAGGACGGTGGTTTACACGCTGAACGTCATATTGGTTGCATGTTGATGGTGGAAACCTAGGGCTGCGTGAAATTGGACAGGAAGTTGCACCAAATACTTAGAAAGAACATCAGAAATCACTTACTCCTTTGAGTAGGTGCTTGTTTTGAATAAGTCCTTACTTTGTGAGCTCTAAAAAAGTATGTTCTATATAGTATGAATGTAATCTGGATGTGATTTCATTCAGCGTCAGTTGAGTCGCTTCACTGCCATTCACAAATCACATGTCCACTTAAGTATCATGCCAGAAATAGTAGGTCATCCGGCTACTTTTTGACTCCTTTATGCATTATGAATCCGGACATGCTTCTTCTGTCGCCTACTATATAGTAAGGAAGCATGTGATTTTGGACGCAGACATTTTACGCAGTGGTTTTGTTGTGCATAGTTCATTTTTACAGTTTTTAAGTGAAATCATTTTAGGGATGAATGATTTTTTGGGCTTCTCTTTTTCCGATTGAGTTTTCATAAGTCACATCCACATTGTTTTTGACCTATTCGATATTATATAAAATAAAAATCGTAATGATTTTGTTGTGATTATTGAATAAAATTAAATTGACTTATATTTATCTTGACGGGTATCCTGATATCATTTCTTTTCAATATATATATATCGTGCAGTCCTAGTGAAAGTAGTTTTGTAAAGCGTTCCACCGGGTATTCACAATTTATTTGCAGTGGCTTTAATGCGCTTTTTATTTACTCATTCATTTTCCTAAAGCGTGTGTCATTAAGCTGACCCTCCCTAGCTTCAAAATCTGTAGTTTTCTTACGGAAATGAACATGTCATAATATCCTTCATTTAAATCATTCATG
Source organism: Opsariichthys bidens (assembly GCA_037194245.1). Lineage (NCBI taxonomy): Eukaryota > Metazoa > Chordata > Actinopteri > Cypriniformes > Xenocyprididae > Opsariichthys > Opsariichthys bidens. The sequence goes on along the minus strand of CM074300.1, from coordinate 4,563,941 downwards.
CCCGAGGCATTTGCAAAATAAAGGCGCAATAGTTAGTGGTTAGTTAGTAGCGTGTTGAAACTCGTGGTTATGCTAAAAGGTGGAACATTTCCCACACATGCCCAATCACAACACACTGGTCCAGCCGACCAATCGGAAGGAGGGGCTTCATAGAGACAGGAAGTGAACAGAGCGTTACTGACAGACTCGGGAGAGAGGAGCTGCAACAATCAAATATGTGAAAAATAAGTTGTTTTTTTTTACATATTCTAGTAGAGCCCAAAAACAAAATCAAGACATGAAAGTGGCATAATACGACCCCTAACATGCCATCTCTGCAGTGATCCTCTTTGACACGTGCATGAAGTGCAGAAACGAAAGTAAAGTGTTTTTCTTGTCAGCATGCAGATGTTGTGGTGTGTTTTCAGCGCGTGTGTGTTTGTGATGTGTCTGATAGTCGCTGGAGAACGCAGCGGCACCGTGCTGCTCAGAAGGGAAGTCACCCCACTGTGAGAGCCGTGTCCTTCCCTCCACCGCACCATTCATATTGAAATCACACGCTTTGTGCTCGGCCTTCTTAACCTGACAGGCTCCGTGGAGCTCAGAGACGCTCCTCTAATCCACACACATCTGATTCAGGAGCGTTCACACTCCGTGAGACGTGCCGCGACGCACACAGACATCACATGCGAAGATTTCCTGCATGTTCAGGGAGATTTCAAAGCCTGAATGTTTTCATACTCTTCTCTCACATTAGAGGCCCTAAAAGTATTTTGACACTAAAGCCACTCTTATGAATTACATGCATGATATGAAAGCATGTATGAATTTTTTTTTTTTTTTTTTAAAGTTCAAATATCAACTGAAGGAATTGGGGGGAAAAGATGTTTGTTTGAAGTAGAATGATGGATTTAGTTTAAAATGAAGACATAATATTTTAGGGACCGTCTTTTTTCAAGTTTAAATTTAAAAAAAAAAAAATTGGATGCAAAGATGTCTGAATGTCCTGATATTACATATATCAAAGCAAATGACTTTTCAGGCAATTTCAGGCAAAAAATGGATGAAAAAGATATTTTTTATGAGTGAAATCAGACATTTTTATGATCGTTTATCATTTTATGCTTATAATTCTTTGGTTTGAGTCACTTTTTTCTCATTTCTAGCTAAATATTTAAATAAAAGATGTTTGGTAGGAGTAGACAAAAAAATTGTTTACCATTTAAGATTTTTAGGCTTCATTTTTTTATGCAAAGTATAATTTCTTTGATTGTGGGGATGATAGAATTAGTTTAAAATGAAGGTATAATATTTTAGGGATCGTCTTTTTTCAAGTTTAAATTTTTAAGAAAAAAATTGGATGTAAAGATTCTTTGGTTTGAGTCACTTTTTTCTAATTTCAAGCTAAATATTTAATTAAAAGTATAAAAAAGTATAATTTCTTTGATTGTGGGAATGATAGAATTAGTTTAAAATGAAGGTATAATATTTTAGGGACCGTCTTTTTTCAAGTTTAAATTTTTAAGAAAAAAATTGGATGTAAAGATGTCTGAATGTCCTGATATTACATATAAAATATCAAAGCAAATGACTTTTCAGGCAATTTCAGGCAAAAAATGGATGAAAAAGGTATTTGTTATGAGTGAAATCAGACATTTTTATGATCGTTTATCATTTTATGCTTATAATTCTTTGGTTTGAGTCACTTTTTTCTAATTTCAAGCTAAATATTTAATTAAAAGATAAGTATAAAAAAGTATCATTTCTTTGATTGTGGGGATGATAGATGTAGTTTCAAATGAAGGCAAACAATATTTAGAACCCAGTTTTCGGACCATTTAATAGTTGCTTTTCGCAGAATATTACATATTGTTTGCTTTTGATTGTGGGATGCAGTATGTTTTTGACAGGTCTCGTCCATTTTTACATGTGACTTGAGTTTCCAAATATTTTTTGGTGCCACGGGTTGTTTCTGCGAGAAGAAAAGTCCACCAAGACCTGGGTAACTTCTCCAGTTTTGTATTATTCATCAGAAGTGTTGTTGCAGGAATCAGACAGACAGGGAACCTTTTCACAGGAAATCCCCAGCAGGCAGCCTTTGTGCAGCTGGATGGAAGCTTTGAGAGCTGCTATTGAGCACAGATGAAGCTTCAGCCCATCGCAGACTAAATGACACGCCTCTCTCACACACTACGCCACAATGTCTGTCAGAGACGAACGCTCGCGAGGGAGAAAAGAGGCCGAGGGCTTCACAGAGAGAATGAGAAGAGGGTCACTGGGATGAAATTGGGGTCAGAAAAGATAGAAAAAGGTTGGACGATCTATAGGTGTCTCTTTCTTTGGAGACAGAAAAGCCCTCGCTGGTGATCAAAATGCCTAATTTAGTGAAAGGTGATGGCGAGCAGCTTGTGCTGGATGTGTTGGGTAAATGTATTCATAAAGTTGAAGTCAAATAGCTGAAGTTTCTGGATGGTTCTGGAAGTCGTGCTGCTGATGCAAGAAGCCACCTATCAGCTGCAATGGCTTTGCATAACATTAGCATAAATTAAGGGCCCAAGGTGATTGATATGGATTCTGTTGTGTGGAGTGTCTGTTTTGGACAGACTGTCTTTGTTACTGGATGCTTTTACATTATTCATGTCATGAGCGCTGTGACAGTAGGTGAATCGTGCATGAAAACCTCTCTAAAGTCTTTATACTGCAGCAGATCTCTGTGTGTTATGAGTGGACATTTACATGGAAGAGTGACTTTGATTAGTAAAGTATTGTACAAAATGTCTATATTTATGAATATAAACATTTTATATCTTTTAGGTATTTAAATATAATATATACTATAATATACTGTACTGTAATATATATATATCTAAAAATAGCATTGAGCAGTTTTTATATTTATATATAGTATATTTCATATCTTCTAAAGAATAATGTAATATGTCATTTTTAAAAGTATATGTTATATATTTAAAAAACAAAATATAATATTGTGTGTGGTGTATATATATATGTGTGTGTGTGTGTGTGTGTATATATATATATATATATATATAGTCGTTTTATAGATAAAATATATATTGTAGTATTGTAATGAAGGGCGAGTCAGCGGCATGAGATCCAATTGCAGGCTTTATTAGAAAACAGAATGGCCGTAACAAGCAGGGTCAAACAGTGACAAACAGGAATATCGGAGGTAAGCAGGTTCGTGGTCAGTAAACAGGCGAGGGGTCGGTGTAGGCGGCAGGCAAACAACAGTCCAGTAATCCAAAGCGGTGAGTCAAACAGGGTAGGCAGCAAACAATCAAAAACCGGGACAGACAGGCAGAAAACAGGACCGGGAAAACAAGACATGGGAAATAACGCTCAGAACTGACAGGGAACGTAATCAAGACTTTGCGGTTAGTGTAGTGTGAGAATGGTGCTTATATGTGGTGTGGGTGATGAGGTGCAGCCGATGAGGTAATCAGTGACTGGTTACGGGGTTTATGGGAAATGTAGTTCATGTGAATAAGTGAGTGAGGGTGAGAGTGCCCTCCTGTGGTGGTCTTGGGCACTTCAGCTGATGATCGTGACAAGTATAATATGTATTATTTTAAAATAATAAAATGTTATAGATTGAAAAATAAATAAGCAGTTTTAACATTTATTATGTGTGTGTGTGTACAGAATATTTCATATATTCTAAAGAATAATGTAATACGTAGTATTTAAAAGTATTATATACATATATTATGTTTATGTATGTATATAGTATTATTATATATGAAAATATATACTGTAACTGTAGTATAGTATGTGTTATTTTAAAATAATAAAATGTTATATATTGAAAAACAAATAAGCAGTTTTAACATTTATTATGTGTGTGTGTACAGAATATTTCATATATTCTAAAGAATTGTGTAATATGTAGTATTTCAAAGTATTAGTAATTTTATAAATAAAAATATATTTACTGCACTATGTGTTTTATATAATAAAATGTTTATTAAAAAATTAATAAGCAGAGAGCAGAGTTATTATTATTTTGTATTGCTTTATTTCATTTATATTTTAAAATAAAATATAACTTATTATATACTTAATATATTTAAACAGTATAATACAATATAGTTTAATAATATTGTTTGTATATGTATTTAGAAATAATGTATTATGTTAATATAATATGATTATATTATATAAATAATTAATATATTATAATTTTAAATATAATTTTATATTGAGCCGACTTTGTTGAAGTCCAGTTCTGATATGATGTGACGACTAGAGCACTGTTTGTTTGTTAGCACAGTCTGATGGGTTCACGGGCGTCTCTTTCAGTGCAGGTTGGCAGTGGTTTGACTGGGTCAGTTGGCACGTGTCGCTGGCCTGCAACGGTCCACTGACTCTTTGAAGATAAGAGCCACAGACAGACTGTCCGGTGTGTACAGCAGCCAGCTGTTTATCTGCACTGCCACACACACTCACACATTCAACACACTCCACTGGCACAGCGAACACCTCAAAGTATGTGTACAGATACACACACACACACACACATTCTCTAAACACGTCGCCTCATGTCGCAGTACACATCAGAAGGTCAAGTGATGACGGACAACACCAGCTCCATTCTGATTGGCTTTCGGTATGCACAGGTTTTAACACAGTCTTGTGTGTGTGGTGATACTGTAGGAGGAACTAATCACTGGATTTGACTGGTTTGAGCGATCTAGATAAAATGTTTTGGTGCCTTATAAACTCAGCTTTGTTTCATTTGTGAGAGTCAGTGTGTGGCTGTAATGTGATCTGTTTTTGTGTGTTATTAAAAATGAAATTTTGGGTTGGAAATAGTGTAGGGCGGAACTAGATTTTATTCATTTGGGTATCATTGGATGATGTAAATGGCGTGTTATAAATGAGCTAAGTTTAAATTTGTTGACGTATAAAGCACATATATATGTATACACACACACACACACACACACAAATATACACATATGTACACATATATAATATAAGGAAAAACTTGAATGATTTATCAAATCGAATACTCATAAAATATATAATTTTTTTGGTTGCCAATATAAAATTGAGTATTAATTGCACGAATGTGCAGAATATTTTAATGTGGTTTTTAATGATGACAAAAGAATAGTTTTTTTAATTATTAGGGTTAGTTTTATTTGCTAAATAAATATAATAAATAAATACAAAAAAATTATATTCATTAAATATTAAATATATAATAAAATGAATGTGTACACATTTAATTAAAAAAATCAGCTTTGCCATAGCAGGAATAAATAACATTTTAAGTATATTGCAACAGAAAATATACATTATTACAATAAAAATAAATGTATTAATAATTACACATTTTCCATATATATATATATATATATAAAAATTAATCATATTTACATACATTTTATTTAATATTTATTTAATATATTATAATATGTTTATTTATAAATATTTAATAATATTTTGTGGCGATATTATACAGCCCTAGCCTGTATCATTTAGCACCAGAGTTTCTCTCTGTCTCTCTCTCTCTCTCTCTGTCCATATGCTGCTTCTCCCTGCGGATGAGTGTCTCTCTGTGGTTTTCTCCAGTGATTGGCAGTTATGGGGATTCGATCTGATGAGCCGTTCTCAGTTTCTGAGGGTCAGAAGGCCAGTTAGCTCAAGCCAGTGCAGGAAATGAAGAAAAGGAAGAAGAGGAAAAAAAGCAGGAGACTTTCGTGTGTGTGTGAAGGGTGTTTCCCCGCAAGCAGGTGTTTCCCTCAGAGACGACAAGTACTAGTAGAATATACACATGCACACCCACACACAGTGGAAGAGCAGAGGAGGTGCGCTGCTTGATTTCATGTGTAATTTGTTAGTCTCTGTTGGGACTAATGACATGCATGGAGGAGGGACAGAGGTCGAGCTCTGGATCGCTCATTAGCATAAGCTCCTTTCACTCATCGGCCTCCAGTGGGAATATTTTTCACTTTGTTTCTCACCCTCGTTCCTCTCGTCTCAGTCAACGTCGTCTCAAAACCCTGATTTACTCTTGGTTTGTGTATGAGTCACAAAAAATGTATGAGTCTTTCAGATGCACAAAAATAGAGTGAAAATGGTTTATGAAGCCTGATGCCACTTCACACTGCGGTAAAATCATTATAACATACGGTCTCAGGTGACTTTTGATTTATTCTGTGACAAGCATCAGGCAGGGATATTATTGTTTACTAAAACAATAAAAAAAACCTTACAATTATTTTTAGTTCTTCTAGATGCCAAAGCAACATTTCTCATTTGGCTTATTTTTTTACTTTATTTTTTTGAAGTGTTGTGCTGGGTAGCCCCGGCCACAGTGACTTCTCATTGGTCGGAATCTAACTTCGCACAATTCCATTCTAAACATCACATATTCTGATTCGGATTGGTTGTGGTTGTGTCACAGTGACACGGCGTAATGGATGCACAAGTTTTATTTGTCTGGAAAGAAACAAATTCAAGTGTACAAGATATCTGGATGCTTGAAGGACAGTTTTGAAGAGCAAGTTAGTTAAAGTTAATATGGTATCTGTTTACCAACATTCCGAATTAAATTGAGAATGGCTTTTAAACTCCAGTTCTTTGAGTTGAGACTGCAGACAGGATGCAAGTTGCAAATTGGAATGTAAGAAAGTAGAATTAACATGATATGAAATTCTAAGAAATTCTTTTCACTAGAAAAGCAAAATATATCAAAAACTTTTAACGTTCAATTGACAAAATAGTTGAAAAAAGTTTACATGTTGAAGGTTGACAGGCCTTACTGATGCATGCCCAGGCCCAGGCAGATGGCAAAATCTGAGCTGCAACCAAACTGGAGCAACTTTAAAAAGAGTTGTGTGATTATTCCCTCGTTTTATTTATGCAACTGCAAACGAGCTTCCCAAAAAAAGCACACTCCTCTGGATGGATGGATGGAGTTTCACTTCTCTAATTACAGCTCTGAATTGGTGTGTGTAAAGTCTGCAGGGAAAAGCATCGCAAACGTTTCGATCAGGCGCTAAATGTCACCACATCTTGGCGGCCGCATCTCAATTATAATGCATCACGTTTACAGATGAAAGTGTTTGCTGCCGCTGTGGTGCATGAAGTGGCAGGCGACTACGGCGGCGTGCGACATGAAAACGGAAGACCCGCGCGCTCGCGCTCTCTCTCCCGACATATGGGCTCCTCTAATGAGCTTCTAGAAGACGCTGCGCTCCTCCAAGTAGGGCTGTACGTCTTCTGTGAAGAGCGCCAGCCGCCCGGCCAGACTCCTGCTCGCCTCACACGCACCTCGCTGGGCCTCTCGAAGCTCCAGCTGGAGTTTGGTCATTAAAAAGTTTGAGTATGTGTACCGCAGAAAGAAGAAGGTCTGTTGACACTCTTGTCAGATCTCAACAAGTTGATCTAGAAAACTTTGACAAATGTTGAGACAAATGCTGTAGGTAAAAAGAGAGATAGACTGACAGACACGTAGAGAGAAAGATAAGTACTTAGAAAGATAAGTATGTAGGTAGGAAGACAAACAAGTTGGTAGATAGACGGATAGGCTAGTAGATAGACAGACAAATAGGTAGGTAGATGAACAGATACGTTGGTAGACAGATAGGTATAAAAATGGGTATAAAGGGAGTTAGACTGAGAGACAGGTAGACAGACATATGTAGAAGACAAACAGGTTGGTAGATAGTTAGGTATTTGGACAGAGAAATGCATAGATTGACAGACAGGTTGGTGGGTAGACAGGCAAGTTGGTAGATAGGCAGACAGATAGGTAGGTTGACGGATAAATGCATAGCCAGACCGACAGACAGATTGGTGGATAGACAGATAGGCTGGTAGACAGGGTGGTAGATAGAGGTTGATAGATTGATAGACAGATAGGTCAACAGACAGGTAGGTAGATAGACAGACTGACAGACAGTTTGGTAGATAGATAGGTAGGTAGGCAGACAGGTTGGTAGATAGATAGGTAGATAAAGAAATAGGTAGGTAGATGAACAGATACGTTGGTAGACAGACAGATAAACAAATGCTTAGAAATACAAACATGTATAAAGGGAGTTAGACTGACAGACAGGTTGGTAGATAGATAGGTATTTAGACAGATACATGCATAGATAGACAGACCAACAGACAGTTCGATAGGTAGACAGACAGGTTGGTAGAGAGATAGACAGACAGATAGGTTGGTGGACACATACATGCATAGCCAGACTGACAGACAGGTTGGTGGGTAGACAGGCAAGTTGGTAGATAGGCAGACAGATAGGTAGGTTGACGGATAAATGCATAGCCAGACCGATAGACAGATAGGCTGGTAGACAGGGTGGTAGATAGAGGTTGATAGATTGATAGACAGATAGGTCAACAGACAGGTAGGTAGATAGACAGACTGACAGACAGTTTGGTAGATAGATAGGTAGGTAGGCAGACAGGTTGGTAGATAGATAGGTAGATAAAGAAATAGGTAGGTAGATGAACAGATACGTTGGTAAACAGACAGATAAACAAATGCTTAGAAATACAAACATGTATAAAGGGAGTTAGACTGACAGACAGGTTGGTAGATAGATAGGTATTTAGACAGATACATGCATAGATAGACAGACCAACAGACAGTTCGATAGGTAGACAGACAGGTTGGTAGAGAGATAGACAGACAGATAGGTTGGTGGACACATGCATGCATAGCCAGACTGACAGACAGGTTGGTGGATAGACAGATAGGCTTGTAGACTGGGTGGTAGAGAGGTAGACAGAAGTTGATTGATAGATGGATAGACAGACAGACAGATCTGTCAACAGACAGGTAGGTAGATAGAACTAAATAGATAGATAGATAGATAGATAGATAGATAGATAGATAGATAGATAGATAGATAGATAGATAGATAGATAGATAGATAGATAGATAGATAGATAGATAGATAGATAGATAGATAGATAGAAATACAAACTTGTATGAAGGGAGTTAGACTGACAGACAGGTAGACATATGTAGACAGACAGACAGGTTGGTAGATAAACAGATATGTATTTAGACAGATAAATGCATAGATAAACAGACCAACAGACAGGTTGGAATATAGACGGATAGACAGATAAATACATAGACAGACTGACAGACAACTTAGTTGATAGACAGATAGACAGATAGATAGATAGATAGATAGATAGATAGATAGATAGATAGATAGATAGATAGATAGATAGATAGATAGATAGATAGATAGATAGATAGATACTTAGAAATACAAACTCGTATGAAGGGAGTTAGACTGACAGACAGGCAGACATATGTAGACAGACAGACAGGTTGGTAGATAAACAGATATGTATTTAGACAGATAAATGCATAGATAGACAGACCAAGACAGGTTGGAAGATAGACAGACAGAAAGGTAGATAGAGGTTGATAGATAGACAGACAGACAGACAGACAGACAGGTCGGTCAACAGACAGGTAGGTAGATAAATACATAGACAGACTGCCAGACAAATTAGTTGATAGATTGACAGATTGGTAGATAGATAGATAGATAGATAGATAGATAGATAGATAGATAGATAGATAGATAGATAGATAGACAGATAGATAGATAGATAGATAGATAGATAGATAGATAGATAGATAGATAGATAGATAGATAGATAGATAGATAGATAGATAGAAATACAAACTTGTATGAAGGGAGTTAGACTGACAGACAGGTAGACATATGTAGACAGACAGACAGGTTGGTAGATAAACAGATATGTATTTAGACAGATAAATGCATAGATAAACAGACCAACAGACAGGTTGGAAGATAGACGGATAGACAGATAAATACATAGACAGACTGACAGACAACTTAGTTGATAGACAGATAGACAGATAGATAGATAGATAGATAGATAGATAGATAGATAGATAGATAGATAGATAGATAGATAGATAGATAGATAGATAGATAGATACTTAGAAATACAAACTCGTATGAAGGGAGTTAGACTGACAGACAGGCAGACATATGTAGACAGACAGACAGGTTGGTAGATAAACAGATATGTATTTAGACAGATAAATGCATAGATAGACAGACCAAGACAGGTTGGAAGATAGACAGACAGAAAGGTAGATAGGTAGATAGAGGTTGATAGATAGACAGACAGACAGACAGACAGACAGGTCGGTCAACAGACAGGTAGGTAGATAAATACATAGACAGACTGCCAGACAAATTAGTTGATAGATTGACAGATTGGTAGATAGATAGATAGATAGATAGATAGATAGATAGATAGATAGATAGATAGATAGATAGACAGATAGATAGATAGATAGATAGATAGATAGATAGATAGAAATACAAACTTGTATGAAGGGAGTTAGACTGACAGACAGGTAGACATATGTAGACAGACAGACAGGTTGGTAGATAAACAGATATGTATTTAGACAGATAAATGCATAGATAAACAGACCAACAGACAGGTTGGAAGATAGACGGATAGACAGATAAATACATAGACAGACTGACAGACAACTTAGTTGATAGACAGATAGACAGATAGATAGATAGATAGATAGATAGATAGATAGATAGATAGATAGATAGATAGATGCAAACAGGTATGATGGGAGTTAGTCTGACAGACAGGTTGGTAGACAGACAGATAGTTGGGTAGTTAGACTAATAGGTAGGTATTGAGCGCGTGTTGTCAGATGTGATCGGTGTGGCATGTTTCAGGTCGTACTGTTACCGCAGTGTGTTTGTCAGACAGTCAGGTGGAGAGAGAGACAGGCGGAGGGTAATTATCCAGGCTTACAGACAGAGCGCTCAGATCGTCGTGTCAAACCGCCGCGCTGCAGCTTCACTCACAAACACGCGCCTTCCACTCTACAAACTTTCCCGAACCCAAACAAAACAACCACATACTGTAGAAGTTTGATGATGTTGTGCCGGTTTTATCCGTGTCTACACAGCAACATGTCTGCGTTACTCACCGCGTCTTTATTTTAAAAGTGCTGCTCCAGGACGATAACATCACGGCATCCAGAGAATGACAGATAATAGGTGATTATCTGCATAAATATTGTCTGCTGATGGAAACAGACGTGTGTGTGTGTGTGTGTGTGTGTTTGTATACACCTACTTAATCCAACTTTGGGGACAAATTTGCTCCCAGAAGTGAGCTAAAGCTGACAAAACCTCCCTTAAACCTCACTTTTGTGGTCGTCCTCATTTATAAAACAGTCAAATAAATTGTTGGTTCTTAAATGCAGAAAGTTTTTCTGTCTCGGTCTGTCAGTCTTTCTATCTATAAGTCTGTCAGAGGTTGAACCAGCAGTCTTCAGATTCCCACCGCAGGGACTGTGTGTTCTGTGTGTTTCACATGAATGCCATATTGTATTAAGCATGTCGTTCTTTCTCTGCAGCGCGGTGGGTTTTTAGTGGCATGGTGGGATTGGCTTCACTCACGCTGAGGGAGTTTCTTTATCAGGATCACGCAGGACAGGAAGGTAAAGCAGAATGAGAAAATGCTTTCTGACAGTGAGACTCTCAACCCTTCCAAACAGTCTGGCCCACTTACACACACACAGCTTGAATGAGTGTGTGAATACAGACTGTGTAGTAAAAGCACGTTAGTGTCTCTTCATGAGGCTCAATGGGTCGGGCGAATCCGTTAGACTGAATCCAGCTCACCTCAGTTGTGGAGTATAGAGATTATTATTTACCTCCACCATCTAAAAATACACCAGGATGAATTCTACTGGGATTTCTCGCTGAAGAGACCAGTGTTGCTCTGTTGTGTGTCTCATGTGAAGGGGTTCAGGAAATGAATCGTGCTGCCTCCAAAGATGCCTAATTTTGGCCAAATTCTAGGGTGGCATCACATGCATCCCTCGTCGATAATGGAATGATATCGGGTATAAAAATAAAGCAAGGCAAATGTATTTATATAGCTCATTTCATAAACGTACAGTGTTTTACAGAAAAAATAGTGATCATAAAAAGGCAAAAAAATACAAGTAGAAGAAAATAATTGAGTTAAAATGGGTTCAAATAAATCCAATATGGGAGATTCAATGAAAATAGTTTAATAAAATTGAAAAAAAAAAAAATATATACGAATATTTTGTGAGAGTTTTTAGGTAGATTCAAAAATGTAATTATTATGAAAAGTGACAAAAACAACAGAAATGGAATTTATTTTAATCAATTTCAACGATTTGCAAATTTTGACCTGAAACCTGAATGCCTAATATGTTAAAAATGGCTTTATTTATGTTTTTTTGTCTCATAGCATTTAATTATGAATTACAGGAATCACCTAAAGAAATTCAAAACGGACAAAAATTCGAGGAAGGATCACTGAATTTTACTGTCGATCGTTTCACGTTTACATTGAGGTTGTTTAAGTTGTTAAATATTTAATGTTTTGCTACTTACTTTCAAATGATCATTCTGTCATCATTTAATGAAGAACTTTGGTAACCAAACAGTTTCAGTTCCCACTGATTTACATTCAAATTGAACTGAAACAGGCTAAGAATGACATAAGGGTGAGTAAATGATGACAGAATGATCATGTTTGATGGACAATCCCTTTAATGAAAAAAAAAAAACTGTCCACATCTCCTTATGAAACCGTTTAGCCTGTAAATGAGAGCCGTGAATCTCATGAAGCCTCCAAAGAACGTGTGTCATCTTCAAAATATCATGCAACTAATGTCACAGTACATGCGGTTGCATTTTCTTTTTGTAGTTTCTTGTTTATTTCTGTTGATTTGATGGTGAAATGTGGCTGTCTGTCATGAATTGTTTAGTCTCCGGATCGTTCATTAAGTTCTCTAGCAGGGAGTCGGACTCCCACGGACTCTGTTCGGTCTCCACTTTGTCTCATTTATTGTTGGTAATGGTGCACCAGCAGTGCAGCACAAACGCAGCCCGGTGATTGTGTTTTAATCGGAGATTTTTTGCTCCCTGCGTGTATAGACAGCGATAAAAGCATTGACGCGTTTGTTTTGTCACAGACAGCAGATATCGGGTCTTCTGGGTTTTATCTCTCCTGATGAACGCCGGGAATATTTGAGCACGAGATTCTGAGGGAATTAATGCATTATTCATGCTGCTGGATAAGCTTTAATTAAAAGTGCTGTTTGGCATTGTGACGGGAATGAATGTGTGTTTTTCCTCGCCTGTCGCCGCCTCATTCACTCGCAGCACACTCGACTTATCAAAGGCCCCGTGGCCACACCCACCCGCGCAGCGTTTGCATAATTCGAGCACCGGAGGGACGTAATTACTCGCCTTACCGAAACGCAGGAATCTCCCCACTTATAAACGGAATATTTGCACTTTCTGGGATTCCCGACGGCACACGGATGGTGTTACAGTCTTCTGACACGTGTAAACGGTGGTCTTCTCTCCTGCTGACCGCCGTTCGATTTGTTTCAGCCTATGATGTGAATAATTGATCAGGTGCTTAGAGATTCTGGTGTGTGTGTGTGTGTGTGTGTGCATATAAATCTACAGTTTCTTTACATTTTTACTCCTTACTTTTTTCCCCCAACAATTTTTTTCTCCAATATGAAAATTTAAATGTGCAAAAATCTTTCAAATAAATCCTACATGCTTGCATAATTTGCATGAAATTCAGACATAATATTTCAGAAATTATTTAAAATATTTCAAATTTTTTTTGGAAACTGTGATACTTTTTACAGATTTCATTGATGAATAAAAAGTTCAAAAGAACAGCATTTATTCAAAATAGAAATCGCTTTTTATCAATTTAACACATCCTTGCTGAATAAAAGTATTTATTTATTATTTTCAAAGAAAGAAAAAAAATGTGCTGATGTAAACTTTTGAACGGTAGTGTGTATCGTCACAAAAGACTTATATTTTAAATAGATGCTGTAGTATTTATGAATCCTGAAAAAATCACTGGTTATAAAAAAAATATTAACTGTTTAATGATGCTGAAAATTCAGCTTTGCATCGCAGAAATAAATTATACTATACAGTGTATTAAAATAAAAAAAACAGTATTTTAAATTGTAATAATATTTCACAGCATTACTGTTTTTTCTGTATTTTTGATCAAATAAATGCAGCCTCGATGAGACTTCTTTCAAAAAACATTAAAAATAGTTATAACTTTTGACCGGTACTGTATGAAAATTGTATGTATATCAAATTTATATACACTGAAAATATGTAAAGCTAATGAAAATAACCAATGAAATGAAACTAAATGCATGTTATAGGTGGCTTTTAGAGCTGTGAATATTCCAATTTCCAGCCCATCATTCAAGGTTAAAATTATACATTTTCTTAATTTGAATTTAAAAAAAAAAAAACCAAAATAACGACTTTTCAACAATATCTGGTGATGGACGATTTCAAAACACTGCTTCATGAAGCTTCACGAATCTTTTAATTTGAATCAGAGGTTCGGAGCGCATATCAACAAGCCCCGGTGGGCCGTAGCGGTACTGCAGGGGGCCGTAGCTAGTCCAAATCAATATATTAAAATAATTAAAATATTCCAATTGTTCTAAAATTAGATTTTTTTTTTGAAAGTATATAAGGTTAGTATAATGGATTTAAATATATTTGTAAAGAATGTTTACATCATAGTTCTCATCATTCACATGAAATTCTTACAAACTTTTTAATAAATGTATTTGTCGGTAAATGTCGTATATATTTTTTAACGGCGGGGTCGTGGAGCTTTTGCAATGTTTTTGGGGGGCCTTACCCCTCTTCTGTCGTATTTAAAAATGTACTGTTTATTTTCAAAAAATGGTTAAAAAACATTTTCATTAAATCATATCTTCAGATATATATTTTTGGAATATTTGACGAATGTTGATATTAAAAGTTTAGAGTTCATACCTGAATCTTTCTTGTTTTTCATAGTGTGATTTTTTTTTTAGGAATCGTATTGAATCCAATTAGGGTCAATTTGACCCGCTCCATTACGAATGCACACAGAAATCCAACAGCGCATAAGAGTTGGGAATGAGGGGGAAAAAAACCATACAAGATTAGAACCCCGAACCTCTGATTCGCTTAACAATAATTCCACCACCAGACCGTTAGAGAATGTGAAAATTCAGAGCGGGTTTATGTTTTTATCGGTGCAAATAATGTAATAGAGAAACTAAGAACGAAACGATCACATTTAACATACGTTGCATGCGTTTAATGAGCCGTGAATAAAAAACAGGTGAATAAAAATGTGTTTTATATTTGGTCGGTAATGTATTTGCACGTAAAAATCGGCGGCTATGACATACGTGATGCTCCGTTCTCATGGCCTGATTCTCTCCTCTGGTCTCAGGTTCTTCTCCTCACCCAGCCTCCTGATGTTATCCACTGCTGCTTTTAGCCGTTTTATATTTATATTTGATACTCATGGCCCACTTTACCGCAGCAGCTCATAATTAGCTCTTTTTATGTCGAATCGGAGGCCTTGGCATGGCGTCATGGGCTGCGGGGGGTCTTACAGATTTACCCCCTTTTCCTTGAGGGAGCTGATACAGGCGACGCCTCTTCTCCCTCCCTCGAGTCTTCACTCATTTAACTATCTCTCTGTCTATCCTATCTCTCTATACTCCATCCATCCATTGAAAATGGCAGCCCAACATTATTCATCAGACAAAATTCCGTTTTGAGTGGCCTAAACATTCCCGAAACAAGAGTTCTTATTTTGGCTTAATAAGACACCAGCGTCCGTCGGAGAGGCAACACCCTTCCCGAAATATCCTGAATATGCATCTCCCAGAAAACTGTCTACAGATACAGAGAACGTGCCTGAAATATGAATACTCTTTGCAGGACTCAAACTTCTCTCAGCTCCCTAAACGCTGAAGCCGGATCACTGCTGAATTAATTAAAAGCTGAAGGTTTATTCGGGCCGCGTTACAGTGTGCGAGATTGTAAATATATGCAAATATGCAACAAATTTCCCAAGCAGATTTCCTCCTTTCCGACTCCTCCCTCATTTTTATTCATGACCTGTAATTCATTAAACTGTGTGCATCGTTAAGCATACACAAAATAGGCTAATTAATACACTTGACGATAAGCTGGTGCAGCATGGGGTCGGAGCTGAACTACATTTTCATCACTACAGCTGTAAGAGACGCCGACACACAAAACAACCGCAAGTTTAGTCACTTGTACTTTTTACTTATGTTTGAAACACTCTTAAAATTGACATGCGAGTTTGTTTTTATCTCTCAATTCTGAATTTTTCACATTTGCAAGTTTATATAATGCATTCAGACTTTTCTTTTCAGAATTGTGAGTTTGTGTTTCACAATTGACTTTTTTTCTCAGAATGGCAAGAAAAAAATGTGAGACGTAAACTCAGAATTGCAAAAACAAATAAAAAGTTGCAGTTAGTTTTTTTTCGAAGCGGAAACAAGATCTTAAATTCACATATAATGTTGATTTGAAGCAATTACAGACAAGCTCTAGACTGTGTACCTTAGAGATATAACTACTCCCATGATGCCTTGTGTCTCTTTGTCTGATATATCTTTGCATCACTGATGACATTTCTAGACGTCACATGTAGAGAGCCGATCCTCACAGATTCGCTTCCAACGAGCTGCTGCGCGGCCATTTGGGGTGTGTGTGTATGCTGAGCGTGCTCAGCAGTCGCACCGTCTGTGTGTGTGTGTCCATATCAGGTCTGGATTACTCTCTTCTGCCATGCTTCATTTAACCAGCTCATGCCCCATTAGTCAGAGCCCAGAATGCTCAGCGCACACATATGGTTCTGGGCTCAATTAAAGGCTGATTATGCAAAGGAGTGCTGCAGTTTCTCCTTATAATTTCCATGTATTAATTCACCCCTCGGTTGAAATGTGCTGTGATGTGATCTGTCTGTCACACATACAGTAATAGTACTAGCCCAGCCTTAGCATAGCCTCATTTTAAAGATAAGAAATCAGTAACAAAAAATATGAGTGAATCTCATGTCAAACATTTACGTTTTATTAACATGCATTATTTACCTTAGTTTTCAAGGAATTTTTTTTATAAGGCATTTTTTTTCATATATATATATATATATATATATATATATATATAGGTATATATATATATACATATACATATATATATATATATATATATATATATATATATATATATATGCAAACCATATGCAACCAACCAGCTGGTCTTCAGTTTTGACCGAAAAAAACTTACTTTTTTTTTTTTTTTTTAGAATTTTTTACTAAATCTTAATGGTACGAAACTTGGTAAAAGTTTTGGCACTTGCTGAGTGAAAAACAAATCATGGACATGATTCAAAAAGGTTAAATGGTCCTGAAAAGATAGCCACTCTGGCCGCATTGGAACTGAATGGGAAACAAATTCATCTAGTGGAAACTTTTTGTACTGCGGCCAAAAATAATCTTACTGAAATCAAATTTTTTGAGTTGTCAACTTCAAATTTGGAACATACGTTGTTTAAATTTATGCCTTTGATTTTCTTAAAGTTTTAGATTGAAACATGTTTTGGAAAATATATATATTTCATATAAAAATTGAAAAAGTATTTTTGTGCAGTTTTCATAACCATAAACTTTAACACTTATAACTTTTTGAAGTTCACTTTTTTAACTTTTTTCAGCAATAACTTTAGTCTGCTCCACAGCATTCAAGATTCATCTTCAGATCTATGCTCAAAAAGTGAATAAATGGTTTATAACTACTGCATAAATATAATTGAGCACCATCAAATGCCCTAAAAACACAGAATATTAAATAAAAAACATTATCTCAGTAAAATATAGTACATTCATTTCATTGAAGAAAAAAAAAACAATTAAAAATTGATCACTTTTGACCCGCCACGTGAGGAGGTCCAGAGGAATAAATATATAAAATGCTATATGTGTATGTATATATATATATATTGTAATGAGGAGTCAACGGGATGAGATCCAAGTGCGAGCTTTAATGACAAAACGTGGTCAAACAGGCAATGGTCAATAAACAGCAAACAGTAGTGGCAGGGAACAGGCAGACTCGTAGTAATAATCCAGGCAAACATCAAAAACAGAGAAACAGGCAGGATCAGGAAACAGGCAAACAAGACAGGGATATAACGCTCGGAATTGTGATGCTAGGATTAACAAGACTCATAGTGAACTAGATAGGCTACAGCTGGGCAGTAATCAACATGAAGGTAAGGGACTTATGGGAAATGTAGTGTGGTGGATAAAGTCCATGAAATGGGAGGGCGACATCTAGTGGCAAGTGGACGAAAGACAGAGCGGATTCATTACATACATATATATGTATATATATGTGTGTGTGTGTGTGTGTTCAACTATAACGTCAGATCAAATAAACCAATTTCATGCACAATAGTAGTGACCCGAGACAGACAGCTCGTAGCATCAGTAGATCAGCTGTACTGGAATCACCTCTAGTTTTATCTGGCAGTGTCTCTGTTTAGTGAATTTGTTTCTGATGTCATTACAGCCGCGATCAGAGAGCGACGGCGTTTCTGAAATAGAACGGTATGCTCTGCTTCATTTCCTAACTAAATTCAGCCGTTTTGAAGACAATAAGAGCTCTTCAGTTGACGTACATGCAGTAGAGACTGCATGCCTACTTTGGTTTGTTGTTCTAATTGTGTCTTTTTCAGGCATTCTTTCCATTCTGTTTGGTTAAATTGCATCAAATGGTGAAACGATACTCAACAGCCATGTACCAACTCTCTTTCTGGCTTTGCCTTTTTGTGTTTTGTGGTCAAGCGTCCCTGTTTTCCTCCCTCACGAGGCCCAGCAGACGGCCTGTCGTTTCCACTAATGAAGTGACACCGCAATGCCCAGTCACCCACCACAAACATGCAGTCGAGTTTTAATCCAAGCCGTAATCATATGCTTGAGAGAAAGAATCCGGGCTGGAGAGCAAGCATACATTGCAGGAAACCCAGAGGAAGTCGTCGGTTACGACTCACACTGCCACACTGTGACTCGGACTGAAATAAGTCGGTGATAATAACATCCAGGTTGGGTAGACGAGAGTTTGACCGTTCTGTTTGTAGTTTTTCCAAGACGTAAGAATGCACTCGTGCTTTTACACGTGTGCATCTCTGTTTTAACCCTGTAAAGCCTAACATTTAATAGTCAATAGTCACATTTTTTGGAAATGGAACAATCTGTTGAACCTTTTGATAAGATATAAAAACATGTGGTAACACTTTATTTTACAGTGTCATTGTTACATATGTTACATGTAATTACTATAGTAATAACTATAAATGATGCATAATTACATGCAATTAACCCTAAACCAAACCCTAATCCTAAAACTACAATAAGCACATATAGTTACTTAATATTACTCTGTATTTAAATGTATAATTACAGTGTAACAAAGACACCTTAAAATAAAGTGTAACCAAACATGTTTTATATCATATTTGATACGTTAGTCTTTTATGGCTTATGTGGTATGATATAGTGAGAATATGGAGGCAACACCTCCTCAATTTTATCGAAAGGCCCAACCTGAGTAAACATGCAGTTTGGTGCAGATCTGGTAAACCTAAGTTGCTTCAGTCCAGTAAGTGTTCATCTTGAAATATTACTATCAATATCAGTTATTCTCACATTTACCGCCGTAAAAATTTCACATAAAAAAGACAAGAGACAACAGAAGGCATGTTGTAGATTGTGTGCAACAGGTTTCTCAGCAAAGTTTTCCTCATGTTGATTATTTAGAGACATTAGAAATTCACATATCAATATAAAAACAGTACACAGTAAAATCCCCAGAGTTAAATCAACTCTGCTCAGATAACATTTGGTCCCTCTCTAAATAGTGTTAAAGTAACACTCTTCAGAGATTGAATGTCTTTTATCTTCAGTTGATTTCATATAAGACTGTGGCTGAAGTCAGTTGTAGTTCTTGTGTTTCTCTATTCTTCAGTGATTCTGCTTGTTAACAGCAGGTGTTCATCATTAATGTTCAATCATCGCTTAAATAATTGCTTAATTATCTCATTAACTTTAACTCTGCTTCAGTGTTACTTTAACACTATTTAGAGCGGGACCAAATGTTATCTGAGCAGAGCTGATTTAACTCTGGGGTTTTTACTGTGTAGCTTTATAGGGTTTAAAAACATCTCTAAACCTTGTTCGACGTGATCTGTTGCGTACTAACCTCAACTGTTAACAATCTGTAAAGCTTTAAAGACCTTAGGAATAAGAAACCTGGGCCGAGTTGAATGATGTTTTTCAATTGCTATTATAATGTAATCAAAAAGAAAATCTTCAATAATAAGTGGAAGTTCTGTCATGACAACTCTCGGAGTGTTTGGCATGGTAATGGGTATGACAATGTCGGAATAGATCTGCTATAGCATGCTGCTGCTGTTCCATATAGAGTAAATGAATTTCCTGTAGCAGATCTACACAGGTGGAGCTGGGGAAGGTGGAGGGTTTCTGAAAGCGCGCTGCACCGCTAAGGCAAATGCTACAATGTATTTGAAGATGCAAGCTCATTGGCTACTAATACAGCAGGAACCAATCATCTGTGTCCTATAGATAATGATGTGATTACAAGAAGGTTGAGTTAAGGACCTATTAGCCTGCGCATTTAAAGTTTCATAACAGAACTTAATGCATTTACACTAAAAAATGTTTTATGCCAATATTTTATAACTCCACTTTGAAACCTGCGTTTACAAACGTTTGTATAGATTATGAAAGATTATGCCGACAAACATTTTGCTTTAGAATAAGGTGCGCTGATGAATGTTTCGGGAACATCAAATATCAACGATGCATCAAGTTTTTGAGGAACGTTTATTTGTTCATCTTTCAATCATCATTGTATAATACTGCATTATATTTTTTAAAACAGAGGTTTGGTCATAAACTAAGCATTTAAATATCTTACAAAGGCACATTGTTGACAGATATACAGTGACGACTGATATTTATATGCATTTTATGTAAGTAGTCTGCTAAACTGTTCAGATCTCGCTGATTTACATTACAAGCTTTCAGAAACTGCATCAGATTTTGGCTCAGTGTTAAAGCAGTCCGTGTTGATCTCATGACTGCAGGTTATAACAGCAGCTGTGTTCATGCAGCAGGTCGTTCGGTGTTACAGCGCACAGGAAGGATTGTTGTGTTAGATGGAGCCCGTCTTTGTGTTTGAGTGACAGGCAGCTGTTTGATGTGGTATCCAGGTGAGATGGCCCGAGGCTGGGCACGTTACGCTGGAGCTCCAGAGTCCTGAACTGACATTGATCTCCTTCATCTGGGCCTTTTCTGACAGGAGCTGGAAGGGCGTCTCTCCGCCGGCTGACCAGAACGGCTGTGTGTTTGTTTGCCATGTGGTGGAGGGGCGTTTTTGACGGATAAACCGTGACTAGAGGGAATGTAGTGAACTCGTCTAAAGGCTATGCGATTGATCAAATTGTCCCAAGTCAACAGAGCAAACAGATCACATACACGCAAGGGTTTTCAAACAGAGAGACAGTTATTTCTCCAAACATACAGCCTATATCTCAAATGTTATTATCTAGATATGAAAAGTTCAGATGCAAAAACCTCTAAGTACTAAGCTTTTTTTTTTTTTTTTTTTTTTTACTAGGCTCCTATGTTTTGGTTCAGTAATTTAACTTTAATAGCAATGAAAAGTTTATTAGTCAGTTATGGAAATTATTTTCAAAACTGTCACTTTAGTCAATTCATTGGTATTTAACAAATTTGCAGTCTTTTGTTGCAAAACCAGCTAAGTCCATGTGTGTTTTTTTCACCTCTTTGGACAAGACAGTAAAGCGTCCATTTCTGTCAGTTTTACAGCATCAAAAGGAACTGTTGTGTTTAATTGTTACTCGTAAAATCTCGACATTGTCCCAGTAACGATGGACAAAACATGAAAAAAACTTGGAGCTCGGCAATTGAAATCCAGCTCGTATGCACGCCGTCATTCATCTTGAAATCATATGATTCAGTTCACGGCTTCAAGTTGGTTCTTCAATGGACTTAGAGGCTTTTGCTTACAAAGGGAAGTGGCGTTTAGCGGTTTCTGCCAACAAACCTGACGCTGGGATTCAGCAGATTTGAAGCGAAAGTATCCATTGAATGTATAATATGTGCAGAGTCGCATTCGCTCAATATCATAATCTCATTTTTGACAAAGGTGCCTTATAGGGGCTTTTGCATCTGAACACTTTATATTTTTCTTTAAAAATAATATACTGTACATACTGCTGCATATGCTGTAAATATGAACCAAACAATAAAAGAAAAACATCCTAGCAACTGCATAGCAACACCTTGGGAATCACACAAACATACTAGCAACTGCATAGCAACAGGAAACCACCTAAACATCCTAGCAACTGCATAGCAACACTTTGGGAATCACACAAACATACTAGCAACTGCATAGCTACATCCTGGAAACCTCCTAAACATCCTAGCAACTGCATAGCAACACCTTGGGAATCACACAAACATACTAGCAACTGCATAGCAACAGGAAACCACCCAAACATCCTAGCAACTGCATAGCAACACTTTGGGAATCACACAAACATACTAGCAACTGCATAGCTACATCCTGGAAACCTCCTAAACATCCTAGCAACTGCATAGCAACACCTTGGGAATCACACAAACATACTACCAACTGCATAGCAACAGGAAACCACCCAAACATCCTGGCAATCATATAGCAACTTCCTGGAAGCCACCCAAACACCCTAGCAACTGCATAGCTACATCCTGGAAACCTCCTAAACATCCTAGCAACTGCATAGCAACAGGAAACCACCCAAACATCCTAGCAACTGCATAGCAACACTTTGGGAATCACACAAACATACTAGCAACTGCATAGCTACATCCTGGAAACCTCCTAAACATCCTAGCAACTGCATAGCAACACCTTGGGAATCACACAAACATACTAGCAACTGCATAGCAACAGGAAACCACCCAAACATCCTAGCAACTGCATAGCAACACTTTGGGAATCACACAAACATACTAGCAACTGCATAGCTACATCCTGGAAACCTCCTAAACATCCTAGCAACTGCATAGCAACACCTTGGGAATCACACAAACATACTAGCAACTGCATAGCAACAGGAAACCACCCAAACATCCTAGCAACTGCATAGCAACACTTTGGGAATCACACAAACATACTAGCAACTGCATAGCTACATCCTGGAAACCTCCTAAACATCCTAGCAACTGCATAGCAACACCTTGGGAATCACACAAACATACTAGCAACTGCATAGCAACAGGAAACCACCCAAACATCCTAGCAACTGCATAGCAACACTTTGGGAATCACACAAACATACTAGCAACTGCATAGCTACATCCTGGAAACCTCCTAAACATCCTAGCAACTGCATAGCAACACCTTGGGAATCACACAAACATACTAGCAACTGCATAGCAACAGGAAACCACCCAAACATCCTAGCAATCGTATAGCAACATCCTGGAAGCCACCCAAACACCCTAGCAACTGCATAGCTACATCCTGGAAACCTCCTAAACATCCTAGCAACTGCATAGCAACACCTTGGGAATCACACAAACATACTAGCAACTGCATAGCAACAGGAAACCCCCCAAACATCCTGGCAATTATATAGCAACATCCTGGAAGCCACCCAAACACCCTAGCAACTGCATAGCTACATCCTGGAAACCTCCTAAACATCCTAGCAACTGCATAGCAACACCTTGGGAATCACACAAACATACTAGCAACTGCATAGCAACAGGAAACCACCCAAACATCCTAGCAATCGTATAGCAACATCCTGGAAGCCACCCAAACACCCTAGCAACTGCATAGCTACATCCTGGAAACCTCCTAAACATCCTAGCAACTGCATAGCAACACCTTGGGAATCACACAAACATACTAGCAACTGCATAGCAACAGGAAACCCCCCAAACATCCTGGCAATTATATAGCAACATCCTGGAAGCCACCCAAACACCCTAGCAACTGCATAGCTACATCCTGGAAACCTCCTAAACATCCTAGCAACTGCATAGCAACACCTTGGGAATCACACAAACATACTAGCAACTGCATAGCAACAGGAAACCACCCAAACATCCTAGCAATCGTATAGCAACATCCTGGAAGCCACCCAAACACCCTAGCAATCGCAAAGCAACATCCTGGAAACCATCCAAACACTCCAGCGACCAAAATCACCCCAGCATTGTGGTTG
The DNA here is from genome assembly GCA_037194245.1 of Opsariichthys bidens. Classification (NCBI taxonomy): domain Eukaryota; kingdom Metazoa; phylum Chordata; class Actinopteri; order Cypriniformes; family Xenocyprididae; genus Opsariichthys; species Opsariichthys bidens. The sequence continues at coordinate 4,539,689 of CM074300.1, read as the reverse complement.
ACAGCTGTTGCACAACCCCACTGGTGAAATAAATCTCATGGTGGTGTTCCAGCAGTAGCCATTGTATTTTTTGATGTGATTCACACGTTCGCCTGAGGCAGTCTTTATGCCTCTGTAGTATGACTGATTTATGGAGCAGAAGCTCTAATGGAAAGTTCTGAGGGTCCAGTAAACGTCTCTCTCCCTGCTTGTGTCCTGTGATTTATGCCGCTCAGTAATCAATGAGATTTTATTGTCAGTGATGGATGGCCATCTTTATATCCCCACGACACTCCATCTTGTACGTCATAAAGTGGGAATTTCCCAGTCTTTGAACAGGGAAGGAGATTCCATAGGCAGCATTAGTGTTTGCCATGGAAAAAAGTTGAAGTTTTCCCTGCAGAAGCTTTTGGCCACTTTACAGTCTCACAGTAAGACATTTTAATGTGTCTTTAAGCTGCTGTAGGAACAAACACTGTCTTTATTCAGTTCTAAAAGTGACAATGTGACAATATTCACAATGATTTTGATGCCAAGATCAAATTAAGCAACATGAATCATGTTTGAGTTCATTGTTGTTTAGTTCTCAGTGGGATTGGATCGTTAGAGTAAATGATGATGTTAAGTGTTGTCTTATATGTTTTTCAGTGAATGGAAAGACAACCTGGAAACCTAGCAATCGCATAGCAACACCCAAACACGCTAGCAACCACATAGCAACATCTTGGAAACCACTCAAAACACCCTTGCAATTGCATAGTAACATCCTGGAAACCACCCAAATTACCCTAACAACTGCATAGCAACATCCTGAAAACAACCCCAACTTCATAAACCAATGATATAGTTTTTAATGCACACACTTGTGATGCACATCGGTTTAATTTTATATTAATGCAACGAGACTCGCCATCTGTAAACAAACTGTTTTGCTCTTCTTCCTCGCGTCTTGATTTGTTTGGTTCACCTTCTTCATCACTCGTGTGTGTAAATCAGTCCGGATAGCTGTGCAAATATGTCCCGTCATACCGCTCCGCTTTAGTTCAGGATCTGCCATAAAGTGTATGTTTCTACATTCTCATTGTTATGGATTCCAACATCATGGAAATCTTGAAGTGGGAACCTCCTGCCAGGACAAAAGGAAATGTGAAACACGTGTGTGTGTGAACATGCAAACGTCATGTGTGAGAGAGAGAGAGAGAGAGAGACCACAATCACCATCTGCTCCTCCACTCCAGCGCTGCTTGTGATGTTCAAGATGAACGTTTAGAAAGACGTTTAGCTCCATGACAGTCAGACACAGCAGGAGGGCGAATGTCACGGAGAAAGATTATATTTTGCAATTTTACAACAGCACATTTTCCCCTCTCATTACAGTAATAAAAAAATTATAGTCTCAAAAAATACATGAATTAAATACTACCATGCGATTTACACAATACCCCTATAGTTCATAGCTAAAGTATATGATTTAAGCAAATTTGTTTAATTGTGATGAGAAAATTGTGATGATGCTGAAGTAGTATTTACTTTAAAGGGTTAGTTCACGTAAAAATGAAAGTTCTGTCATTAATTCCTCTCCCTCGTGTCGTTCTACACCCGTAAGATCTTCGTTCATCTTCAGAACACAAATGAAGATATTTTTGATGAAATCCGATGGTTCAGTGAGTCTCTATTGACCGCAAGATAATGAACACTTTCAATGACCAGAAAGACACTAAAACATATTTAAAACAGTTCATGTGAGTACAACCTTAATATTATAAAGTGACAGGAATACTTTTTGTGCGCCAAAAACTTCACTCAATAATATCTAGTGATTTCAAAATCGCTGCTTCGAAGCTTCACGAATCTTTTGTTTCGAATCAATGGTTCAGATCGTGTATCAAACTGCCAAAGTCACGAGAACGATTACATTTTCGAAGCATTTCGAAACACTTATGATGTAACGAAGCCTGAAATCATGTGACTTTGGCAGTTTGATGCATGATTCGACACAAAAGATTCATTTTTGTTGCTTCATAACATTAAGGTTATGTACTCACATGAACTGTTTTAAATATGTTTTAGTATCTTTCTGGACATTGAAAGTGTTCATTATCTTGCTGTCAATAGAGACTCACTGAACCATCAGATTTCATCAAAAATATCTTCATTTGTGTTCATTTGTGTTCTTACGGGTGTAGAACGACATGAAGGAGAGGAATTAATGAATGACTGAACTTTTTCAACATCTTGTGATGTCGGGGTGAAATATGGACATGTTCTCATTCGGTGAATCTTCTTTCTGCAATCATGAGCGCAGAGTTAAAACAACTTTCCCATAGTGCATCTGTGTGCGGGTCAGCGGCCAATCACTCTCTGGAATGTGCAGTCTTGAGTGGAGCTCTGAAGCTTTACTTACGCAAGACAAAACCATCACAAATACGAGCCCCTCCACAAACCTCTTAAAGAACACATCAGCCAGAAATGAAAATCCTGTCAAAGTTTGAATTTGCAGAGCCGAGAGCTGCGGTCTGGTGTTGCGTATTGCTCTGTATTTAATGCAAGATTTGATGCAGAGTTTTTTTTTTTTTTTTCGATTTTCTGTCCATGTCAGGCCTGTTTGACAGTCAGTATCTTCCCTTTGTGCGGTTTACCGAACATTCAGTATTAATTCATCTTACCAGGATGAATTTTTTCATTTTTATTTCATTTGCGTGTGTATGTGGTACATGTTCCTCAACATCTTTGTTCATCCCGGAACAACATTCCAATCGACCAATCAGATTTAAGGGTCAAGTTTACAGTTTATGTCAAGTTTAGGCTTACAACCAGAGGTGCTTCTAGATCGGTGTTTTCACCTATCATTTCCCTCTGATTTTAGGGATACATTATGGATAGAGTTAGGTTTAGAGGTAGGGATAGGGTTAGGATTTAATTTTCGGACAGGAATGTTGTTCCATGATCAACAAAATATGTATATTATACATAATATATATATATAAAATACATTATATATAGTATATTTGGCAAAGTCATTTATTACTGTATCATCATTTATTACTTATTACTTATATATTTATCATTTATTACTTCACCTATCATTTCCCTCTGATTTTAGGGATACATAATGGATAGAGTTAGGTTTAGAGGTAGGGATAGGGATAGGATTTAATTTTCGGACAGGAATGTTGTTCCATGATCAACAAAATATGTATATTATACATAATATATATATATATAAAATACATTATATATAATATATTTGGCAAAGTCATTTATTACTGTATCATCATTTATTACTTATTACTTATATATTTATCATTTATTACTTCACCTATCATTTCCCTCTGATTTTAGGGATACATTATGGATAGAGTTAGGTTTAGAGGTAGGGATAGGGATAGGATTTAATTTTCGGACAGGAATGTTGTTCCATGATCAACAAAATATGTATATTATACATAATATATATATATAAAATACATTATATATAATATATTTGGCAAAGTCATTTATTACTGTATCATCATTTATTTCTTATTACTTATATATTTATCATTTATTACTTCACCTATCATTTCCCTCTGATTTTAGGGATACATTATGGATAGAGTTAGGTTTAGAGGTAGGGATAGGGATAGGATTTAATTTTCGGACAGGAATGTTGTTCCATGATCAACAAAATATGTATATTATACATAATATATATATATAAAATACATTATATATAATATATTTGGCAAAGTCATTTATTACTGTATCATCATTTATTACTTATTACTTATATATTTATCATTTATTACTTCACCTATCATTTCCCTCTGATTTTAGGGATACATTATGGATAGAGTTAGGTTTAGAGGTAGGGATAGGGATAGGATTTAATTTTCGGACAGGAATGTTGTTCCATGATCAACAAAATATGTATATTATACATAATATATATATATAAAATACATTATATATAATATATTTGGCAAAGTCATTTATTACTGTATCATCATTTATTACTTATTACTTATATATTTATCATTTATTACTTCACCTATCATTTCCCTCTGATTTTAGGGATACATAATGGATAGAGTTAGGTTTAGAGGTAGGGATAGGGATAGGATTTAATTTTCGGACAGGAATGTTGTTCCATGATCAACAAAATATGTATATTATACATAATATATATATATAAAATACATTATATATAATATATTTGGCAAAGTCATTTATTACTGTATCATCATTTATTACTTATTACTTATATATTTATCATTTATTACTTCACCTATCATTTCCCTCTGATTTTAGGGATACATTATGGATAGAGTTAGGTTTAGAGGTAGGGATAGGGATAGGATTTAATTTTCGGACAGGAATGTTGTTCCATGATCAACAAAATATGTATATTATACATAATATATATATATATAAAATACATTATATATAATATATTTGGCAAAGTCATTTATTACTGTATCATCATTTATTACTTATTACTTATATATTTATCATTTATTACTTCACCTATCATTTCCCTCTGATTTTAGGGATACATAATGGATAGAGTTAGGTTTAGAGGTAGGGATAGGGATAGGATTTAATTTTCGGACAGGAATGTTGTTCCATGATCAACAAAATATGTATATTATACATAATATATATATATAAAATACATTATATATAATATATTTGGCAAAGTCATTTATTACTGTATCATCATTTATTACTTATTACTTATATATTTATCATTTATTACTTCACCTATCATATCCCTCTGATTTTAGGGATACATAATGGATAGAGTTAGGTTTAGAGGTAGGGATAGGGATAGGATTTAATTTTCGGACAGGAATGTTGTTCCATGATCAACAAAATATGTATATTATACATAATATATATATATATAAAATACATTATATATAATATATTTGGCAAAGTCATTTATTACTGTATCATCATTTATTACTTATTACTTATATATTTATCATTTATTACTTCACCTATCATTTCCCTCTGATTTTAGGGATACATAATGGATAGAGTTAGGTTTAGAGGTAGGGATAGGGATAGGATTTAATTTTCGGACAGGAATGTTGTTCCATGATCAACAAAATATGTATATTATACATAATATATATATATAAAATACATTATATATAATATATTTGGCAAAGTCATTTATTACTGTATCATCATTTATTACTTATTACTTATATATTTATCATTTATTACTTCACCTATCATATCCCTCTGATTTTAGGGATACATAATGGATAGAGTTAGGTTTAGAGGTAGGGATAGGGATAGGATTTAATTTTCGGACAGGAATGTTGTTCCATGATCAACAAAATATGTATATTATACATAATATATATATATAAAATACATTATATATAATATATTTGGCAAAGTCATTTATTACTGTATCATCATTTATTACTTATTACTTATATATTTATCATTTATTACTTCACCTATCATTTCCCTCTGATTTTAGGGATACATAATGGATAGAGTTAGGTTTAGAGGTAGGGATAGGGATAGGATTTAATTTTCGGACAGGAATGTTGTTCCATGATCAACAAAATATGTATATTATACATAATATATATATATAAAATACATTATATATAATATATTTGGCAAAGTCATTTATTACTGTATCATCATTTATTACTTATTACTTATATATTTATCATTTATTACTTCACCTATCATTTCCCTCTGATTTTAGGGATACATTATGGATAGAGTTAGGTTTAGAGGTAGGGATAGGGATAGGATTTAATTTTCGGACAGGAATGTTGTTCCATGATCAACAAAATATGTATATTATACATAATATATATATATATAAAATACATTATATATAATATATTTGGCAAAGTCATTTATTACTGTATCATCATTTATTACTTATTACTTATATATTTATCATTTATTACTTCACCTATCATTTCCCTCTGATTTTAGGGATACATAATGGATAGAGTTAGGTTTAGAGGTAGGGATAGGGATAGGATTTAATTTTCGGACAGGAATGTTGTTCCATGATCAACAAAATATGTATATTATACATAATATATATATATAAAATACATTATATATAATATATTTGGCAAAGTCATTTATTACTGTATCATCATTTATTACTTATTACTTATATATTTATCATTTATTACTTCACCTATCATATCCCTCTGATTTTAGGGATACATAATGGATAGAGTTAGGTTTAGAGGTAGGGATAGGGTTAGGATTTAATTTTCGGACAGGAATGTTGTTCCATGATCAACAAAATATGTATATTATACATAATATATATATATATAAAATACATTATATATAATATATTTGGCAAAGTCATTTATTACTGTATCATCATTTATTACTTATTACTTATATATTTATCATTTATTACTTCACCTATCATTTCCCTCTGATTTTAGGGATACATAATGGATAGAGTTAGGTTTAGAGGTAGGGATAGGGATAGGATTTAATTTTCGGACAGGAATGTTGTTCCATGATCAACAAAATATGTATATTATACATAATATATATATATAAAATACATTATATATAATATATTTGGCAAAGTCATTTATTACTGTATCATCATTTATTACTTATTACTTATATATTTATCATTTATTACTTCACCTATCATATCCCTCTGATTTTAGGGATACATAATGGATAGAGTTAGGTTTAGAGGTAGGGATAGGGATAGGATTTAATTTTCGGACAGGAATGTTGTTCCATGATCAACAAAATATGTATATTATACATAATATATATATATAAAATACATTATATATAATATATTTGGCAAAGTCATTTATTACTGTATCATCATTTATTACTTATTACTTATATATTTATCATTTATTACTTCACCTATCATTTCCCTCTGATTTTAGGGATACATAATGGATAGAGTTAGGTTTAGAGGTAGGGATAGGGATAGGATTTAATTTTCGGACAGGAATGTTGTTCCATGATCAACAAAATATGTATATTATACATAATATATATATATAAAATACATTATATATAATATATTTGGCAAAGTCATTTATTACTGTATCATCATTTATTACTTATTACTTATATATTTATCATTTATTACTTCACCTATCATTTCCCTCTGATTTTAGGGATACATTATGGATAGAGTTAGGTTTAGAGGTAGGGATAGGGATAGGATTTAATTTTCGGACAGGAATGTTGTTCCATGATCAACAAAATATGTATATTATACATAATATATATATATAAAATACATTATATATAATATATTTGGCAAAGTCATTTATTACTGTATCATCATTTATTACTTATTACTTATATATTTATCATTTATTACTTCACCTATCATTTCCCTCTGATTTTAGGGATACATTATGGATAGAGTTAGGTTTAGAGGTAGGGATAGGGATAGGATTTAATTTTCGGACAGGAATGTTGTTCCATGATCAACAAAATATGTATATTATACATAATATATATATATATAAAATACATTATATATAATATATTTGGCAAAGTCATTTATTACTGTATCATCATTTATTACTTATTACTTATATATTTATCATTTATTACTTCACCTATCATTTCCCTCTGATTTTAGGGATACATAATGGATAGAGTTAGGTTTAGAGGTAGGGATAGGGATAGGATTTAATTTTCGGACAGGAATGTTGTTCCATGATCAACAAAATATGTATATTATACATAATATATATATATAAAATACATTATATATAATATATTTGGCAAAGTCATTTATTACTGTATCATCATTTATTACTTATTACTTATATATTTATCATTTATTACTTCACCTATCATTTCCCTCTGATTTTAGGGATACATTATGGATAGAGTTAGGTTTAGAGGTAGGGATAGGGATAGGATTTAATTTTCGGACAGGAATGTTGTTCCATGATCAACAAAATATGTATATTATACATAATATATATATATATAAAATACATTATATATAATATATTTGGCAAAGTCATTTATTACTGTATCATCATTTATTACTTATTACTTATATATTTATCATTTATTACTTCACCTATCATTTCCCTCTGATTTTAGGGATACATAATGGATAGAGTTAGGTTTAGAGGTAGGGATAGGGATAGGATTTAATTTTCGGACAGGAATGTTGTTCCATGATCAACAAAATATGTATATTATACATAATATATATATATAAAATACATTATATATAATATATTTGGCAAAGTCATTTATTACTGTATCATCATTTATTACTTATTACTTATATATTTATCATTTATTACTTCACCTATCATATCCCTCTGATTTTAGGGATACATAATGGATAGAGTTAGGTTTAGAGGTAGGGATAGGGATAGGATTTAATTTTCGGACAGGAATGTTGTTCCATGATCAACAAAATATGTATATTATACATAATATATATATATAAAATACATTATATATAATATATTTGGCAAAGTCATTTATTACTGTATCATCATTTATTACTTATTACTTATATATTTATCATTTATTACTTCACCTATCATTTCCCTCTGATTTTAGGGATACATAATGGATAGAGTTAGGTTTAGAGGTAGGGATAGGGATAGGATTTAATTTTCGGACAGGAATGTTGTTCCATGATCAACAAAATATGTATATTATACATAATATATATATATAAAATACATTATATATAATATATTTGGCAAAGTCATTTATTACTGTATCATCATTTATTACTTATTACTTATATATTTATCATTTATTACTTCACCTATCATTTCCCTCTGATTTTAGGGATACATTATGGATAGAGTTAGGTTTAGAGGTAGGGATAGGGATAGGATTTAATTTTCGGACAGGAATGTTGTTCCATGATCAACAAAATATGTATATTATACATAATATATATATATATAAAATACATTATATATAATATATTTGGCAAAGTCATTTATTACTGTATCATCATTTATTACTTATTACTTATATATTTATCATTTATTACTTCACCTATCATTTCCCTCTGATTTTAGGGATACATAATGGATAGAGTTAGGTTTAGAGGTAGGGATAGGGATAGGATTTAATTTTCGGACAGGAATGTTGTTCCATGATCAACAAAATATGTATATTATACATAATATATATATATAAAATACATTATATATAATATATTTGGCAAAGTCATTTATTACTGTATATATAAACTAATAAAAGTAGCACATAATAGCACACAAAATTAATTAACAATATAGAGGCGTATTTCGTTATGACCTGCGAAGAACTGAACGGTTGTAGAGACTCAGGTGATGATCGCTCCATCTGGAGGAGAACGTGATGATATTTATTATAGAGGTAATCCTCCCGGATCTCCATTGACAAGAGCCGGTAATCCTCACTTATTTATTATGATTAACGGAGGACATTTATGTAACCTCGTCTGTGTGCCGTGTAAGGCTTCATTATGATTGATCCAAATTTAATCTTTAACCCGGGAACAACCGCTAACTCAAACGGTTTACTCCGAGAATGAGAAAAGGGAATTACATCCTGCAGAAATCATGAGTGGATGAATGTAAAAGGATATGATAAACGACAAATAATGACTATGAGTGTGTGAAACGCTGTCATGGGGATTTCGACAGTGTTCGTCTCCATTCGCTTTTTATTTTTGTAGAAAAGAGCAGCGCCGTTTCGTGTTGAACAGGAAAAATCATTCATATCTTGAACATCACGAGGATTAATAATGTCATTCATTTACATCTTAACTGTCATCTATATGATTTCAAGTCTTCCGATTCAAGCAATCTCATGTGTTTGGGGGCGGGACTATCGGCTCGATGACCATTTTTGCATTCTAGAGTAGCAGAACTTGAGTTTTAACAAGCTCAGGTTTTTTGGTTGAAAGGGTTAATCCACTGACCTCACTATAAAGCTGTCACTAGTGCACTTCATGCTCATAGAAAAACATAGTTTATTGCCTTTCGTAGCACACATTCTGTTTGGAGTTGAAGTTGTCGAGGTCATTCAAATGAAAATGGAAAGCGCCGTCGTGTTTCAGTCGCGATGGCAACAGAACAGTCCTGGCCGTAACACGGCATTCCTGCTCCTTTAATGACTGGAAACTTTTCAGTGCGCTTTAAATCCTTCAGGGAACTAATTTTTAATTAAATGTGCACTTTTAAGAAAATGGCAAATAATCCAAGTGTGTTCATTAAAGCATTTGGAAATCTTTCCTAAGATGCACACACTCTCGCAGACGCATAAAGAGCCGTATTAAAATGTCAGCTCGGCTGTGTGCCGTTTAATGGCGGTCTGACGCACTTCATTACACGCTTTTGGACGTGACGAGGCCTCCGTTGGGCGGTGAGGTCAGAGGTCCCCATCCACCAGCCTGCCCAGAAGGGGCCCGTCTGCTCGGCCGGCTCTCTGAGGACTGTGGGAGCCCTGCTTTGCATTGTGCTTGCTAAATCGGTCAGAGACGCTCTTAAACACATCTGACATTCTTCTGCTCACAGAGGAACCTGACACGCACACCGCTGAGATTTTAACTTTTTCTTCTTGCACTGATAGTCTAAAGAATTTCGACAAATTGCAATATTAACAGCAACACGATCAGCATTAACGGCTTACTTAAAGTTAGAGTGTGTAAGTTCTGCCTCGCTAGCGCCACCACTTGGAATTGCAAAATGATTGTTTTCGAACACGTTTCCTAAAGACTTCCTGGTAAAAAGTGATTTTCTGCATGTCGTGTTGTTTACTAAAACTTTTCAAACTTTTTTTAAATGTTTTTTCTTATTACAATTATAATTAAAACTACTTAAACTATTATTAAAATTTCATTCATTTAAATAAAGTTTAAATTAAAAATAAAATATTTAAAAAAAAAATTAACTTAAAAAATCTTTAAAAGCCTTGGCGACTAAATGAAAAAATAAGTTAAAATTCTTAATTTACTAAAACTAAAATAAAAGCTAAATAATATATATGATATAAATATTATTTAGCTTTTATTTTATATATAAAATTATATATATATATGTATATTATTTAGCTTTTATTGTATATATAAAATAATATATATATATATATATATATATATATATATATATATATATATATATAATATAAATGACAGAAGCACATAACAAAAGAACTAAAAAGGAATTTTCTCCGTCTTATAATACATTTTAAAATGAATTGCATGTTATTTATCAACACAATCCATCCAGCGAACGCTCAGAGTAACGTCATAACATCATCTTCAACACACTCAAATGTGTCTGATATGATGAACAGAGCTGCGTTTCCTCACACTCGTGACCGGAAGAGCGGAGCGGAAGCGGCGACTGTGTCATAATAAAAGTCCCGCTGCTCTCTCGTCTCTCATTATCAATCGCTCGTTCAGCTCCACAACACTCGCTCCTGCTCTGCTTCACACTACAGTAACGTTAATAATCACATCCATGAACGTGATTCCTGCCCGAGTCTCATCCCGATTCATCCCGAAGACCACATGTCCCAAGATTCCTCGCTCAAACTTGGCATCATCAAGCTACGCCTCTGTTTTAGATAGGCGACCTCTAGCGGACGAAAATTATTTAAACTTTAATTATTTTTTTTAAATGTATTCACATCAAAATATAATAATTAATTTGCAACAAAAATATTTTACTAACAGAACTTTCAAACTGTATAAATTACAACATGGATGAAAAATATCTTGATTGTAATGTTTTAAGAGTATTTTGCAATCTGATTATCTACACTGAAAAAAAATGATCTGACTATTTTCGCTCAGAAAATGCTAGTAAATTTGACAAATAATTACAAAGAAATAGCAAGTAACACATTGAATTAAACATGAAATAGCTGAAATGACTGAAATAGCATGTCTTGTAAAACATACTCTAATAATTTTTCTAATATTTACAACTTTAAAAAAAAATTACAGTGTAGATGTAGACTGAATATCAAAAATTTCAAAAGGTTATCAATATTGTTCATAAATATCTATTTATCGCCGAGCTGGACAATTTCATTCGGTTTCCTCTTTCTCTCTCTCTCACACACACACACACACACACACACATGTGCTTTGGGCTCTTAATAAAGGGAGAGTCCTTCCATGATCTCTGATTTCTGGCACACACAATTGCAAATCCTCCAGGAATGGTTTTCCAAAGACATGGATTGAAATCAAGTGGGGGAAGGGCAACACAGAAAGGAAGAAAATTCAAAATGAGAGAGTAAGAAAGGGAGAGGGAATAACAGACTGCCAGAGAGAGAGGTCGGACACACAGAGATGCATGCATTATTTATTAGCAGTATGGTCAATGGGGAAAAAAAGAGGAAGATTAGCAGAGAAACAAGCGAGCCGGATCTGCCCTTCCTCACACATACTCTTTCGTTTGCATCCCGTCACCCTCCTAACCAGCATTGTGACGCGGCTTTAAAAATCATTCACTCTAGTGAAGGTGAAAAGAGTTAAAAATTTAACCGATATCACCATACTTTCACCAGTTGATCGATTATAATAAGAATTGCAAATACTTTTTGTATTATAAGTGTTCTGAAATGTTTAAAGATGCAAATGAGGCATTATCTAATTAAACATGCGCTCATTTGCATCTTCACATTGGATGAAGCCAGTTTCAAAATTCATGTTTCATTTTGTTGAAGGTTTTTACAGAGGGGATTTCGGATATATGATTTTTTAATAGATAAAACTATAAAGTTTGGTGCATGTAAATCTGCTGAAGTGGAGATTTCTGCCTCACCGCTTACAACTTAAAGAAATGCGTGGTTGCAAGTTAAAAATTCTTATTTATTGTTTTAATTAAACCTTTTAAGTTGCAAACTCTATTTTGTAGAGTTCTGTTGACATAATCATGTTGATCATTACATCAACTTAATATCGTCTATAATTTAAACTTAAATTTCTGAGGTTTAGGTTGTTTTCTCCAGCCAATTTTCTTGGTAACTTTTGAAATTAGGCAGATTTCTAGTTCCCATCATGCTTTGCATAGGAGAATAAATATTGAAATTAAGTGTCAATTTACTTGTTTTTAGTGAATGGAAAGACCTGTTATTGTTTCAGGCTGTCGTGTTTGACTTTTAAACGAGTTTCTGTAGTTTTTTAACATTGTGCTGAAGAAGGTAAACACTACAGGCAATGACTGCGCTAATGCCAGTGACAACTTGTTCATTAAATGTACATGTTAAATAACTTATGCTAGCATGTGCTATTATAGCCTTTGATTTGAACTGATATAGATTAATTGGTTCCAGGGCTACAACTCTGGTAGTTGGAGCAACTTAATATTTTTGAGTAATCAACTTAAAAATTCATTTATGCTACAAGTCGAACTCAGTGTGAAACGTAAATTCACTCAAAGTTGTCAAAACTCAAAAAAATTGATGCACATTGTTGTTGTTGTTGTTTTTTGAACCAATACATTTTTTTTTTAGAGCGTACTAAAAGTGCACCTCAGGTCGCTGAAAATTTTCTGTCTTTTTTTGCAGGTTGGCGCTGTCAAGATGGAAAAAGGACAAAGAGGAAAATGAGATGGGAATGACTCTTCATGTTTATTTAAATTATTTCATTTCCAGCTGATTTGACCGTCCATGGGACTGAGAGCAAATGAGGCAGCGTGAATCCAGTCAAATCTGAGGTTTACCACCGGGAATGTCGCGAAACATTCTCACATCGACGGCATGCGAACGACGTTCAGACTTCAAAAGGCAATTAATACGAACTGTTTGTGTATGTAGCTACCTATGTACGAATGTATGTATGTTTGTACATTTAAATATACGCGTCTATCTAAGAGAACAAACCAAATGCCCTTCCGCGAACAATCACACATTAACAAGACCGAGCTGGCATTTCGCATTTCCTGCAATCTTCCACATTGTTGGGTTCGGCACGATCCAGCGGCGCACCCAATAACGATGACAATAATTCCGACAGTAATAACGATATTGCGGTTGCAGCATTCACTCACTGCAGGGACTGCGCTAAAGCAATTAACACCATCACTGATCATCATTCGGGCGGATAACTGCGGTACTCGAGTCTCGGTGTACGTCTGCGTGTGCGTTTAAATGTGTTAAATACAGGCAATACGCTTGCACTGGTGCTACTGTGCATGAAAGACGGACGGTCCGTGTTTGGAAACGAATCTGTTTTCGCTGTTCCTTCTGAAGGCCCATGACAATCTTATAATGAATTGCACTCACAAACTGATCGTTAAAATCGCCCAAACGATTTTTGGCAACATTACTTTGAACTGTTAAAGGATGTTCACGCAGGACGGGTTCTTGAGTTCTTCCCTTTTTTTTTTTTTGTTTAAATAGAATGGCTGTGCTAGATGGACATCTCATTACTTTAGCTCTGCATTTTTGCTTTTTGTAGATGCTTTTATCCAACTTGCAAGTATACATATGATCAGTTGGGAATCGAACCCATAACCTTGCTGTTGCTTGCTTTACTGTTTGAGCAACACAATGCTTTCCCTTTAAATTTAAGCTTTGTCAAGTTAAACCCCTGTAATGTTAAAATTCTGGGTACGATCATTATGTTCCGCGTCAAATTGACCCGAAAATAATGCACCGAAAATCACACAATAAAAATCAGTAAACCGTAAAATGTAGTACTTCTCAGTCATTGCAATAAAGTAAGCGTTAGAACATATGATTTTTAAAAAAAATTAAATTTAACGACCTTTTATTACTGTTTATAACAACTTTTATTTTCATCTTAAAAAAATGTATCTATTTTTTTATTTTTGTGTGCTTTCCCAAAGCTGACACATGAGCAGTGCCAAGATCATGGGTTCGATTCCCAGGCAAATTTGCATGCATGAACAGATAAGTTACACTTCTTCGAATAAAAGCTTCTGCCAAATGCATTCATGTAAACGTAAATGCAAATCTCCTATCTTTTTCTTTTCTTTTTTTTTTTTTTTTTTTGGTCTATGCTCCTGACTTTAACCATGAAATTGGTTTTAAAATTGAAAACATCACAATCATACAAAAAAAAACTTTGTACACACGTTCCACAAAACCTCAAAGTGTCGAAACTTCATGACCCTAAATGAGAAATAGTCACTATTTTAAGAAAAACAATACTGGTTAACCAAGTGTTTTGAGTTACATTGACCCAGAATCCCATTTCCATTCCTATACATCCAGCTGTTTTTAAATGCAAGAATGCGTCGTGTGTGAACGGCCACTTATAGTTTCAGTTGTTGAAGAAAAGCATTTCTCAACTAGCTTTTCAAGATGACGTTCTGAAAGGCCCTTCCCAAAGTGCACTACTCTCTTATCACTGTTCTCAGAACAACAGCGTACAATACTGAGACTGCTCTTCCTGTTAATGTCCGTCCATTTTGGTTGATGATCAAGTGAGCAACATAATGAGATCATCGACATTTGAGTACAGTATTTTCTCTTTCTGTCAGTATATTGTAAAATATCAATGTGACTTCTATTAGTGCAAGAGCTAATTGAACAATAGCAATGTTTGGCCCTGTACTGTTAACATGGGATCGAATAAACAATAAAATAAGTTGAAATGCCATCAGACAAAACTGGCCAAATCGCAGTGTTGAAATCCAAAGCGAATGGAATGTGTGCAGACGTGCATGTCCAGTGACACATCATCAAGATATTATACAGTACAAATCCAGACATGATCCTTTTTTATTATGTTATTAATATTTGTGCTTCTTGAGTCAGCTTTAGTCATGATAGTGTGACTAACGGTCAGAGGACTAGTTGAAGAGCAATGACGTTAATGGAATTTAAAAGGTCGTCGCCTACTGCGAATGCACTTTTCAACATATTTGTGCAACATTCCAGCTTATAAGGTCACGTTTTGCACCTGTAAATTCAGTAAGGCCACGTATACACTTTTTACACACTAATTATCGCTTGTTTTCGAGTCACTCCTGAATTTGAAATGATTGATATAGTGATAATCAGTGTTGGGGAAAGTTACTTTTAAAAGTAATGTGTTACAATATTGCATTACTAGCGAAAAAAGTAACTAATTGCGGTAATTAGTTACTCTTTATGAAAAGTAATGTGTTACAATATTGTATTACTACCGAAAAAAGTAACTTATTGCGGTAATTAGTTACTCTTTATGAAAAGTAATGTGTTACAATATTGCATTACTACCGAAAAAAGTAGCTAATTGCAGTAATTAGTTACTCTTTATGAAAAGTAATGTGTTACAATATTGCATTACTACCGAACAAAGTAAGTAATTGCGGTAATTAGTAACTCTTTATGAAAAGTAATGTGTTACAATATTGCATTACTACCGAAAAAAGTAATTGTGGTTATTAGTTACTCTTTATGAAAAGTAATGTGTTACAATATTGCATTACTACCGAAAAAAGTAACTAATTGCGGTAATTAGTTACTTTTTATGAAAAGTAATGTGTTACAATATTGCGTTGCGCCCTAAAAAAGTAACTAATTGTGTCACTTAGTAACTTTAAATTATAATTTTTAGTTACTTTGGATTAAAGAAGAATAGGACACAAAATGAGGAAATTCAGCACTCTTATTTCTAAATCTAAAGTCACTTTTGCTTGTTAGTGTGGTTGAATTAGATCATTGAAGGTCAGCAGCAAAGACATTGGTTAATAAAGTGAGATTAAATACATAAAGTATATTTGTGTCATTTAATATAGTTAATTATTACAGGTTTGCATGCAATTCTGAGATTGCGTTTCGCTGTTTTTACTCATTTTGAGGAATACTGAATGTTTTCGTGCAGGTGAGATGAGTAAATGCATGTTCACATTTAGTCTAAAACTAAACAATAAACCGTCATATTCGCACAGTGCGCACAACAACTCTGCACTTTATTTCTCTCAACGTGGGGAGTTTAAAAAGTAATCTGATTACATAACTCCAGTTACTTGTAATGCGTTAACCTCAACACTGGCGATCATCATAGCAACATTTCAGCGTCTCATGGCTGTTTTAACGGTTTCTAAAGAAAGTTAGGCTATTTCTGCCCCCAGTTCGTCGAAGGAAGTTGCAGTTTTGCACTAAAATAGAACAGAGTGAAGCAGTGGAGTGACACCCGTTATAATCTGCAGTGTGAACGCGGTCTTATTCAACTAACCGGTTTATACTTCGAACATCGTCTCATCCATATTCTCAGAGTGACCTGCAGAAACGAAGAGACTGTTTTTATGTTGCTACAATAAGGAAAGCTGCAATTCTGTCAGAAGCCAGCGTAACGGATCCACATTAAACCCGTTGCGACAAATGGATTCCAGCCAGTATTAGCAGCCGAATAATAATTTTTCATGCAACGTGCGTGCTTCGAACATGTAAGAGCTCTTTCTGCCTTTGTGGCAGTTGCAGCGTTGCATGCAAAACCACATGCTGTATTTTAGGTGCGTAGAGTTTCTCCTTTTTTTGTGCTGGGCAAGAAAAACGGATGAGACTTGGGATGGAGAAAATATAAGTAATAATAATATTATTGCACATTTAGCACTGTGACGAACACACAAATCACAAAAGAAAAAAAAAGAAGACATCATGTTTGCATAATCATTGGCGCTTGCTTCAAAGTTGGTTATTAAATCGATATATATAAATGTGTAAATCTACCATGAAAAGGGAACAGCTTTAGATTCCCGGTTTGCTCTATGGGACATGCTATGGAATGTGCTGTCAATACCATGCTATTCTCTGAATCTTTTAATTCATCTGTGAATATTTAATCGTTTTGTAATCTTTGTTATATACTGGGCTGTATATACATGACGAGGGGTCGAAACACCAGTGTGACAGTGCCGCTTCAGCGATCCACATTCAGGGTCACGAATGCCCCCTTTGACTAATTCATATTCCGTATATATACCGGTTGGGAAAGAGGCGTTGAGGTTCGACATGCATCCCGCTGTGCTGAACACTGAATCTGTGTTTTTGCTTCACTTGCCTATATATATATATTTTTCTTTTTGTAAGATGCACTGAAAATAATGCAGAATTTTGACAAGCAGTTCTGGAACCTAGAAGTGTAACTGGTCACTTTATAACAAACGAAACGTAGAATATATTAGAGTAGTAATTGCATTATTTGTTAGAAGCTGTATGTAATGTTATTATGGAAGATGTAATGTCCTTCTGTAAATGTTGTTTATCGTTGTTTTACCTGAAATAAATAAAGTTTATTAACGCTTCAAACCAACCACAGTTTTCACAATCGAACCTCAAACGTGACGATTTGGAGCTCTCTGAAATAGAAGATGGCGTTAACATTTGGAACGATATGAACAAGCCGAGATTAAAAAGTGATGATATTTGCTTTCGTGGAGCCACGAATGTGTGTGCGTTCAGTTTGCTATGTTTAAGTCAACAATTCAGAGGAAAAGGTTGATAAACAGACATTATCAGTGTGATCGCATGCACTCTTTACACGTCATAGAGAACCCTTGACTCCATTTTAAAGAGCTCTTTAAGCCAAAAGGGTTCAATTTAAGGAGAAATGTCTTAAATGATTCCAGGATTCTTTCATGTTTGACAGGTTATTACTTTTTTTTTTCCAGTGAAAAAGTATGTTTACGAGCTGCTTAACTCATAAAATTTCATTTAAGTTCAAAATGATTCCATGAAGGTTCTATAAGCGTCTGACAGAAGCCTTCAAAGTTCTATATGGAACCTTTTCTTCTAAGAGTGGCACATTTAAAATGCAATTTATTGGGTTATTTGCTCTCTGAATTGCGCACAGTTTAAGGTTCAATATGAGCGACGGGACTGGTTCAGCGTTTCTTGTTTGTTAATCAAAATGATTATACAGTAAAGCAAAATGGAACATGAAAAATGAATATTTACTCAAGCAAAAGTTGTTTTGTATTCCAGCCAGTATCCAGACTCTTAGTGAAGGCTGTCTTTACATTCCCCTGTCACAGCAAATCATGTTCCTCTCATTTCTCCTACAGACACACACAGTAACCAATAGGAAGACAGCAGTCTGAGCTTCACGTTAGGGGCCGTCTCTGTTTTTGTGTGCTGCAAACAGACTGTGTTCACTGACTTTTATATGTATTCAGATGGTCAGATTGGCTGTGTGCACAGGAAAAACATTTAACAGCTTTATATCATATATGCATTAAGCGATTTGCAGGTATACATTTGATCAGTTGTTTTCTAAACAAAGTGGCAGGTGTTTTGTAAAAATGAGTATTAATTTTAATACTTTCCCATGCAAAAAAACATATTACTTTTATTATATTGAAGAAATGTTTATATGAACATGCAAGGCTGTCTAATATGATCTAAACGAATAATTTATCCTTGTTGCCAACATGTACCTTTAATTATGGCAAGCCGTTTTGACTTTTATTCATTTTCACTTGTGATATCAACAATTATGTTTTCACTAGTTAAAATGTTAATTCTTGATATCAGGAATTAGATTTCCACTAGTAACAACGTTCATTCTTGATATCAACAATTCAATTTCCACTAGTATGAACTATAATTGTTGATATCAAGAATTGTATTTTCACTAGTGAAATCTCGCCATTCAAATTCAATTGTTGATATCAAGAATTCATTTCTTACTAGTTGAAATTCCAGTTTCACATATCAGGAATACAATTCTTACTAGTAAAAGTCATCATTTTTGATATCAACAATTACATTGTTACTAGTGCAAATGTCTATTCTTGATATCAACAATTGAATTTCTACTAGTAAAAATGTTCATTTCTGACATCTGAAAATGAATTCCTGATATCAATATCATTTCTGATATCTAAAACGGCTTTCTTACTAGTAACAATCACATTCATGATTTCAGAAATGAACATTTTTACTAATGGTTGATATCTAGAATTTGCATTTTTACCAGTAAGAATTGTATTCCTGAAATGTGAGACTGGAATTTCAACTAGTAAGAAATGAATTCTTGATATCAACAATTGACTTTGAATGGCAGCCTATGGCGAGATTTCACTAGTGAAAATACAATTCTTGATATCAACAATTATAGTTTATATTAGTGGAAATCTAATTCCTGATATCAAGAGTTAACATTTTAACTGAAAAATGAATAAAAGTCAAAACGGCTTGCCATACCTTAATAGCCAGATTTAGTTTGAAAACAACGAGACAGAGCAATAGACTGCAAAACAATGTTTTCCTAAAGATTTTGTTCATGTCAGCTCAATTTACGGCAAGTTTTGTTCTCATCCTTTAGTGTCAGAGCAGGTAAATCAGTCATATTGCTGAATATTAAGTGTTTTTTGAACACTGACAAGACACATAGAGCAGCATTCTCTTGGACTTATCGTTGCTGTCTAAAGTTTGCAGATAAAATGCTTTCAACAGCCCTGTACACTCGAAGAACGAACGTTTAAAGAACGTAAGACGAACCACATCAGGCGAAAGAAATCCCGACGCTCCCTAACGCGAGCCATCTGTCCGTAAACCCCGCCCGCGTTTCGCTTATGAACAGCAGACAGCGGGGCGCCTGGAAACAGGTTTGAACAGCTCACAGAAACTCTGACTCTACACAGCGCGACTCTTTATTCGTGTCAGGCATTTGCGTGCTTTTCTTTTCTTCGCTCGTTTCGTGATCCGCGGAGCAGCGTCTGGGGCGCCGGCGCACTTTCCTAAAAGTTTGGCCGGAGTAAAAGCCCATTTGACAGGATAAATCAACAAAAAGGAGGAAGAGCGCTGGCGCAAAAGGAGACAAACCGCAGAAGGAAAGTATGGCCGCGCGCGATGCGTCCGCGCTCTTCCTGCTCGCCTTTGGAATACTGGGAGCGAGCGCGCAGTACGGAGACCGCGGCATGTCGGTTCCAGAGCACGGCTTCTGCCAGCCCATCTCCATCCCTCTGTGCACGGACATCGCGTACAACGAGACCATCATGCCCAACCTCCTCGGCCACACGAACCAGGAGGACGCGGGGCTGGAGGTGCACCAGTTCTACCCGCTCGTCAAAGTGCAATGCTCGCCGGACCTCAAGTTCTTCCTGTGCTCCATGTACGCGCCGGTGTGCACGGTGCTGGAGCAAGCGCTGCCGCCGTGCCGCTCGCTGTGCGAGCGCGCGCGCCAGGGCTGCGAGGCGCTCATGAACAAATTCGGCTTCCAGTGGCCGGAGAGTCTCGCGTGCGAATCGTTCCCGGTGCACGGCGGAGAGCTGTGCGTGGGTCAGAACACTTCGAGCGCGCCCGTCAACCCAACGCCAGATGTGACCCAGGCGACACCCGACCACGTCCCGAAGGGGCGTTTTAAATGCCCAGGGTCGCTCAAAGTGCCGCCGTACCTCAACTACCGCTTTCTGGGCGAGGAGAACTGCGGCGCGCCGTGCGAGCCCAAAAAGCTCCACGGGATGATGTACTTCAGCGAGGACGAGCAGAAGTTCGCGAGGATTTGGATCGGGATCTGGTCGGTTTTGTGCTGCGCGTCCACTTTGTTCACCGTCCTGACTTATTTGGTGGACATGAAGCGCTTCAGTTACCCGGAGAGACCCATTATATTCCTTTCCGGCTGTTACACGATGGTGTCCATCGCGTACATCGCCGGATTTCTGCTGGAAGACAAAGTGGTTTGCAACGAGCAATTCGAGAATGAGTTCCGGACGGTGGTGCAGGGCACCAAAAAAGAGGGCTGCACCATACTGTTCATGATGCTGTACTTCTTCAGCATGTCCAGCTCCATCTGGTGGGTCATCCTGGCGCTCACCTGGTTCCTCGCGGCCGGGATGAAATGGGGCCACGAGGCCATCGAGGCGAACTCCCAGTACTTCCACCTGGCGGCGTGGGCAGTCCCGGCCATCAAGACCATCACCATCCTGGCGGTGGGTCAAGTGGATGGAGATGTCCTGAGCGGCGTCTGCTTCGTGGGCATCAACAGCGTGGACGCGCTCCGCGGCTTCGTCCTCGCCCCCCTGTTTGTCTACCTGTTCATCGGCACCTCGTTCCTCCTGGCGGGCTTCGTGTCTCTTTTCCGCATCAGGACTATCATGAAGCACGACGGCACCAAGACGGAGAAGCTGGAGAAGCTGATGGTGCGCATCGGCATCTTCAGCGTCCTGTACACGGTTCCGGCCACCATCGTGATCGCGTGCTACTTCTACGAACAGGCCTTTCGCGCGCAGTGGGAACAAACCTGGAGCGCGCAGTCGTGCAAGACTTACGCGGTGCCGTGCCCCGCGCACAACCCGCAAATGAACCCGGATTTCACGGTGTTTATGATCAAGTACCTGATGACCCTGATCGTGGGAATCACATCTGGATTCTGGATATGGTCTGGAAAGACGCTGAATTCGTGGAGAAAGTTCTACACGAGACTGGCAAACAGCAAACATGGAGAAACAACAGTGTGACGAACTGCTTTTTTAATCCTTCACTTTTTTCTGATGAAAAAAACAAGAGATGTACATAAACATTGTGATTTTTTTTTTTTTTTGTAAGTATATATTTGTATTTAAATCACACCTGGATGTTCTTTTTTTAATCAAAGGAACTTTTTTTTGGACAGACCGTATTGTTTTTGGAGATTATTTATGCCTTTTCTCTTGGAATATTCTGGGTGGGGATCTGTTTATTAAGCCTGTATGTAAAACTGAGTCTTTTTTTTTTTTCAAAATCGACATCAGTATTTCCACGGGCAAATATTCAAACTGCTTTTTACATGCAAATAACGAATTGTGCACCCAGCACTTACAGCCGCATATCATGGAAAGAATTGAGCTTTAAATTAAAGCTTTGTGACTGAGATTTTGTCTGGGTGCAGATCAATTATTGTACCGGATGGAGGCCGAGAACAAAAACTGCTTAACCCAGCATGAACTGGTTTGCTGGTCTCCCTATCTGGTCCGGCTCGGAAAGCAGCGATCTCAGGCTGTTTTAAAATGTTTTTAACGTGTAAAATTAAGTGCCTTTTTCATTTTGGAGCAGCATTGGGCTCAGGCCTGCACTTTTGTTTAACTCAAAGAAATATATACATGTGTTTCTTCAGTCTGTAATGATATTTCTGAAGGTTTTGTGTTCTCCTTTGGCTCTTTTGCACAGAAGTACCTCTGAACATACAGCTAGAACGGGATGGACGGTGTTTGCAATGCACTTCTCAAATAGTTTAATGTCTGCGTTGGTTTCGTAACCAATCCATGAATACGATGTGAAAATCGGCACAATCGGTGCAAATGTGTAGGGACGAACCGATAAATCGGCCGATATTTGGCCCTTTTTGAGATGGTCAGCGCCGATAATCGCGTACGCCCGTCCTGTTTGTCGTTTCCAAAATCTACCGACAGGCGCGCGCTGATGCAATTCGAGTAATGCTGCATTTGATTTCTGGTTATCGCTATCGACATCAAACCCCACGTGGAGTAATTCACATCAACTGTTCAAAATTCTTCCGGGTTTGTCGTGTTTTTTTTATACTGACCATCAGAAAATGTTGATTGTTTATGGCAAAAATCTCAAATGCAAATGAATGTTTTTGTTCTTCCAAAGGCAAATGCACATGGTGATTGCGGAAAGCACTGGCAGATCGAGGCCTGCTCTGTTGAGATGCATCATGCATGAATCTGACATGTATTTAATCACACTCGCATTACTGTTTTCTACGCCGGTGACGTCTTTTATTTTCTCCTTTCTCATACTTCTGCTTGTGATACTATCAAAAACCCTTTATATTTATAGACGATAGTTTATATTATTCAGTTCTTTAAAGAATAAACTTCTCATTTGTACAAAATGTTCATTTGTTATGGCAAGTGAGTTTGTTTCTTTGTTGTTTTTGAGTTTCTTAATGCTGTCGCCTGGTTTTACTATGAGGCCTGCTTCTGATTATGTTATTGTTATGGAATTATTTTTGCCAGATTGAGACACACTTATATAAAAAGGTTTTTCTGTAACACTTTACAATAAGATTCTGTATGCATTAGGGATCAATTTTTAATGCATTTGGTCAATGTTCATTCATCAATGCACTATTGTTAAATTCTTATCGCGTGTTCGTTCATAATGCATGAATTAAAGGGATACTTCACCCAAAAATGAAAATTATCCATTCATTTACTCACACTCAAGATATCATAGGTGTATATGACTTTCTCCCTTCAGCTGAACGCAATTGAAATTATTTTAATATCCTGGCTCTTCCCAGCTACCCAGAGCTCCAAAAAGCATATCCATCCATCATAAAAGTACTCCACACGACTCCAGTGGGTTAATAAACGCCCCTGAAGAGAAGCGATGGGTTTTTGTAAGAAAAATATCCATATTTAAACTTTATAAAATATAATCACTGGCTTCCAGCAACGACATGTCAGGTTTTCTTACAAAAAAGGCGTTTATTAAGCCACTGGATTACTTTCATGATGTATGGACGCCCTTTTTGGAGCTTCAAAAAACACTATTCAATGCCATTACAAAGCTGGGAAAAGCCAGGATATTATTTCATATAACTCAGATTGTGTTCGGAGCCTTATGGATTGTTGAAGTCGTATGGATTACTTTTATGACGGATGGATGCGCTTTTTGAAGAGCCGGGATATTCTTTAATATAACTTCCATTGTGTTCAGCTGTGTTATATACATCTAGTATGGCTCGAGGGTGTGTTGTCATTTTTCGGTGAACTATCCCTTTAACGTTAACCAAGAGTGGTAAATGCAGTTAAAAAAAAATTGCTGTAACTACTAACGTAGACGTGTTCAACCTTATTGTAAAGTGTTACAGTGACTCGTGAGATGCTTTGGTTATGTAATATTGGGCAGACTGTTTATGGCTGCAGGTTGTTTGTGTTAATCAAACAGACCTCAAATGATCATTGTCCTCTGAAGTGTTCAGCTCCTCTCATGTCTAGTGAGAACAAAAAAGTTGAACAGGTCCAGTCCTGCACTTTAACTGTTGAGAAACTCTCCGTAGTACATGCTGTCACTTCTGACATCATTTTAACAGACAGTTAGACTGGTTCATTGAGTAGACCGATACGGCTGTCACCTTCATGTTGTATCAAAGCCACCGTGCTGATATTATTTGGTATTCACTGGAAATCTTCCCCTTCGCTGAAGCTCGCGAATCTTATTCCTTGACTCAAAAAATGCGTGTCACATGGCGAAATCAAATATGCTGGATCACAAATGAGATTTGAGGGGAAGATTACAGTCACAAAGTACCGTATGACTTGACAGAAGACTCTTGTTATGATACTTTAATGTTTTTAGATAGTTGTGATCATAAACCCTTGTTTTATGGTGAAGAAAATTCATTTCTGTTGAAAGTCATACAGGTTTGGAATGACAATGTTGAGTAAAGGATGGTGGAATTTATGTTTTTTTTTTTTTAAATGAGTTTGGTAAGAACACTAAACACTAAAAAGTGGCTTTGATGAGAACGTGTGTGTTTAAAAACACGATGGGGTACAAAGTTCATGAGTAAAGATCTAAATGGCTCCTATAATTTGCATTTGATATGATTGTTTCATGCAATATTAGAGGCCATTCACAAAGAAGGCATTTTTCCATTCCATTGCACTACTTTCCCATTGTTTTTCAATGTAAACACCCGCTAGATGGACTTATACTTCTATGGTACCGTGTTGCCTCCAGGCAGCATAGTCTATTTTAGTTTGTTTTTAATGAAATAAGGCACCAATCTATTGATCAAACCTATCTCAGGGCAGAAAAGCTCAAATACTAATCAATGAAAGTGCAAAAAAAGTGATCAAATGACCCACATTTTGTGTCCTGTGTTAGCACGTCACATGGTTCCATATTTTCTCCAATGAAAAGTGAATTATTCACTTATTTGTGTCCAGCTAATCACTCACAAAAAATAGAGTCACCTTCACCGGTAAGTAAAGATGTATTTTCAAGAACATTAGATTATATATCATCAAATGTTTTTTAGGACAAAAAACTGTGTTGCCTCAAAGCAACATCGCACCGTAATGGAATCGCATGGATTTGAATACAAATGTATTATATTTGTATTCAAATAAAAAAGAATTATCTAAATATATTTGCGTTTTTGCATGATTTTGTAATGCACTTATAAGAATAGTAATTCACATACTATATCTGAACATTTTCTATAGCATTTCATAAAGGTATAAAACACAGGAAGCACTGGCAGTTGATGAGGGTGAGGATGAGGGGACATACTGTGATGAGGAAGATGAGGTCATAGTGACAATCCGGCAGGGATAGAGCGAAGATGGAGATGAGGATGAACATGGATATAACTTGATATAACACGATGATATGATGCTTTGGTAATACTTGTGTTCCACAATGGTAAATTTGTTTGTATCTAGTTAAAGAAATTGATATTTTCACTAAATATAGTTCTTTTTTCTACGTGGATATGTCAAATGTTTCAATTTGTCCATTCGGGTAAAATTAATGAAAATGTTTATCGATATTGTTAAAGTGTCCCATTTTAACTAGGCAAAAAAAAAAAAAATTCCTCATTGATATCATATTGCGTACCATAGCTGTTGCACTAGTCTTTTGACTCTGCATTCTAAAAACGTGAGGCTCAAGATAAAAGTCCAAATTTTTTTTGCGTCGCTAGACTTTACGCATTTTTTTTTTTTTTATTCCACTGACCTGTGTCTTGCATTTTTTTAAGGGGACCTATCATGCCTCTTCTACAAGATGTAATAAAAGTCTCTGGTGTGTCCAGAATGTGTCTGTGAAGTTTCAGCTCAAAATCCCCCACAGATCATTTATTAAAGCTTGTCAAATTTGCCCCTATTTGGGTGAGAGCAAAAACACGCGGCTTTTGTTTGTGTCCCTTTAAATGCAAATGAGCTGCTGCTCCCCGCCCCCTTTCCAGAAGAGGGCGGAGCTTTAACAGCTCAACAAAAACAAAGCTGGAGAGTCTCACGCAGACAAAATGAGGATTTTATGAGGCCTTACATTGTTCAAACCGACACTGATGGAGAGACTCAGCAAGAAGTTACAACTTTTAGGACGTTTCTGAACGGTTAGAGGATAAATTTCTGTAGCTGCTGTGGAGTTGATCAACTCATCACTAGCATGTGTCGTCATGTTCATCTTTTGTTCAAATCCAGTATTGAATCGACCCTCGTTTGTGAAGCAGTCCGGCATAAAATGAACATCAACAACACTCGACTACAACAACTCTTCCTCTTCTCTAAAGCAGCACAACATGGCCCCGCCCCCTTTGTTGCATGTTCTCGGGGGCGGGGTTTATGTAAATTTAGGGTTAGTGATGTCACCAACCTGGGAAGAAGATGGTCGTAGTCCCTACCAGCCGTTTGTTGCAGTCCTTTGCAATTTCTGTAAAAGAAAATATCTCCCTTTGCATTAAACATTGAGCATTGTCACTTTGCAGATGTTGTTTATGATTAAACAGCAACATTACACACTAACTAAAGATAAAAAGGTGAAATCCTAATCAATGACCTTTTTAAGAGCCAAAAGCCATTCTGTGTCATCTGACCCTTATCTTGCTTTGACACTGTTGGCAGGGAAACTTTTCCATTTGGCTCATAGTTGCGTGTAACTGAACGTATTGAGTCTCACCGACGTGTGTCAATCTGATGTGTTTGTGAAATTCCTGCATTTGTGCTTCATTTGTGCAGTGGAATGTCCTGCGCTGGAGTACCGGACGGCAGCGCTCACGAGAACACAACTCAAATGAACTTGTGAGAATATGTCACATGCCTTCAGACTGGATGACACCCTCTAAACCAGCCCGGATCAGCTTAATCATGTTTCCAGTGTTAATGCCACCGCTTAAGTGTTTTGCAGCGGGTGCTGACTTGTTGAACGAGAGTACGGACAGGAAAATGTGATATATGTGTAGAGCTGCATGTGAAATTAATCTTTGTAATAATGCTCTTTCACATGATTCATCTCTGGGCTTCAGTAACACTAGTCTCGTGTCTCTTTGACCGTGCCTGTGTTCAGAATAGCACTATTTCTAGTATGCATACTGTGCATATAGTATGCAAAATTGTGTTTACATGACCTACACTGATCACCTACATATGTTACTGTATCGAACGACACGATGCGCTCGACCTTGAGTACATTCCATTTTAATTTGCATCAAATTTTATGCATTTCAATCAAATAAATAAAAACGCATTACAGCTGTTTTAGCATAAACAAATGAAAAAACCTAATGCAATGCATATTTGCATATATAATGAAAGCCTGTTAAAAACGGAAGACTTTTAACCTCCTTTTGACTTGAGGGAAGGGTATTCTATGCTTCATATGCAGACTAAGTGCCCTCGTGTAAACAGCAGGACTTGTGTGTGTTATAAATGGACGTGCCATTACATTTTTCCAGCCTGGAAACCCCTTTCCGGTTGTCTGTAGAAAACTAGCCACCTCATGGAAAATGAAAACCACAAAGATATTAAATTACAGCCTGTTAAGTCGAGGAATTTCTCTGACTGTTCCCCTGTAGAGTTTAGGTTCTGAAGCAAACACAAAAGAATAAGTCCTTTAAGGATATAATGAATAAGTATGCACAGTTCCTGTCTGATTCATATTCTAAATGTTTTGGGGGTGTAATTATCTGATTAGATATTTTAGGAGTCACTTTTGAAATACTTTGCCAAAACACTTCATCAAGTGGATGTTTTCTGTGGTGTATTTGGCCTCAGAATACTTCAAAATTGCATCTCATAAATGCAAACGGATTTAAAAAGTTTTCTGGATTCTTTGATGGATGCGTGGTTGAAGCTGTTGATGCTTCATCGCTCAGACTCTATTTAGTTTCATGAATCTTAGCGGCCGATTACATGAGACTGTTTTCAACTAAAAACAGACAACTTTTTATTAACATGACAACAGTGTTTTGGGGGCCTGAAAATGCTAACTTTTGAAAACAGGTTTCAAAGTGCAAGTTTCTGAAAATTGGGCCTTAATCGTCTCAGTGTAAAGTAGAAAAACTTCGCAAATTTATGAAAGCCGAATACTTCGTTTTTACGCTAGTGTACACGCACAGTTGTACGCACAGCCTTGGAAAGTATGCTTAATTTGATTTGTGTGCATACACAGGTGTTCAATGCATGTGTAGTTTTGAGCAATCTCACAATCTTTCATCTATGTTGGCCTCCCTTGTCGCTGTAGCTTGCATGCGTTCCGGTCTGTTCTGTTTATGCAGTTTTTCTGTGACTATCTTGTGAATCAATGACCCTAGGGCAAGGTTGCCACTTCGAGAATAAACTAATTACTGCAAAAAAAATTAAACGGCCATGTGCGACCTGCGCGCACAAGTACGCGTGGTTACAAAAATCCAGCGGTGCGCGTACAGTACGTGTGTACTCTTCTGATGATGAAATTCGTGCAGCTTTACGAATCTTTTGTTTCAAATCTGTGGTTCAGAGCACCAAAGTTACATGATTTCAGTAAACGTGTCTTCGTTACGTCACAACTGCTTCGCAATTTCACTACTTCATGTGACTTTGGCAGTTTGATACACTGATTCGAAACAAAAGATTCGTAAAGCTTCGAAGCAGTGTTTTGAAATCGGCCATCACTAGATCTTGTTGAAAAGTCGTTATTTTGTTTTTTTGGTGCACAAAAAGTATTCTCGCTACTTTATAATATTAAGGTTGAACCACTGTACTCATACAAACTGTTTTAAATATGTTTTAGTATCTTTCTGGTCATTGAAAGTGTTCATTATCTTGCTGTCAATAGAGACTCACTGAACCATCGGATTTCGTCAAAAATATCTTCATTTGTGTTCTAAAGATGAACGAAGGTCTGACGAGTGTAAAACGACATGAGCGTGAGTAATTAATGACAGAATTTTCAGTTTTGGGTGAACTAACCCTTTAAGGAGCATAGTATTTACAAAGTGACATCGCCAACTACTGGCCTGGCAGCAGATTACAGCGATTTTAGTCATTTTTGCGGAACCATGTGAACAGGGATTTTTTTGACAACATTGCCATCTGTCACCATCATCATCTGGGGAGCCCTTGATGGCCACCGGAGGGCACTCCACCCCAAACCATTTCCACTCAATCATGGACAACATTTCCCATAATCCTTTGTCCGGACTCATCAGCGCTCATTGCATTCAGCTGTTGCTTATTAGGCTTAACACTGTGTTTATAAGCCTGGTTTACTCAATCATTCTCTGCAAAGTCTTGTATGTGTTTGTACTGCATTTCTGAGTCTTGTATCCAGGTTGTGTGTGTGTGTGTGTGTGTGTGTGTGTGTGTGTGTGTGTGTGTGTGTGTGTGTGTGTGTGTGTGTCTTGCTTTTGATTTTCTGCATGATCCTTGGATTTTCCTGTTTGCCTCAGCCCTGTACCCTATTAATATTTGGACTGTGGTTTTACCTCTTGCCTGGATTTTCGGATTACGTCTTTGAATTACCCCTCAATAAACTGGACTTGGATCCTCGACCCTCGTGTCTTGGTGCAGTTCGTAACACCATCTGTACACGAGAACTCAAAGGAAAGACTTTTCCATTTTTAGTTAATCTTAGTGTCAGAAACTTAGCCTTAAATTCAAGTAAAAAGAGTTCTTCATGTAAGGCTGTATTTTCTATGTTCATCATACTCGTGTACTACTACGCTCATTCTGCAGTATGCAGTGCAGCTGCAGTAAGCGATTGAAAAGCTGGTTTTCTGCTGCGTTTCATTTTACCATTTAAAACTGTGTTGATATTTGTGCAGCGATTCTCAGTGAGGATCATTAGGCCGCTCCGTAATTAAAGTTTCCTTTAGCCTGCGGAAAAAATGACAAGTAATACAAACCCTCCCCCTCCCTCCATGCAGAAGCTGCCCGCTCTTCTGTTTTATGAATAAAAAATCTATAATGAATATTAATGTTTTGCAGCCCGTGTTCCCACGTGAACAAAGCTACCTGGAATTAATTTGTACAACTGTGCCACAGGCAGATCCACTGCTTATGCCAAGTTCAATGTTTCTTCAGTTTTGCCATTAAAAATTCTTCTTTTATGTTGTATGGAGGACCTGCTCTGTTGTGCACATCTACACCTAGTTCACTGTCTGATCCCGGTGTTAGAAACAGCATCTTTAATGTCATGAGATCTTCCCAAAAACAAGCACTATGTGCTGAATGGAATAGAGGCTTATTTCTTATTACATTTTGCTCAGTATATACTCAGTATGTACTGTATATGCTTTCTTTTGTTGTTTATAATAGAATTGAAATGAGATTATGCAGTTGTTATTATGCATTTTTGTGTAAAATGTCTGATCTTTTTGTCAGTTAATTAAAGAGTCAAGAAGGAGATGTTAAAAATCACAGCAAAAGTAATTTCGGTTCATTTTATCACACTGGTATGGAAGCCCGTTTCCACCACTGAAGAAAAAAAAAAGAAGATTATTACGACTTTTTACTGACTTTTTTTCACAGAATTGTGAGATGCAAACTTGCAATTCTGGCTTTTTTTCTCAGAATTTTGTGGCATAAAGTTGCAATTGTGACATATAAAGTCAGAATTGCGAGAGAAAATTCAAATGAAAAAAAAAGTCAGAATTCTGACTTTATATCTCGCAATTCTGACTTTATATCTCACAATTCTGACTTTATATCTCACAATTCTGACTTTATATCTCACAATTCTGGCTAAATATCTCACAATTCTGACTTTATATCTCACAATTCTGACTTTATATCTCACAATTCTGACTTTATATCTCACAATTCTGACTTTATATCTCAAAATTCTGACTTTATAACTCACAATTCTGACTTTATAACTCACAATTCTGACTTTATAACTCACAATTCTGACTTTATATCTTACAATTCTGACTTTATAACTCACAATTCTGACTTTATATCTCACAATTCTGACTTTATAACTCACAATTCTGACTTTATATCTCACAATTCTGACTTTATAACTCACAATTCTGACTTTATAACTCACAATTCTGACTTTATATCTCACAATTCTGACTTTATATCTCACAATTCTGACTTTATATCTCACAATTCTGACTTTATATCTCACAATTCTGACTTTATAACTCACAATTCTGACTTTATAACTCACAATTCTGACTTTATATCTCACAATTCTGACTTTATATCTCACAATTCTGACTTTATATCTCACAATTCTGACTTTATATCTCACAATTCCGACTTTATATCTCACAATTCTGACTTTATATCTCACAATTCTGACTTTATAAATCACAATTCTGACTTTATAACTCACAATTCTGACTTTATAACTCACAATTCTGACTTTATATCTCACAATTCTGACTTTATAACTCACAATTCTGACTTTATAACTCACAATTCTGACTTTATAATTCACAATTCTGACTTTATATCTCACAATTCTGACTTTATATCTCACAATTCTGACTTTATAACTCACAATTCTGACTTTATAACTCACAATTCTGACTTTATAACTCACAATTCTGACTTTATATCTCACAATTCTGACTTTATATCTCACAATTCTGACTTTATATCTCACAATTCTGACTTTATAATTCACAATTCTGACTCTATAACTCACAATTCTGACTTTATAACTCACAATTCTGACTTTATAACTCACAATTCTGACTTTATGTCTCACAATTCTGACTTTATATCTCACAATTCTGACTTTATATCTCACAATTCTGACTTTATATCTCACAATTCTGACTTTATAATTCACAATTCTGACTCTATATCTCACAATTCTGACTTTATATCTCACAATTCTGACTTTATATCTCACAATTCTGACTTTATATCTCACAATTCTGACTTTATATCTCACAATTCTGACTTTATAACTCACAATTCTGACTTTATATCTCACAATTCTGACTTTATATCTCACAATTCTGACTTTATAACTCACAATTCTGACTTTATATCTCACAATTCTGACTTTATATCTCACAATTCTGACTTTATAACTCACAATTCTGACTTTATATCTCACAATTCTGACTTTATATCTCACAATTCTGACTTTATATCTCACAATTCTGACTTTATAACTCACAATTCTGACTTTATATCTCACAATTCTGACTTTATATCTCACAATTCTGACTTTATAACTCACAATTCTGACTTTATATCTCACAATTCTGACTTTATATCTCACAATTCTGACTTTATAACTCACAATTCTGACTTTATATCTCACAATTCTGACTTTTTATCTCACAATTCTGACTTTATATCTTACAATTCTGACTTTATATCTTACGATTCTGACTTTATATCACACAATTCTGACTTTATATCACACAATTCTGACTTTATATCACACAATTCTGACTTTATATCTTACAATTCTGACTTTATATCTCACAATTCTGACTTTATATCACACAATTCTGACTTTTTATCTCACAATTCTGACTTTATAACTCACAATTCTGACTTTATATCACACAATTCTGACTTTATATCTTACAATTCTGACTTTATATCTCACAATTCTGACTTTATATCACACAATTCTGACTTTATATCTCACAATTCTGACTTTATAACTCACAATTCTGACTTTATATCTCACAATTCTGACTTTATATCACACAATTCTGACTTTTTATCACACAATTCTGACTTTATATCTCACAATTCTGACTTTATAACTCACAATTCTGACTTTTTATCTCACAATTCTGACTTTATAACTCACAATTCTGACTTTTTATCTCACAATTCTGACTTTATATCTCACAATTCTGACTTTATATCTCACGATTCTGACTTTATATCACACAATTCTGACTTTATATCACACAATTCTGACTTTATATCACACAATTCTGACTTTATATCTTACAATTCTGACTTTATATCTCACAATTCTGACTTTATATCACACAATTCTGACTTTTTATCTCACAATTCTGACTTTATAACTCACAATTCTGACTTTATATCACACAATTCTGACTTTATATCTTACAATTCTGACTTTATATCTCACAATTCTGACTTTATATCACACAATTCTGACTTTATATCTCACGATTCTGATTTTATATCTCACAATTCTGACTTTATATCTCACAATTCTGACTTTATATCTCACGATTCTGACTTTATAACTCACAATTCTGACTTTATAACTCACAATTCTGACTTTATATCTCACAATTCTGACTTTATAACTCACAATTCTGACTTTTTATCTCACAATTCTGACTTTATATCTTACAATTCTGACTTTATATCTTACAATTCTGACTTTATATCACACAATTCTGACTTTATATCACACAATTCTGACTTTATATCTTACAATTCTGACTTTATAACTCACAATTCTGACTCTATAACTCACAATTCTGACTTTTTATCTCACAATTCTGACTTTATAACTCACAATTCTGACTTTATATCTCACAATTCTGACTTTATATCTCACAATTCTGATTTTATATCTCACAATTCTGACTTTATATCTCACAATTCTGACTTTATATCTCACAATTCTGACTTTTTATCTCACAATTCTGACTCTATATCTCACAATTCTGACTTTATATCTCACAATTCTGACTTTATAACTCACAATTCTGACTTTATATCTCACAATTCTGACTTTATATCTCACAATTCTGACTTTATATCACACAATTCTGACTTTATAACTCACAATTCTGACTTTATATCTCACAATTCTGACTTTATATCTCACAATTCTGACTTTATATCTCACAATTCTGACTTTATATCTCACAATTCTGACTTTATATCTCACAATTCTGACTTTATAACTCACAATTCTGACTTTATATCTCACAATTCTGACTTTATATCTCACAATTCTGACTTTATAACTCACAATTCTGACTTTAAATCTCACAATTCTGACTTTATATCTCACAATTCTGACTTTATATCTCACAATTCTGACTTTATAACTCACAATTCTGACTTTATATCTCACAATTCTGACTTTATATCTCACAATTCTGACTTTATATCTCACAATTCTGACTTTATAACTCACAATTCTGACTTTATATCTCACAATTCTGACTTTATATCTCACAATTCTGACTTTATAACTCACAATTCTGACTTTATATCTCACAATTCTGACTTTATATCTCACAATTCTGACTTTATAACTCACAATTCTGACTTTATATCTCACGATTCTGACTTTTTATCTCACAATTCTGACTTTATATCTTACAATTCTGACTTTATATCTTACGATTCTGACTTTATATCACACAATTCTGACTTTATATCACACAATTCTGACTTTATATCACACAATTCTGACTTTATATCTTACAATTCTGACTTTATATCTCACAATTCTGACTTTATATCACACAATTCTGACTTTTTATCTCACAATTCTGACTTTATAACTCACAATTCTGACTTTATATCACACAATTCTGACTTTATATCTTACAATTCTGACTTTATATCTCACAATTCTGACTTTATATCACACAATTCTGACTTTATATCTCACAATTCTGACTTTATATCTCACAATTCTGACTTTATAACTCACAATTCTGACTTTTTATCTCACAATTCTGACTTTATATCTTACAATTCTGACTTTATATCTTACGATTCTGACTTTATATCACACAATTCTGACTTTATATCACACAATTCTGACTTTATATCACACAATTCTGACTTTATATCTTACAATTCTGACTTTATATCTCACAATTCTGACTTTATATCACACAATTCTGACTTTTTATCTCACAATTCTGACTTTATAACTCACAATTCTGACTTTATATCACACAATTCTGACTTTATATCTTACAATTCTGACTTTATATCTCACAATTCTGACTTTATATCACACAATTCTGACTTTATATCTCACAATTCTGATTTTATATCTCACAATTCTGACTTTATATCTCACAATTCTGACTTTATATCTCACAATTCTGACTTTATAACTCACAATTCTGACTTTATATCTCACAATTCTGACTTTATAACTCACAATTCTGACTTTATATCTCACAATTCTGACTTTATATCTCACAATTCTGACTTTATAACTCACAATTCTGACTTTTTATCTCACAATTCTGACTTTATATCTTACAATTCTGACTTTATATCTTACAATTCTGACTTTATATCACACAATTCTGACTTTATATCACACAATTCTGACTTTATATCTTACAATTCTGACTTTATATCTCACAATTCTGACTTTATATCACACAATTCTGACTTTTTATCTCACAATTCTGACTTTATAACTCACAATTCTGACTTTATATCACACAATTCTGACTTTATATCTTACAATTCTGACTTTATATCTCACAATTCTGACTTTATATCACACAATTCTGACTTTATATCACACAATTCTGACTTTATATCTTACAATTCTGACTTTATATCTCACAATTCTGACTTTATATCTCACAATTCTGACTTTATATCTCACAATTCTGACTTTATATCTCACGATTCTGACTTTTTATCTCACAATTCTGACTTTATATCTTACAATTCTGACTTTATATCTTACGATTCTGACTTTATATCACACAATTCTGACTTTATATCACACAATTCTGACTTTATATCACACAATTCTGACTTTATATCTTACAATTCTGACTTTATATCTCACAATTCTGACTTTATATCACACAATTCTGACTTTTTATCTCACAATTCTGACTTTATAACTCACAATTCTGACTTTATATCACACAATTCTGACTTTATATCTTACAATTCTGACTTTATATCTCACAATTCTGACTTTATATCACACAATTCTGACTTTATATCTCACAATTCTGACTTTATATCTCACAATTCTGACTTTATAACTCACAATTCTGACTTTTTATCTCACAATTCTGACTTTATATCTTACAATTCTGACTTTATATCTTACGATTCTGACTTTATATCACACAATTCTGACTTTATATCACACAATTCTGACTTTATATCACACAATTCTGACTTTATATCTTACAATTCTGACTTTATATCTCACAATTCTGACTTTATATCACACAATTCTGACTTTTTATCTCACAATTCTGACTTTATAACTCACAATTCTGACTTTATATCACACAATTCTGACTTTATATCTTACAATTCTGACTTTATATCTCACAATTCTGACTTTATATCACACAATTCTGACTTTATATCTCACAATTCTGATTTTATATCTCACAATTCTGACTTTATATCTCACAATTCTGACTTTATATCTCACAATTCTGACTTTATAACTCACAATTCTGACTTTATATCTCACAATTCTGACTTTATAACTCACAATTCTGACTTTATATCTCACAATTCTGACTTTATATCTCACAATTCTGACTTTATAACTCACAATTCTGACTTTTTATCTCACAATTCTGACTTTATATCTTACAATTCTGACTTTATATCTTACAATTCTGACTTTATATCACACAATTCTGACTTTATATCACACAATTCTGACTTTATATCTTACAATTCTGACTTTATATCTCACAATTCTGACTTTATATCACACAATTCTGACTTTTTATCTCACAATTCTGACTTTATAACTCACAATTCTGACTTTATATCACACAATTCTGACTTTATATCTTACAATTCTGACTTTATATCTCACAATTCTGACTTTATATCACACAATTCTGACTTTATATCTCACAATTCTGATTTTATATCTCACAATTCTGACTTTATATCTCACAATTCTGACTTTATATCTCACAATTCTGACTTTTTATCTCACAATTCTGACTTGTAATATTACTGTTTTTATTGATCAAATAAATGCAGCCACCAAGAGAGTTCTTTCAAAAACATGACTTTTGAACTTATTGTACATATTATGCGCTGTATGTATAAAATTCACTGCAGAATTAGTCCAAGTACTGTGCTATTTTGAACCCACCCTGCTTTTTTAAGGAACTAACAGCTTGAGTGACTGTCTGATCAGTGTAATGGCTCCATTCTAGTCTGCTGTTTGCAATATCTTGAAAACGTACAGCGCTCTAGAGAATTCAGAGAAGTCAACGCATGGCCACTGTTCCCTAGAGTGCTGTTGTTGATTCCCCTGCACAAATCGCAATTAAGGGCTGTGATTCAGTGTGACGGCGTTATCAAAGATTGCATGCTGCAAAGCCCCTTCCTGCAGGAGCCGAGCGCAGCCCCTAATGAGGTGTCAATCACGCGCACTAAACCCCAGGGCTGAGGGAGCCAGAGGTTTTTATCTTCGGCTCATCTGCTCACGCATTTCTGTGTTTTTTGTCCTTCATGCTGTTCCTTCCATCCCCCCGATGAGGGATATTTTCTGCTTTCCTCATAAATATCCATATTACCACGATTCTCGGTGGATTAGATGAAGTTTCTAAGGTGGAAACAAGGTCACCGTCTCATAGAAAACAAACAGTTGTGTTTTGATTCAAAATACTGTATGCTATATATTCATATGTATTGTGAATATAAATAATATGGGTAATACTTTAGGGATGCTGTGCAGTGAAATAAATGAGCTCTTGCTTCACTCCGGCTCTCACCGTCTCTCTCCCAAATCCAAATTCAGTTCCCCCGGCGTTCACACTGGTCATCACGTGTGTGATCTGTGAGAGAGTGAACTCAAGATGTTTTTAATGGAGGTGAACCTCAGTTAAAAAAATGCTGAAGGCTAAAAAGCATAAAGGTTGTAGTAGTTTCAGGAGTTACTGGGCAGTTGGAGGATTCTGGGATGTCAGGGTAGAATGGGTCATGTATATGAAATATCGTTGATTTGATTTCCACGATATTTTTGCAGGCAATATGGTATTAATCAACATCATTAATATTGAAACTAATGACAATCTGTGCTCGTATTTATTTAGTTATTAAAATTATGTTTTTTTGTGAAGTAATTAATAAAAGTAAAAAATATAAAGTATTTATTTAATTATTCATAAAATAAAAATCTGACGTTTTTATTGTGAAATAAATAATACAAAGAAAAAATCTATAAATTATTTATGCATTCAATCAAATTATTGATAAACATGGAATAAAGCAACATCCTAAATAATTTCATTTTTGTCGAATTTGAGGAAAATAATGATTTTAATTCCTTTGGTATAAGGCTGTAACATAACAAAATGCGGAAAAAGTGAAGCGCTGTGAATACATGCACTATATATATATATATATATATAAAACGTACTGTAAAGTAAATTATTTGCCTGTTTGTTTGTTTTTTCGGCTCTCCACTCTGGACACTTTTCACAATCCAAACAATTCCTGATGAATTGCCTTCATTTTTCTCATGGAACATCATTTATCACTCTGAAATCAGGCGTGTTGGAAGTAAATCAGTGGCGAATGCCGTCTTGCTTTGGCTTTGGTTTGGTTACGGACCGAAACACACATTCTACTTGTGCTCATGTCAATCTTCGAGAATTAATGCTTTTTTATGTGTGCAGAATGAATCCTGCCGTCCTGCTGAAGTCTGCCATGTTTAGAAGAGGAGCACGGGGCCTTTGTGCTTTAGAGACTCGACTTCAAGAGCTCCTCTAATGCAAAACACAGAGGCTGAGTATAAATATATGGCCCGGCACCGCATTTTGCAACATGCTTCTCCTGCCAAGACATTGAAGGCAGCAGCTAATGAGAACCATGCTGGAGGATGCTGGGAAGGGCCGAGGGAAAGACAACTTTATACGACTTATTCCCAAACAGCCTTATTAGCCAAAGCAGAGTTTAATGTTGTTCATGTGTATCCGACATGGGAAAAGCAGCTGCCGTCGTGTGGGATAATGTCTACCGACCGTCTGGGTGACTATTTGGATCGGGCTTTTACGATGTGCCGAACTCCGTCCACCATTTTCTGACATATTGCTGGTGTTCAGGGTTCATGAGGGTTTATTTCGTCAGAGCTTGTGCAGCGTCTTTACTGTGGTTCGGCCACAACTACTATAACTGTCAGCGACCCGTCAAACACGCTGAATTAACACCAACAAGTGCCAGCCTTTACTGAAAGTTACATATCCAGGTCATGATGCTCCTTATATACAGTGGGTACGGAAAGTATTCAGACCCCCTTAAATTTTTCACTCTTTGTTATATTGTAGCCATTTGCTAAAATCATTTAAGTTCATTTTTTCCTCATTAATGTACATACAGCACCCCATATTGACAGAAAAACACAGAATTCTTGACATTTTTGCAGATTTATCCAGCTGTGTTTGATTTTACTGATTGGACTTGATTAGGAAAGCCACACCTGTCTATATAAGACCTTACAG
This sequence comes from Opsariichthys bidens, assembly GCA_037194245.1. Lineage (NCBI taxonomy): Eukaryota > Metazoa > Chordata > Actinopteri > Cypriniformes > Xenocyprididae > Opsariichthys > Opsariichthys bidens. Next base: position 4,499,449 of record CM074300.1, on the reverse strand, counting down.
CTCACAGTGCATGTCAGAGCAAATGAGAATCATGAGGTCAAAGAAACTGCCTGAAGAGCTCAGAGACAGAATTGTGGCAAGGCACAGATCTGGCCAAGGTTACAAAAAAAATTCTGCTACACTTAAGGTTCCTAAGAGCACAGTGGCCTCCACAATCCTCAAATGGAAGACGTTTGGGATGACCAGAAGCCTTCCTAGAGCTGGCCGTCCGGCCAAACTGAGCTTTGAGCCTTGGTGAGAGAGGTAAAGAAAAACCCAAAGATCACTGCATGCAGTTTGATAAAAAAGCACCTGAAGGACTCAAAGATGGTGAATAATAAGATTCTCTGGTGTGATGAGACCAAGATAGAACTTTTTGGCCTTAATTCTCTGTGTGGAGAAAAGGCACCGCTCATCACCTGTCCAATACAGTCCCAACAGTGAAGCATGGTGGTGGCAGCATCATGCTGTGGGGGTGTTTTTCAGCTGCAGGGACAGGACGGCTGGTTGCAATCGAGGGAAAGATGAATGCGGCCAAGTACAGGGATATCCTGGACAAAATCCTTCTCCAGAGTGCAGGACCTCAGACTGGGCCGGAGGTTTACCTTCCAACAAGACAATGACCCTAAGCACACAGCTAAAATAAGGAGTGGCTTCACAACAACTTTGTGACTGTTCTTGAATGGCCCAGCCAGAGCCCTGACTTAAACCCAATTGAGCATCTCTGGAGAGTCCTAAAAATGGCTGTCCACCAACGTTTACCATCCAGCATGACAGAACTGGAGCGGATCTGCAAAGAGGAATGGCAGAGGATCCCCAGGTGTGACAAAATTGCTGCATTGCAGACTCGTGGCTGTATTAGATCAAAAGGTGGTTCTACTAAATACTGAGCAAAGGGTCTGAATACTTAGGACCATGTGATATTTCAGTTTTTCTTTTTTAAAAATCTGCAAAAATGTCAATGTGTGTACATTAATGAGGAACAAATATACTTAAAAATAACTTAAATGATTTTAGCAAATGACTGCAATATAACAAAGAGTGAAAAATTTAAGGGGGTCTGAATACTTTCCGTACCCACTGTATATATATTCGGTGTCGACTATGAAAATAAAAAAAATAATACAACCGACATAAAATAAAATATTATGAATAAATAGATGAAAAGCTTAAATAAAAACTAAAAATGAAAGAAAAATATCTAGAAATAACTAAAACGCAAAATATAAATATTAAATAACGAGTAAAAATGACAAAAGTACTCAACGAAATTGCTTAAATTATAATTAAAATGAAAGCTGAAAATCCAATGAATCTGATATGTTTGCATGATTGTGGAACTAATGCTCCTAAACAGGCTCCCTTTTCTTTAAATGCAACATAATTCCTAATTTCTCTCTGTTGAATCTGGGTTGAAATATGACCTGGACGTTTTCTTGACAGGTTTGGTGAGACTCGCCCAGACACGGACTCTCTCTGCCGAGTTTCAGTAATATTATTTTCTGGCAGGGTCGGGCTGAAACGTTTGGCCACGGTGGAGGGAGATTAAGTGGCTTCAGGGCGTCTTAACATGTTGAGAGACTAAAGACAGAGCCAAGGACCGTGTTTAGCATACAAAACACTGTGTGATTCAGGGCACTGAAGTTCCGACCTGAGGGAATTCACAGAGTGAGAGCTTTATCCTGTACATACAGTGGGTCATTTTGCTGCTAACACTTACAGCATGTATATTTTTAATGTCCTCAATTTTATTTTTCAGATGGACAAATCCTCTGTGAACACTGTCAGCTCTTAACATGCAGAACCGCCAGAATGCAAAGAGACGAAGAAATGTCCCAGCATAGTGGAGTCCCAGTAATGAAACCGCAGCTCTGCGTCGAACACTTCACCATTTCCTGTTCCTCCAGAATCTTGGCCAAAAACGAGGGCAGCGTTACCTCAGGTGGCGGAGCCAGCCTGCGAATGGAAGAAGAGAGTAAACAAAACAAAACCTGAGAGGAAGAGGGTCACGGCTGACGTTAAGATGTGAGGGGAAGTGTTTGTTTATGTGTGTGGATCCTGTATGAGCTGTGCTGGTGTTGACTGGAGTGTGTGTGTTAATGAGGTCCGACCGACGGAAAGACAGGAAGGGATTCATGAGCCACAGGAAGTCCTAAAACGTGTGCAATAGGGTCGTGTGGTGTGTTATTGCTACTAACAAAGCTGTGCTGCTTATACACAAAAAAGCATTAAAATTTCAAACGATTGCAGAAAAATCAATTACATCATGTTGGAGAATATCTCCTTGGTGAGCATAAGACTTTTATGCTGCATTTATTTGATAAAAAAAAAATACAGGAATATTGTGAAATTTTATTCTAATTTAAAATAACTGTTTTCTATTTGAATACATTTTAAAATGTAATTTATTCTTGTGATTCAAAGCTGTATTTTCAGCATCATTGCTCCAGTCTTCAGTGTCACATGATCCTTCAGAAATCAATCTAATGTAAAATTCATCTTTGCATCACAGGAGTAAATTAGGTAATGCTTTATTTTAGGATCATGTAACTAGTTGCGCATTAGCATGCATATTACAAGAATATTGGCTATTTATTAGTACTTATGAAGCAAATATTAATGCCTTATTCTACATTCTCAATCCTAATACCTAAATTGAACAACTACCTTACTAACTATTAATAAACAGTAAATCAGGGTTTTATTAAGGTCATAGTTAATAGTTTATATGTGTTCCCTATACTAAATAAATTACATTTTAAAATTCATCGCAATAAAAATACGTTTTTACTGTATTTTGCTCAAATAAATGCAACTTTGGTGAGTAGAAGAGACTTCGTTCAAAAGAAATAAAAATCTTAACGATCAAACATTTGAATGATTTTGTATGTTTTCAAATGTTTCAGTTTTTCAGATCAGATTTGACCTTCTTTTAAAGCTGAATGCCCCTTGTTTTGAAAGATGATGGACAGATGCGTAGGCAGTCCTTCAGTGACGTCTGCGACAGAACACAGTCTGATGTGTCCATTTAATTAAGTTCTTATCAGTCTTGTTAATAGTTTTCTGCTCTAAACGATGTGTCACAGAACATATAATTACAGTCCTCTGCTGTTAACAGAACACTGAAAAACAATCTGCCTGCTGACTGATAAGGTGACAGATGTGGGGTGTTTTTGCCGAGTTCTTAATATATTAATGACTCCAAACACACTTGAACAGAAATTAAAATCTTCAGAATGGATTTAAATATGGTAAAATGTGTTAAAGGGGTCCAATGGTTTTTTACATGTTCAACTCTCTTTGGTGTGTAAAGCTGTTTGAGCATGAAAAAGTTATTCTGTATATCAGTGTCGCTGTTTCTGAACTCCCTGAAACACCTCCATTTAAGTCTTGAGTTTTCTTCCGCGAACGAACACATCTCAATATTCCTCATTAAACTATTCCTATCCAAAGCATTAGCACTCACGACACACTGGTCCAGCCAACCAATCAGAACACATTCCCCTTTTTTGTAAGGAAGGGCTTCATTGAAGCAGGAACTAAACTGAGTGTTACTGACAGACTGGGAAGAAAGAGCTGCAACAATGTCAAATATGTGAAAAATAAGGCAAGAAAAAGCATTAAATCATGCCCACGATTTACTATTGCGTTCCCTCGATTTTCTGAAACGTGCGCACGATTTACTATTTCGTTCCCTCGATTTACTTAAACGTGCGCGCTATTTACTATTTCGTTCCCTCGATTTACTTAAACGTGCGCGCAATTTACTAGTTCGTTCCCTCGATTTACTTAAACGTGCGCGCAATTTACTAGTTCGTTCCCTCGATTTACTTAACCGTGCGCGCAATTTACTATTTCGTTCCCTCGAATTACTTAACCGTGCGCGCTATTTACTATTTCGTTCCCTCGATTTACTTAAACGTGCGCGCAATTTACTATTTCGGTCCCTCGATTTACTTAACCGTGCGCGCCATTTACTATTTCGTTCCCTCGATTTACTTAAACGTGCGCGCTATTTACTATTTTATTCCCTCGATTTATTTAAACGTGCGCGCTATTTACTATTTTATTCCCTCGATTTATTTAAACGTGCGCGCAATTTACTATTTCGTTCCCTCGATTTACTTAAACGTGCGCGCAATTTACTATTTCATTCCCTCGATTTACTTAAACGTGCGCGCAATTTACTATTTCGGTCCCTCGATTTACTTAACCGTGCGCGCTATTTACTATTTCGTTCCCTCGATTTACTTAAACGTGCGCGCAATTTACTAGTTCGTTCCCTCGATTTACTTAACCGTGCGCGCAATTTACTATTTCGGTCCCTCGATTTACTTAAACGTGCGCGCAATTTACCATTTCGTTCCCTCGATTTACTTAAACGTGCGCGCTATTTACTATTTTATTCCCTCGATTTATTTAAAAGTGCGCGCAATTTACTAGTTCGTTCCCTCGATTTACTTAAACGTGCGCGCAATTTACTAGTTCGTTCCCTCGATTTACTTAACCGTGCGCGCAATTTACTATTTCGTTCCCTCGATTTACTTAACCGTGCGCGCTATTTACTATTTCGTTCCCTCGATTTACTTAAACGTGCGCGCAATTTACTATTTCGGTCCCTCGATTTACTTAACCGTGCGCGCCATTTACTATTTCGTTCCCTCGATTTACTTAAACGTGCGCGCTATTTACTATTTTATTCCCTCGATTTATTTAAAAGTGCGCGCAATTTACTATTTCGTTCCCTCGATTTACTTAAACGTGCGCGCTATTTACTATTTTATTCCCTCGATTTATTAAACGTGCGCGCTATTTACTATTTTATTCCCTCGATTTATTTAAACGTGCGCGCAATTTACTATTTCGTTCCCTCGATTTACTTAAACGTGCGCGCAATTTACTATTTCATTCCCTCGATTTACTTAAACGTGCGCGCAATTTACTATTTCGGTCCCTCGATTTACTTAACCGTGCGCGCTATTTACTATTTCGTTCCCTCGATTTACTTAACCGTGCGCGCTATTTACTATTTCGGTCCCTCGATTTACTTAAACGTGCGCGCAATTTACTAGTTCGTTCCCTCGATTTACTTAACCGTGCGCGCAATTTACTATTTCGGTCCCTCGATTTACTTAAACGTGCGCGCAATTTACCATTTCGTTCCCTCGATTTACTTAAACGTGCGCGCTATTTACTATTTTATTCCCTCGATTTATTTAAAAGTGCGCGCAATTTACTATTTCGTTCCCTCGATTTACTTAAACGTGCGCGCAATTTACTATTTCGTTCCCTCGATTTACTTAAACGTGCGCGCTATTTACTATTTTATTCCCTCGATTTATTTAAAAGTGCGCGCTATTTACTATTTTATTCCCTCGATTTATTTAAACGTGCGCGCAATTTACTATTTCGTTCCCTCGATTTACTTAAACGTGCGCGCAATTTACTATTTCATTCCCTCGATTTACTTAAACGTGCGCGCAATTTACTATTTCGGTCCCTCGATTTACTTAACCGTGCGCGCTATTTACTATTTCGTTCCCTCGATTTACTTAAACGTGCGCGCTATTTACTAGTTCGTTCCCTCGATTTACTTAACCGTGCGCGCAATTTACTATTTCGGTCCCTCGATTTACTTAAACGTGCGCGCAATTTACCATTTCGTTCCCTCGATTTACTTAAACGTGCGCGCTATTTACTATTTCGTTCCCTCGATTTACTTAAACGTGCGCGCTATTTACTATTTTATTCCCTCGATTTATTTAAAAGTGCGCGCAATTTACTATTTCGTTCCCTCGATTTACTTAAACGTGCGCGCAATTTACTATTTCGTTCCCTCGATTTACTTAAACGTGCGCGCAATTTACTATTTCGTTCCCTCGATTTACTTAAACGTGCGCGCTATTTACTATTTCGTTCCCTCGATTTACTTAAACGTGCGCGCAATTTACTATTTCGTTCCCTCGATTTACTTAAACGTGCGCGCTATTTACTATTTTATTCCCTCGATTTATTTAAACGTGCGCGCTAATTACTATTTTATTCCCTCGATTTATTTAAACGTGCGCGCAATTTACTATTTCGTTCCCTCGATTTACTTAAACGTGCGCGCAATTTACTATTTCATTCCCTCGATTTACTTAAACGTGCGCGCAATTTACTATTTCGGTCCCTCGATTTACTTAAACGTGCGCGCAATTTACTATTTCGTTCCCTCGATTTACTTAAACGTGCGCGCTATTTACTATTTTATTCCCTCGATTTATTTAAACGTGCGCGCTATTTACTATTTTATTCCCTCGATTTATTTAAACGTGCGCGCAATTTACTATTTCGTTCCCTCGATTTACTTAAACGTGCGCGCAATTTACTATTTCATTCCCTCGATTTACTTAAACGTGCGCGCAATTTACTATTTCGGTCCCTCGATTTACTTAACCGTGCGCGCAATTTACTGTTTCATTCCCTCGATTTACTTAAACGTGCGCGCAATTTACTAGTTCGTTCCCTCGATTTACTTAAACGTGCGCGCAATTTACTAGTTCGTTCCCTCGATTTACTTAACCGTGCGCGCAATTTACTATTTCGTTCCCTCGATTTACTTAACCGTGCGCGCAATTTACTATTTCGTTCCCTCGATTTACTTAACCGTGCGCGCAATTTACTAGTTCGTTCCCTCGATTTACTTAAACGTGCGCGCAATTTACTAGTTCGTTCCCTCGATTTACTTAACCGTGCGCGCAATTTACTATTTCGGTCCCTCGATTTACTTAAACGTGCGCGCAATTTACTATTTCGTTCCCTCGATTTACTTAAACGTGCGCGCTATTTACTATTTCGTTCCCTCGATTTACTTAAACGTGCGCGCTATTTACTATTTTATTCCCTCGATTTATTTAAAAGTGCGCGCAATTTACTATTTCGTTCCCTCGATTTACTTAAACGTGCGCGCTATTTACTATTTCGTTCCCTCGATTTACTTAAACGTGCGCGCTATTTACTATTTTATTCCCTCGATTTATTTAAAAGTGCGCGCAATTTACTATTTCGTTCCCTCGATTTACTTAAACGTGCGCGCAATTTACTATTTCGTTCCCTCGATTTACTTAAACGTGCGCGCAATTTACTATTTCATTCCCTCGATTTACTTAAACGTGCGCGCAATTTACTATTTCATTCCCTCGATTTACTTAAACGTGCGCGCAATTTACTATTTCATTCCCTCGATTTACTTAAACGTGCGCGCAATTTACTATTTCGTTCCCTCGATTTACTTAAACGTGCGCGCAATTTACTATTTCGTTCCCTCGATTTATTTAAACGTGCGCGCTATTTACTATTTTATTCCCTCGATTTATTTAAACGTGCGCGCAATTTACTATTTCGTTCCCTCGATTTACTTAAACGTGCGCGCAATTTACTATTTCATTCCCTCGATTTACTTAAACGTGCGCGCAATTTACTATTTCGGTCCCTCGATTTACTTAAACGTGCGCGCAATTTACTATTTCGTTCCCTCGATTTACTTAACCGTGCGCGCAATTTACTATTTCATTCCCTCGATTTACTTAAACGTGCGCGCTATTTACTACTTCATTCCCTCGATTTACTTAAACGTGCGCGCTATTTACTATTTCATTCCCTCGATTTACTTAAACGTGCGCGCAATTTACTATGTCATTCCCTCGATTTACTTAAACGTGCGCGCTATTTACTACTTCATTCCCTCGATTTACTTAAACGTGCGCACAATTTACTATTTCGTTCCCTCGATTTACTTAACCGTGCGCAATTTACTATTTCGTTCCCTCGATTTACTTAAACGTGCGCGCAATTTACAATTTCGTTCCCTCGATTTACTTAAACGTGCGCGCAATTTACTATTTCATTCCCTCGATTTACTTAAACGTGCGCACAATTTACTATTTCGTTCCCTCGATTTACTTAACCGTGCGCGCAATTTACTATTTCGTTCCCTCGATTTACTTAAACGTGCGCGCAATTTACTATTTCGTTCCCTCGATTTACTTAACCGTGCGCGCAATTTACTATTTCGTTCCCTCGATTTACTTAACCGTGCGCGCAATTTACTATTTCGTTCCCTCGATTTACTTAACCGTGCGCACGATTTACTATTTCGTTCCCTCGATTTACTTAACCGTGCGCACGATTTACTATTCCGTTCCCTCGATTTACTAAAACATGTTCACAATTGCACACGATTTAGTAAATCAAGGGAACGAAATAGTAAATTGTGCGCATGATTTATAATAAAAAAATGTTCCTTCATGTCATGTCCGGGGCTTCGTACATAGTAATATGAGTGTACAGTCTTTTTATACTAGTTTTGCAGAAGGCCTATTTCTTCTGTGTCTAGTGTGATGTGTTGTGTGAACACAAAGTGCTCCAGTTTGGATTTATTTTTACATTTGAGCAATTCCAAATACATTTGGCCGTTACCATACAAAACAAACAATAGGACGTATTTTGTGAACAAAGGAAGTTTCCTTCTGTTGTTGTCAGCACAAGCACAACTGAAGTCATGTGATCCAGGCCTAAAGCATCAAGTAGAACAACTAATCAACTAGTCAGGGTAACTCAGTGCTTCCCTCTATAGCACGATGCATCCTTGAATAAATCAACAAGCTAGTCACGACTGTTTCCCAAAACCGTTGCAAACCTGTCATTTAGTCACATTGGTGAGTGACGTCACAGAGGTGCTTGAGTAATAGCTTCTTAAAATGAATCAAATTAATGCTAGATTCTTTTGCTACAAATTACGGACGGCACTCTTCAAAAAACAATCTCTTGACCAAATAAAAGATGTAAACATTTGTATGTATTCGAAATAAAAGATATCGATCGTACTTAATGTCAGCTTGCTCATTTTGCTCAAGATAAGGATTCATTAAGTCCACATGTCAAAAAAAAACAAGAAACTATGCTTCTAACCACTCGAGAGCTGTCGCTCCAACCACACAACTTTGCGATGCAGTTTACAAATTTTCGTTTGAACTATGGTTACACCAAATAACGACGGTTAGTAACGATGGAACGTGTGAAATTACTAGTCGGCTAACGATGCTTTTGGGAAAGTACCCCAGTACAACCCCTACACAAGTAAAGATACTGCACCAGAGGGGATTGTGGGTCATAAATGCATCCAGTTGTTAGATTAATGAATTTTCATTCAAAGTTCAAAGTGAACCTTGAAGGGCCCTCAAGTGCATTCTGGGGGTTCACAGTGGAGTCACAGGAATATGTTACATAATGAAATGTATCAAACGACCTCTAGATCAATAGAGTTCTGCTCTCAGCGACCGCAGGCTCATTTCATATAAACCAATACTCTCAGTGTATGTGTTATTTTCTCTTTTAAGAAGATGTGAGTAACATGGGCTGATATTATTTAAAGATAGAGTTAACATTTATTTTATTTCATGTATCAATTTTTTTTTTCATGATTTTAGTTTTAATTGACAATAATTACCCTGGGTGCGACTATGGTAATTTAGTCAACATATTGTTTGTTTGTCTGTAGTTTGTTTGTTTACCTATTGTGTATATTTACAGTAAACACAAAGCCAGGAATTGATGCTGGTTGGGATGAACTGCTCATACTTTCTCCCCACAACAGAAAAAGTATGCCATTATTTCTCAAACCTATTATGTATTGCATCAATCATACAGGGAGATGTTAACATCAAGAAAACAGAACAAAAGACATCTAAAAACACTTCTGTTTCAAATCCATTGTAATTAAAATTATGATTGTATAAATATTTATGGTCCCAGCTAACGGGGAACATTCTCAGAACTTTGCCATCATTCTGGCAGGGTTCTCTCAAAATTATGAAACATTCTTCCAGTAACATTAATAGAACATTTGTTCAAAGTTATCTAGTCTTTAATAATGCTCTTAAAACATTAGCACAAAAACTTTATACCTTGTTCTTGGAACGTTTTTAATTAATACATTTTTTTGAAAACTTTAGTTAAAAGTTCATCAAAAAAGTTTTAATCTTTACTGCCTGTTTCAGAACGTCCAGAGAACATTCAAACACTGTTAAAAATTACCTGTAAATTTTACAGTATAATACTGGCAGCAGGGTTGCCAGCCAGTTACTGTAATTTTTACAGTACCATTACTATAATGTAATTTACAGAATTTTACTGTATTCTTTGATTAACAATTTTTTTCAATTAAATAAGTCACTTACCACAGTTGTAGACCACTCTCTCTTGCTGCTACCAGAATCTCAACCATTGAAAATCCTACAATGCCTCTTTATGCTTGAAATTTACAGTAATATCCTGTAATTTTGAGTCAAACCGCCATGTCCCCCAGAATGCATTGCAGTTTACAGCAATATGCTGTATTATTTCATTTCATTTCATTTCATTTTTCATCATTTAGCAGACGCTTTTATCCAAAGCGTTAGGTTAGGTTAGGTGTTAGGTGTATTATTAAGAATACAGCCATCTGCTGTAAAATAGTGCTGTGATTTTTACAGCAATTCATTACAGTGAAAATTTTAAATCATAATTTTGGCCACCCCCATGGGTCATTTAACATTACCTGGGCAGTGAAATAAAATACACTATAAAACCGTGCTAGTTCAGGGACGTGCATTGTATGAAGGAAATTTTTGATTTTTTTCTTTCATCTGAATACGCAGATACTTTTCAAAAGCTGCATGAAGAAAGATGTCCTTTTCAGTCCTCCATTATCAACCATCCTCAGTAATTATTCACAATGGGATGTTTGTGTGCTACTAATATGATATACGCAAGACATCTACGCCACAAGCAGATCCTGGAGAATGGTGGACAAGTAGTCTTCCTCATTGTTTATGAGATATTTTTCTTAATCATAAAGTGTTGACCCATTGTTGACCTGCCAATGATGTAAACACAAATTTTAGCGGTCACTTTTGTTTATTCCTTCGAGTGGAGAAGAGATCAGGAATGTTTAAGCACTAACTAGGCAAGAATAGTGTTGGTGGTTGCAGCCGATGTTCTTCACTGGTCTTATTTATTTATTTATTTATTTATTTATTCATTTATTTGGTCAGCCACAACCACATGCTCTCCAATAAATATGCTTGTGTTGTGCAAGCAGCAGCGGGTTTGGCTCTAGTTCTCCCGCTAAACTCCTCATTTGCGTATTTCCGCTGTCCGTTTGGTGCCCCGCAGCAGTGTTTTTCTAGGCTAGTAACAAAATGAGCCAGATCTGTGCTAAAACTCAGCTGCTTCACATGTACAGCGAACACATCGGTCTTAAGTTCAGAATTTAATGATACGAAATCCATCAATATACAATGCAACCACTGTAGTTCTCATGCTACATTTTGTGCCCAACCGGTTTATCGCAAACCCTTCAGCTTTTATTAACTTTATTGGTCACACTTTATATTTTATGTCTTTTAGTACTTTCAAAAAATAAGTACAATGTAATTGTTGTGTTCATATTGTATTGCAAAATAATTTTGGTGCTATTGAGGTGGGACACGGGGCAGGTTTGGTGATATGGCTAGGCTTAATGGTGGGTTAAGTTGTAAGGGAAGGGTCAACAGTGTAATTATAAGAGTTAATTATATCCAGGTATTTTTAAACATAAAATATGTTTGTACACAATAAGTGCATTGTATCAAATTGAAAAGTTAGTTGTTAAAGACACCTAATATAAAATAGGATCTTTATTAATTGAATAAGGAAAAAATATATATATATATATATATATATGCAAAAGGTATTTTTAGCAGCCGCAGCTTTGAAATTTTTTAAAATGCTGCAACTTTGCATGAACAAGCTTTTCAAAACAATTATCATTATAATTACATATAACTCATAAATTCAAGCCCTAACTATACTATAATGTGGGGGGAAGCATAATATTTAACTAAAGAAACAGTATTTATAAAAAAACATTTGTTTCTATAATATTAAATTATTATTGTAGATTTTTTCTATTCACTATAGTACTGTACTATTAAGTATTATTTATTTTAATTGTTTTTATAATGTATTTCTTTTATTTATTTATTTAGCTAGTTATTTAGTTAGTTAAATCTTTTTTTATTATTAATTATGGACGTGGCTGTTGTGGTTTATGATCATGCGGGCACCAACTGCTGCAGTAAATGTGGTGTATTCAAATGACTTTTACACAGTCCTTTTACGTTCACCTGTTTTAAATGCCTATTGTCCGCCGTGCACAGTTGCCCTGAAGCCACCGGGTTGGCGGTGCCACCGGGGTTGGGCACGTCATCGCTGCTTGCAGCTATATTTCATTTTTGAATTTTTACACTGTTTTCTTTAAGTGAATCATTTTCTTTCAACCAGTTCATTAAAAATAAATTTTCTGAATGAGCTGAATGACTAAAATGAATCAGATGTCAGAACAGTATTTGAGAGAGAGACTCTCTAGGAGAGTGTGTTTGTGCTTCACTGCTAAAGTTAGTGTTGCTACTTTTAGTTGCTCTGGTCACTATACTTTTTTCTCCCTAAATGATGGTTGACTGTAGTTGAACTGCTTTAAATTATGATTAGCTTGTAGCTTGTAAAGCTCCAGGTTAAAAATAGCTTCCTCAACACTTGCATGCACACAAACACATATAAACGTATGAAAATTTGCCAAAACCTAAAATAATCCAGTGGAAAGTCTGTTTCTACAATCAGGGAACGTTTCGTGAGAACAAAATAGCATTTGGATTTGGAAACACAACCGAGATCTGATCCAAGACAGGATGCTGAGGGGAATTAAAATAAAAATCCTTTAATTAAAAACACTGAGCGCAGCTTGGAGGGAAGAGACTCGGGTTCCTGCGAGATGGCTTGTGTGTGCTTGCCAGACAGAACAGACAAAAGAAGCTTTCTGTGTGTCCTATTTCGCAAACAGAGTTCCAGGAGGAAGGTCGAGGGCTGGGAGCGTCGGAAACACATTCACCGTCGACAGGAACAGGTCGACCCTGGGGCGTCTTGACCTTGAGATAGTATCTTGTTTCCTGTCGGTTGTGTGAGGGAGGTCAGAGGTCACCGGAATCTCACGTGCACAGAGATCTCTTAAAGGAACGGTTCATCCATATGTGAATATTGTCATTATTTACTCACCCTCATGTTGTTGCAAAGCCTTAAATATCACACAAAATTATTATATGACTTGCAATGTAGTCACAGGAATCAGGGGTTTTGAATCTTTTCAATGCACAGACTCCCGTCTGAAAATTTAAAAGACATCTATATATTTTCATATATTTATTCAGTGAAAAAATAATATTGTAAACATGTATAAAATATTATTTGATTTCTATTATACTTTTAGGAAAAAATCCATAGAAAACTGGATACGGTACGGGTCATTTTTTGTCAGTACAATGTCTATTAAGTTTACGGACATTTCTTTCAATGCATAATTGAACATACTGGTAAAACACCTGTAAAAACATTTATATTGAAAATTCCTTCACATTAACACAGCACATTGGGCCCTTTTTTATTTTTGTATGTATATATGTTCAGGCGTTGGACAATGAAACAGAAACACCTGGTTTTGAACCACAATGATTTATTAGTATTGGTGTAGAGACTCATTTTGCGGTCAAAACAGCATCAGTTGATCTTGGGAATAACAGATACAAGTCCTTCAGAGGGATTTTGAGCCGTTCCTCTTCCGGAACAGAGTCCAGGTCACTGTGTGATGCTGGTGGAGATAAAGTTTTCTGACTCGCTTCTCCAAAATACCTCAGAAATACTCAGATCGGGTGACTGTGCAGGTCATGGGAGATTCAACTTCACTTTCATGTTCATCAAACCATTCGGTCTCCAGTCTTGCTGTGTGTGTTGGTGTATTATCATGCTGAGACCTGACACCACCTTCAGGGTACAATGTTTGAAAGGTGCACATGGTCCTCCAGAACGGTTTGATAGTTCTTGGCAGTGACGCTCCATCAAGCACAGTAGATGCCATGATATCGCACCCCAAACCATCACTGATCCACCGCCGCGCTTCACTCTTGGCAGCAACAGTCGGCTGTTCGGCTGCTTTGCTTCTTCTCCACACCGTAACTCCTACGGATGTGAAGGTGGAGTCGTCAGAGAACAATACATGTTTCACATTGTCCATCGGCACGAGCGACCAAAGGTTTGGCTATAGCAGCCCGACCATGAATATTGACTCTGCGGAGCTCCTGACAGTCGAGGTGCGCGTTTAATTCTTCACTGAGTTTGGCAGCTGTGGTTTTATGTGGGCTAGTACCTGGACATCCCTTTCAGACAGCTTCCTCTTGTGTCCACAGTTACTCTTGCTGGATGGTGGTATGCCGACATTACCCTGGATGCCATCGCTCTCGATACACCACAAAGATTTGCTGTTCTGGTCACAGATGAGACACCAACAATTGGTCCTCTTTTGAACTCTGATTTGTCTCCCATTATGTTGTGTGGATTGCAATATTTTATGTAGAGCTGTGCTGTTGTTCTGCTAATTCAACTTTCACACTCTCTCGCTGATGGAATATAAAATCAGTGAAGATAGCTGTGAAACCTCCAACACTATATTGGTGTTTCAGTTTCATTGTCCAACCCCTATATGTTACAGTATTACACCGTAAACTGTTAAATGTTTGTGTTGCCAACTTGAAAAGTGAAGTTGTATTAAGTGACAACCTGGATATTTGAGTCATATCAACAAGTTAAATCCAGGAAAGTACGGAACCCAGACATGACATGCAGGAAAAAAATAGTAGGCTAAATCAGGCGCACGACTTTGTTCCTTTGATTTATAAACCATTCATGAATTTTAGTAAATCATGCGAACGATTTAATTTTTTTTCTAGCATGTCATGCTCCGCAGGAAAGTTATTCTAATGCAAAAACTGCCATTTGTTGTGATAGCTAACCTTCCATTTACTACTGTACTATTAGATGTTTGATTTATTTATTTCACAGCTTTTCTCTTCTCCCAGTTTGAAACCTCCTGATATGGATTGTTGTTATCATTTATGGTGCTTTTTTGGAGCTTGACAGTCATGTTGTGTTGAAAAGAAAGATTCTTAACAAAACCTTGTTGCTGGAAACAACACGAGGGTGAGTAAATAATGACACACTGTTCCTTTTACGGTTCAAATTAGAATTAAAAAGGGTTCCTTTCAGAACTATTCAAGAATCTTCAGATTAGGTAATCGTGAGCATCTCAAAGTGAAGAGACACAAGCTGCCCTGAAGATCTGATCCAGCGCTCACATCCAGTGTAAATATGTCATGATATAAAAACCTAACCACCAACGCAGGAAAGCAGTTTTGCATAATCCTGTTAATCTAATTGCTATGGCTTGTGGGTGAAGCCCACAGATACTGTACGAGACCCCGACTGTGCGTGATGTCATCTGCTTCTGCTTCTCGGCTTGCGGATCGTTCACCTTTAAGTGCTTTCCAATATGTTAGCAGATCAAAAGGCGGTTTCACTAGAGCGGCAATAATCAGCCCTCGCTGCTGGGGGCAGGTGTGTGTGTGTGTGTGTGTGTGTGTGTGTTGATGTGGAGGGGATATGCAAAGGGCTTCTGGCATTTCCAAAGATAGCCAGGCTGACATTTCTATTGACTTTGATGTTAATAATCCCTCACAAGTTGCCGAAAGCCAACTGATTGTGTGTGTGTGTGTGTGTGTGTGTGTGTTTGTGTAAGAATAGGTAGAGTTTGAGGGGATGCCGAGGGGCCAACATTTATTCATCATTATTTGAGCGTGTGAATAAAACGCATGTGTGTTTTGTTGGTTGAACACAGATTGTTTGAATTGTTTTCGCTGTTGCATCTTTAATGTATCTTTAACACACTGACAAGGTTGCTCTATACAGCATCTATACAGCAGTTTTTATTTTGCTTGCTTTTTTACTAGTTTTTATTTTTGTGTTTTCTGGTATCATTTTCATTTTTGTCATATTTTTAGTCATTTTTAGTAGTGTTAATTTTATAAATTGTATTGATTTTTTAATATATTATTTAAATTCAGGTAACGATTATTTTGAGGCCGCAAACTGTTTGTTATATAGTTTTAGTAAGCAGTATAAACTCAAATATTCTCTAAAAATATTTTTGCTAATGTTCGCATTAAGTTATGAAAATGATGTTGATTGTTCTCTGAATGTCCAGTTTTTTTTTGTTGTTTTTTTAATTTTTGAAATAAAAATTCTTGCTTATGCGAATCTGCAAACAGTTATCATTCTGCACAAGCTATGGGAATGTAATTAATGTTATTTTAATGAACATTCTGAAACAATTTAAAAAATGTTAGATGAAGGTCCAACGCACATAAAAAAAAAAAATGAATTATATATAAATAACTATTTTGTGCTCATGTTTTGAGAACACTGTAAAAGACCAGATAACTTTGAACGAATGTTCTATTAAAGTTATGAAAGTTTACTCATAATTCTGAGAACTTTGCTAAAGTTCTGAGAATGTTAGCTTGGACCACAAGAAAAAAATGATACCAATGAGAGCATGTTTAAAAAAGCACACAAGAATGAGATGAGTGACGTCAGAGGGAAGATTCAGCCATAAATTCAGGCGTTCCTCATACAAAGCATCATATGACTTATGAAATTAAAGCATATGAGTTGTATAGACTACTATTATTGTACTTTAATGGTGCTTTTACACCATTAAATCAATTCAATTCAACTGTATGGAAAAGAGCACTCATTCTGCTGAGTATCTTCTGTGTTGCACTGAGGAAATAAAAGTCTTGAGGGTGATGACAGAGGTCTCATTTTGGGGTGAACTGGTGCTTTTCATTAGTCAATAAGGCAATGACATTATTCCTTCATGTTCTGGTAATACATTGCATGTCTTTCTTGAACAGTGATGCAGTTTTAATTTGGTGAGAGGAATATTTACCCCCAAGTGATGCGGCTCGTAACAGATCAGTTGGAACAGGAAATGGTATTGGAATGATATGCTCTGTATTCTCTTTCAGTGAGGGGTGAGAGGAAGGGCATAGGGGTGTACGACAGGAATGAGAAGAGAGATTAGCAGAACAGCTGGGATTGTGCAGGTGGGTGCTCGCCCGCTCACGCACACACACACACACACACACACAAACACACACACAGGTTTGTTTGCTATGTTGCTGAAGACATTCCATCATCGGCGTAAAGGTTTTAAAAAATGTCCCCACAAGGTCAAAATTTGTCATTTTTGGTCCCCATAACCATAAATACCCCCCCCCCCCCCACACACACACACACACACACACAGACACAAAGACAGTATTCTTCACTTACAGGTCCCAGATCAGAACTGCAATGATAATTCATAAAGGGACAATAAATACAAATCAGATTTTATCATTTGTTTTTACAATCAGAGTAGTGTCACTATTAACTAAAACTATAAAGGTATTAAAAATTGTTTTTGGTAATTTAAATAAAGCTGCAATAATATAATATAATATAATATGAATAAAGAAGCTCAATTTGAAGCTCTAAAATGACTAAAACTTGTGAAATAATAATAAATTCCAGCCAAAAATTCAAGTGTATAACAAAATTACTAAAACATAAACTAAAATTAAAATGAAAACTTAAAATATGAAATGAATAGCTAATTCAAAATATCCGTACTATAATATAAATAATACAAAGATAACACTAAATCATACCCTAAATCCAGTAGGATAACAGCATTAAACTTGAAATTTGAGATTAAATAATAATAATAATCTAAAACTAATGAGTTAAAACTAGAAACATTAATTAATTTTAAAAAAAAAAGAGCGATGACAAGCAGCTAAATATTTAAAATTGACTAAATTTAATCAGTAGCAAACCACAACCATCCAGTTATGGACAAAATCAAGTCCCGTCCTACTCTTTTTCTTGCTCGAGAAGCTGTCTCACTCGGATAAACGTCACAACAGGGAAGAAAACAATCGAATTGTTTCATGTGAACTTTAATCAAGTGTTTGCAAAGCGCAGCATTTCCTGCGAGAGCATCAGAAGCGTGTCTTTAACGCGCTTGGACACTGAAGCCGTTTGCTGATCAGTCTTGTGATGGTAAGGAGGGGGTCTTTGTCTTCTGAGCAGCAGAAACTGTATCCTTCACTCGAGCTCTCGTTCCCTGCGGGCTGAAGGAATGACAACCTGCTCCATTTCAGAAGCCCTGGCAGCTTTTCTCTCTCTCTCTCACACACACACACACACACACACACACACGTGAGTAGAGATATACACAGATGTATGTGGGCCCTGCATTGTTCAGTGCAGCTGTGTTTATGGCTCTCGGGTGAATCTCCTGTTGGCGTTTAGCGCTTCATTTGACTTGTGAGGGTGTTTACACTGCCCTGCTTTCACCCGTCTTTCACCCGTCGGCGCTGGCAAGAGCCGCAGACACAAAAATGAATACAATCCCTGTGCTGAGAACTGCTTTTACGATACCTGCTATTTAAAGGAACAGTTCACACTTAAATTTTGTCATGATTTACTCTCCCTCATGTTGTTCAGTTCTGTCTTGTATTCTGAATACAAAAAATGTTAGTATAACCAAACCGTTTTGAACTATTGTATGAGCAAAAAAATGTCTTCTTGAACGTTTCACAGAAGAAAACGTCACACCGGTTTTTCATTTTTGGGTGAACTAAGCCTTTAAATCAATTATGTGAATTCAAAACTAGCAATTATTTCATAAATATCAAATACTTCCAGTGATTTTAAAGCATTTTTCCAAAAGTGTGTCATGAGCAATTCTCATTTAAACTTCATTTTCAAAAAGTTTGATTCATTTAGGAGAAACATTCAGTGAATTGATTCAAATAACTGATTCGGTAGCTCCTTTGCGCCATTATTGGGTGCCAAAACTGTTTACGCAATGATTTTAAGACGCCTTTTAATTGTTTTGATCATTATTTCACTGTTTTAGTGTCTTTCATACTGTTTTTTACTGTTTTAGCGTCTCATTTAGACTTCAGTAACCTAGCAAATAACACTGAATCAGAGCTGTGTTCATTAGTACACTGTTTTGTTTGATTCATTTCAGAGACTCTGTCTGCCTCAATGAATCAATTCAAATCTGATTCAGTAATTCTGAACAAAAGTGATGGTATTTATCATGTATTAAAATCAGTGCTGCCAAATCGATTAACCACGATTAATCACATCTAACATAAACGTCTGTAAATATACTGTGTATGTATACATTATACATACAAACGTACAAACTTTTATGTTAGATGCAATTAATCACGATTAATCAATTTTACGGCAATAATTAATATGTTTGATCATGCTTATATGTCGATCTGTATGGTTTTTTTTGTTCAAATATATGAAGTGCTTGTAAAAAGACTGTGTGGGTCAAAAAGTTGCCTTAAAGGTACAAAAATTTGTTATCTATAATCATAAAATGGCAAAAGAGTTCAGCTGTTTTAATTATGATTAGCTTAACTGTAACAGTAGAAGTGAATGGGAAGCTTCCATGACAATGTATGTATGATGGAAGGATATAATACCATCGCCCTTTGGCCACCATACCATTTTCTTTATTTCCGCAGTTCGTTATCCAACCCTCTAAATCAGCAGGTGTTTGAGACGGTGGAAACATGGAGGAGAAATGAGTATCCAGGCAAGTAGGTAATGGCATGAAGCCCCTGGCCTTGGGTAAGTGAACCTGTCCATGCACGGATCCGCCGGGCCCTCTGTCAGGCGACCGGGACGGGGCAACACTTCATTTAGGCTCTGAGAGCAGCTGTCAAACTCAGGTTACAGGATATGATTAAAGCCAGTGGAGATCTCCTCCTACTTCCCATCTTTCCACACATCCACTCCGGAACATTCAACGGATCCTCCTCTTTCCTCTTAAAAGCTGGTTTCAGGTCGTCTGGGAGTGATGATTTAAAGTTTTCTGGTCTACTGTACAATAAAACCTTGTAATTTGCCTTAAAGTATTTTTCTGTTCAGTGAAAAGAAAGATATCTATGGAAGCTTGTTTTCGAGTTTTTGAGTTTATGTCTCGCAATTCTGAGAAAAAAAGTCAGAATTGCATGATATAAAGTTAAAAGTAAGAATTGTGAGTTATAAAGTCCGAATTACGTGATATAAAGTCAGAATTGTGAGAATTGTGAGTTATAAAGTCAGAATTGTGAGATATAAAGTCAGAATTGTGAGATATAAAGTCAGAATTGTGAGATATAAAGTCAGAATTGTGAGATAAAGTCAGAATTGTGAGATATAAAGTCAGAATTGTGAGTTATAAAGTCAGAATTGTGAGTTATAGAGTCAGAATTGTGAGTTATAAAGTCAGAATTGTGAGATATAAAGTCAGAATTGTGAGTTATAAAGTCAGAATTGTGAGATATAAAGTCAGAATTGTGAGATATAAAGTCAGAATTGTGTGATATAAAGTCAGAATTGTGATATATAAAGTCAGATTTGTGAGATATAAAGTCAGAATTGTGAGATATAAAGTCAGAATTGTGAGTTATAAAGTCAGATTTGTGAGTTATAAAGTCAGAATTGTGAGTTATAGTCAGAATTGTGAGTTATTAAGTCAGAATTGTGATATAAAGTCAGAATTGTGAGTTATTAAGTCAGAATTGTGAGATATAAAGTCAGAATTGTGAGTTATAAAGTCAGAATTGTGAGATATAAAGTCAGAATTGCGAGTTATTGCGAGTTACGCCATCAGAATTGCAAGTTATAAAGTCAGAGTTGCGAGTTATGACATCAGAATTGTGAAATGCAAACTCACAATTGCGAGAATAAAGTCAGAATTGTGAGATAAAAAGTTGCAATTACCTTTTTCATTTTTTTATTTAGAAGCAGAAACAAGCTTTTTTGGTCTTATTTTCCCATTAAAATCATGTAAACATTCTGAAAACAAGTTACATTTCTTGAGAAACAACATTCTGCAAGACAACACACTTGTTTTCAGAGAATTTATCTTAAATGAACTGTATGAACTTATGCAACCCATATCATACATATAGCCTACAATTTGTCCGCATGGACTGAGCATAGGGGATTCTGTTGTGCGTTTGCGTGTATGAACTGTTCGTTCCTGTTCATGCATCCTGAGATAACATGTATTTGATTCTGAGCAAATGTCCTCTATACGTGTTCACCTTCCTTTGACATGCAGCTGTCTGGAGATTTCATAAAGCAAAGTCGACGGCGGCTGAAAGGCAGTCGCACATCAAAACATTCCTGATGCAATCAAATTCCCTACTTTTGATTCTTATGTGCTATGTACAATTTGTGCAAAACTGAGAATGTCTGTGACCAGAATCCAGTCACCCACAGAACAACAGAATGTCCATCACATCTTCAGTTTTTGTCCAGATGTCAAGTGACCCCTCACAAAACAAACTCAGTATTTCAAAACCACTGGACTGACTCTGCAAAACACTCACCATACATTTGAACAGAATCGTTTAGTTTACTCCAGTCAAGTTTATTGATAATCCAAGTGTCGTTTAGGTTGAATTAAAGTGGATGGATGACATGTGCATGACATAATTAAAACTGACAGTGATTGACAGGAGCGTTTTGATGGCATGTGTCCACAGCTAGAGCTCCGTGCACTGCAGTGCTGCTCCCTGATTTGACACGTACAGCATTTCAGCTGAAGTTTCCCTCCCCGGAAACAAGCTTACGAAATCGGCCAACTGGAGTTTCAGCTGTCGCAGCGCTGGGAATCAGAGATGAATGGGAATATGAAATGCTGCACAGTGGGCCTTTAGTGTGCGCATGTATTTACTCATGTAATTATTAATATGGGGCTGGGAGTAAATAAACTAAAGTCAGTGTGATGCGGCACAAGTTAATCTTCACAGTAAAAGGCATTTCTGAGCATAAAAACTTGATGGTTCATACTGGATGGTAGTTTCATATGTTTTCATAGTGTAGGTTTGAACTTAACTAAAAAACTAGTGATTATTTTGAGTGACTTATGCTGAGATCTAGAAAGCACTGCAGTAGATAGCTGTGATATAAAGCTGATATATATGCAATACAACTAAAAGGGGACCTAATATAATTCCTAATATAAGGGGATGTAATAAAAGTCTCTGGTGTCCCCAGAACGTGTCTGCATTTTCAGATCAAAATCCCACACAGATCATTTATTAAAGCTCGTCAAATTTGCCCCTATTTGGGTGTGAGCAAAAACATTCCGTTTTTGTGTGTGTCCCTTTAAATGCAAATGAGCTGCTGCTCCCAGCCCCCTTTCCAGAAGAGGGCAGAGCTTTAACAGCTCATGCTTTGGTTGATCAACAAGAACAACAAAGCAGGAGAATTTCATGAAGCCTTACATTGTTCAAACCGGAGTCGACACTGATGTTACAATTTTTTTTCACAACTTTTGGAGTGAAAATGGGCGTTTCTGAACAGTTAGTGGATAAATGTATGTAGTTGCTGTGGAGTTGATCAACTCGTCACTAGCATGTGTCGTCATGTTCATCTTTTTTCGTTGAATCGACCCTCGTTTGTGAAGCAGTCCGGCGTAAAATGACGGCATCAACAACACTCGACTACAACAACTCTTCCTCTTCTCTAAAGCAGCACAACATGGCCCCGCCCCCTTTGTTGCATGTTCTCGAGGGCGGGGTTTATGTAAATTTTGTGGTTAGTGATGTCACACACGGGAAGAAGCTCGTTGTAGTCCCTACCAGCTGTTTGTTGTAGCTCTTAAAAACCGAATTCTTTGAAAGAAAATATCTAACTTTCCATTGAACTTTGAGCATCGTAACTTTGCAGACGTTGTTTATGCTCAAACAGCAACATTACACACAAACTAAAGCTCATAATCATAATAAACCACCCCTTTAAAGTCAATATGAAATCAAAATGTATATTTAATCATGTTTATTATCTAAAAATGTTCATTTGTGCATATTAATACAAAGAATTCAAAATGTAATTTTAATCTAATTAAATGACAGAGATTCAAAGAAGTGCAATTTGCAAAGTGCAGTTTTCAGTTTTTTCACGTTTGCACTTTATGAACTTTTACAACCCACAAAACAATACGTATACAGTTTGATTCTGAGGAAGTGCCCTTATGAGTTCACCCTCCTTTGACATGCAGCTGTCTGGAGATTTCGTAAAGAAAAGCTGAAAGGCAGTCAAAATATTCCTGATGCAATCTAATTCCCTACATCTGACAATTACGTGCGGCGTAACATTTGTGTAAAACAGAGAATGTGTGGGATCAGCATTTTAAGTTTGTTCACATTTGTTCTCTGTTCCAGTTACCCAAAGAACAACAGAACGTCCATCCGTCCACCTTCAGCTGTTGTTGCTGCAGATTTGTCGGCTGCACATCCATGATGTGAATCTCCCGTTCCACCACATCCCAAAGCTGCTCTATTGGATTGAGATCTAGTGAGGTATAGTGAACTCATTGTCATGTTCAAGAAACTTGATTTGAGACTTGTGGCACGGAGCTTTATTCTACTGCCTCCGGGTCATAAAGCGATGGACATTGTCAGCAACAATACTCAGGTCAGCTGTGGCTTTTAAATGATGCTCAGTTGGTACTAAGGGGCTCAAAGTGTGCCAAGAAAGTATCCCCCACACCATTACATTCAGTTGACATTTTGGGCAATTTTTTTAAATAAATTCAGTCATTTTGTCTTGTTCAGGACAGTACTAAATAAAAATAACAACATTTTTATGATCTCTCTTAAAAGTTTTAAAATGTTGATGAAACTTAACTCCGCTTTTTCAGACGGTCAGAGTCAGAGAATCGCCAATTGCTGTTTAAATTTCATTAAAATTCAAAGTAATCACTTTGGTAATCTAAAACACTTTTCATATGTAACTGTAATCTGATTACCACCCATTTAAAATGTAACTGTAATGAAATACAGTTACTCAATATATAAATATATAGTTTAGTTTATACAAAAAACAGGTAACATTTACTGCAGAAATATTAGTCATTTTGAAGCAACTGATTGTCTCTGTAATGCACAGAAGTGAAGCTTGTAGGAAGAACACAAGCAAACGCTGAGCTATATAGTCACAGGTCTCTCCTCAGATCTACTGTTGTCTCTCTGACCCGCAGACTTCTGGGAATGCACAGGTCTTTCATCATGCCCTGTAATGACAAGCGTCCCTGTCGCCTTGCAAAAGATGGATCTTTTTTCCATGAGGGTAGAGGGAGTGAGCTTCCAGACTTTGTCTCATTGAATGCCCTCTCTCGGCTCTGTAATGGAGCAAGGCTTGTGTTCTAGCCCGCGTGCTGTAATCTGTGTTCTGACAGAACCGGAGACGCGGCCCGTGGGAGGATGTTGTCTCAAGTTCATTGCCACTCGATGATGAAAACCGACTTCCGTCACCCTTAATAAGCTGGAGAAATCTGTACGCTCATTACGATGAATATCCTTGGGTAGATGTACATTTCTGTCCGTGCTGTTTTCTGACTTCAGCGTAATTAGCACCCAGTCGGTCATGTTAGTGATCTGAGAGCTGGAGTCTGTAGTGCTGTTGCACCACAGAGAGCAGGTCATTATCAGAAGAATATCCACAGGGTTAAAGTGGGGAAATCAAGCTATGGTGAAGGGGATTTTCTCTTTCGTCTTACCACTTAAATGAATCCCTTCAGTATGAAGCAAATTGAAAAAATGAATAAAACAAAAAACACATTTCATGTGGTGAAAAGTTAGCAAATTTCCCCCCTCATATCATTTTCAAATTGCCCCGTTTTCCAGTCAGAGGACTGATTGAAATGGATCATTTCAACCAAACACTCACTGTAGTCAAGCTTTAGTTAGTGTGTAATGTTGCTTTTTGAGCATAAACAACATCTGCAAAGATACAATGCTCAAAGTTCAATGTAAAGGGAGATATTTTCATTTAAAGAAATCACTTTTTAAGGACTACAACAAACGGCTGGTTGGGACTACAACCAGCTTCTTCCTGGGTTGGTGACATCACTAACCCTTAAATTTACATACACCCTCTTCATGCAGCATTTATTCTCTGACTCTGTAGGCATCTTACAACAGTTCCCACAGAACTCCACATATTGTCACTTCTTCTTCTGTTCATAAAAGGCTGAATAGTTTCTGACATTTTCTGTGAGTCTTAAGTGGGAATCCGAGCTTCTAACACGGAGTTGCCAGGTTTCCTCAACAAAACCTGCCCAATTGCTTCTAAAACTAGCCCAACACTAACCCAATCACATTTCAGGGGAGGAACCCTGGTAAAAATTGGGTAAAATCCGCATTTCTGGTGGGGTTTCCCTGGTAAAATTTGCATTCCAGAGGATAAAAATCATGTTATTTGGTGTTGCCGCAACAGTTAAAGTAAAACCACAGACTTTGGCAACACTGTGCTCCCGAAACTCCACCCTCTTCTTGGGAGCAGCAGCTCATTTGCATTTAAAGGGACACACACCAAACACAGCGTTTTTGCGCACCCTCAAAAAAAAGGTAAATTAACATGCGATAAAAAAGATATGTGGGGTATTTTGAGCTAAAACTTCACACACACACACTCTGGGAACATCATAGATTTATTTTACATCTTATAAATTACCCCTTTAATTTACATTTATCAATTTAGCATTTAGATTCAAAATGCAAGAAGGAAAATACAGTAATAAATACATAAATAATCAAGACATGTTTCCCATACTGTTTTTCACTAAATGAACACAATGAAGAATCATATTCAATCATTTTATGCCCTAAAATAACAATACATATTCAGAAGCTGCAATATTTACCATCAAATATATTTTAACAACACACTTTAATACTTGGAAAAAGCCACAAACTGACGTTCATGAGCGATGACACACTAATCGTGAAGAATAGTCGATCAGAAATCCCTTAGTTTAATGGCACGTTCTTTAGGAAACTTAATTAACAAATTAAAAGCGTCATAATATTCACAATGTTGTTGATTTTATCACCAGCAAAATTTATTTTGAATAGATTGTATCCCTCAGCCTTGGGTCACATGACATGACAATGTATTTCATATCTTAGTTATTCATTTACTTTTTCTTTGTCAAAGAATCTCAAAATCTCATCATCGTGGCCACTTGAGATCCACTCTCGAGTTGAAAAGGTCGTCACGGTTGAACGAAGCGCGTGAACAGATCATCACTTATCCTGTCTGTCAGTATGTCATCTTTCAATCGACCTTATCTGTTTGTAAAACATAAAACGGATGGTTCACACAGGGCAATTTCTTACATTCTGTCTGAAATACCTTTTAGGCATTGGTATAACCACCTGTAAATAATATTTACCTACTGAGAATAAGAGTTTGTTCAAAAGCAATCAAAAGATGGCAAGAAATGTCATTCTATTGAATTGTCCTGTATAAACAAACACACAAAATATGACTGTCCTAATAAGGTTAAACACATACAGTGTGAACAGTGTGTTCTGATTCACGACTCAAATGAGCCGCTTCTTTGTAGTGATTCAAAAACATAAAGCGCGAGTCTGATTCACGAACAAATGAATAATTTGAAAAAGAGGTGTTTCATTTGTCTGTATGGAAAATGAAGCATGTTTTGTGTCAGTATTTTTGCCAGTTCATATTAAAAAGATAAATTTGATGGTTTTATTGTAATTATTGCGTAATTATTAAATGCAATAATATATTATATAGGATAAAACATTAATAAATTTATATATATATATATATATATATATATGAATGAGCTGTCCTTTTTTAGTTTTTACTTGTGTTTGATGTTTTAAATGTCTAAGTTTAGACTTGTATAGTCATTGCTAAATGGCATTTTTTCTTGAAGAATGTTCACCATTAATTTAGTGTCTTTGGACAAGCGCTGAGCAGTAGTCTGGTCACGCTTGTGATGAAATCAGCTGAAAATTGCAGGAGCAACGGTGCGACCATCTCAGCACATGAAATCGCAATAACAAGCCTTGACTTCCGTGGGTGTCCATTTGATAATGGGCCGTGCTGAAAGATGGGATCCAGTTAGAGTTGAAGCAATATATCCTGGGCAAGAGCGTACAAGCTAAAATAATGAGACCATAACAAAACACTCTGTCTCTGCTGGCTGAAGAGAAAAGCCCTCGGGCGTCTCTCCAAACACTGGAGATGGTTTTCATGTGGCCTGTTCCGTCTCTTTGAGTGTGTGCTGAAGATCCCGATTGGAATATTTGAACCACAGAATGTCCTTCTTATTCACCTTTCCCAAGTCTTCAAACGTAGTGGCACGGAAGTTAGTCGTAACTCCTTCAGCGCGCGGCAGCTGCAAAGGCATCGGTGCCGCTGCCAGGTTTGTCTCAGAGGACACGGCATTATGACAAGGTTCTCGAGTTTCACATCGCACAGATTCTCCTGGGAGACGCACCGCTCCCGTGGGAGTCACCTGATACAAACCCCTCTCTAAAGTGCTGGTTTACGTTCCAGAGAAAAGAGGCATCCGGGCCCTGCTTTACTTAGATGCCTTTGCCGCAGAAGCGGAGTTGGGAATTAACTGTTCGGAAGGACGGGTTTATTATTGTGACACTCCCTCCAGGCATGTAGAGGGTTTGTTTTTATTTTCATGGCTCAGTCAAAGAAAGCATACCATTGTGTATGTGTGAAAATGTTTTTTTTTAGCCTCGCATAGATAATATTGAGAAATCCCTTCAGAATACAGTGTTTGCATTCAAAAAGTTTTTTTTATTTAATGTTTTGTTGTGACGTCTGCCTGAAATATACATGCAATTGCTAAAAACTCAGGTCTATTTCACTATGAATGCGTAAAGTCACTATGAAACAGAAGTTGTGATAGTAGTTTCTTCCCTTTTGTGACAGCGGCTTTGGGTGAAGAAAAAATTGGGGCGGGACTTGATATTGGCAGCAATTGATTGGATGATTATGGTTTGCTATTGGTGGATCTTATGTGAGTGACAGGTTGCCCCGCCCTCACGCCACTAAACACGTCATCAACGAGTTATTTTGATTTAGCCTCTTAATGGAGGAGATTAGGAGGAGAAACGCTTAGCAATTAGAAAAAAAAAGCTAGCGTTCTGGCCTAGCTGTGATATAAACAAATGCTATTGGCTATTTTTAAAAAGGGGAGGAGCTGTTAACTCCACAGCAACTACATCAATTTATCCACTAACTGTTCAGAAACGTCTAAAAGTTATAACTTCTTCCTGAGTCTCTCCATCAGTGTCGGTTTGAACAATGTAAGGATGAACACCGTTACTGACAGTTTCTGGCTGCGTGAGATTCTCCAGCTTTGTTGTCGTTGAAGCGTGAACTGTTAAAGCTCCGCCCTCTTCTGGAAAGCGGAGAGCAGCAGCTCATTTGCATTGAAAGGGACACACACAAAAATGGCGAGTTTTTGCTCACACCCAAATAGGGGCAAATTTCACAAGCTATAATAAATGAAAGGAGAATAATAGGTCCCCTTTAGGCTGCATCCAAGTGGCAGATTGAAGTAGGAGGTTTGTTGATTATAAAATAATTAATTCGATACTGAGAAGAATCTGTCATTTGCCTAGTATTCAAGATTTATGTTGGGAATCAAGAGCATATTTTTAAAGTAATATACTGTATGAAATCGAATGATTTCCTGACATCAGTTTAATTAATAGGTCGAACGTATATTATTCCACCGATTTGGATGACAAAAGAAATTATGGGCGAATTCCAGTCGGAAGTGAGTATCCCTATTCTCTCCAAATGGAAGAGCCCTTGCAAGTCATAATGTAGCTGTTTGGAACGCACTTGGCGAATGGAGTAATGAAAGATAACGTAATTTCCTCATAATCTTCACCTGCGTCCCATTAGCTGTTCTTGCAACGGGAATTTCTTATTATGGCTGTTAATATAATTGTTGTCACATTTACAGTACCTAAAGTGACTACCAGGCTGGGTAGGTTACTTTTAAAATGTATTTCACTACAAAATACATGCTTTAAAAAGTCATTTGTAACGTATTTCGCTACATCACTCAAGTTTAGTAACTTAATACTTTAGAATACTTTGGAATACGAATAAGTGTGGAACAAACACAAAAAAGGTCATTGCAAGTTTTTATCTCACAATTCTGACTTTTTCCCTCAATTATGAGATATAAACTCGCAATATTGAGAAATGTCAGAATTATGAGATATAAACTCACATACTAAATTCACAATTGCAAGAAAAAGTCAGTATTGCAAGTTTATATCTCACATTTCTGACTTTATAACTCGCAATTGTGAGTTATAAAGTCACAATTATGAGATATAAACTCTCAATATTGAGAAAAGTCAAAATTATGATAAACTCACATTCTAAATTCACAATTGCAAGAAAAAACGTCAGTATTGCAAGTTTATATCTACCAATTCTGACTTTATAACTTGCAATTGTGAGTTTAAATCTTGCAATTCTGAGAAAAAGAAGTCAGAATTGTGAAATGCAAACTCACAACTGTGTAAAAAAGATGCAGCGACGAGTGAATTATAAAATGACTCACAAACAACGATCACAAAACAGTCAAAAACATGAAATTTAACTCCGCTTTTTCAGAGTCAGAGAATCACCAACTGCTGTTTAAATGACATTCAAATTCAAAGTAATCACTTTGGTAATCTAAAACACTTTTCAGATGTAACTGTAATCTGATTACCACCCATTTAAAATGTAACTGTCATGAAATACAGTGACTCAAATTTTGTATTTTAAATACGTAACTAAGTTACTTGTGTTTCGTTACTCCCCAACCCTGGTGACTGCTATCAAACACATTTCTTACGGATATATCACATATTTCACAAACAAAACAACTTAAATTATTCAGTTTATATGTCAACTCAAACTCTCCCGCCATATAGTTTTAAAATGACTCGCAAAGATTCGCCTCCCTGGGTCACATGACCATAGAAAAATAAAATCACTTCCTTGAAGTGACCATCGTATGTACCCTTTGCTAACGGACTTGTGGAAGGGCCCTTCGTGAGGGGATTTAGTTGTTCACTTTTACTTGGAAAGCCCCTACAAATAGCGTCCCATTACCCTTCAAGAGGGCAAAAACGCTGTTTTGAATCCACCCAATGTTTTTTGTGATATTTTAAGTGTGAATTGAATGTGATGAGAGGAAAAAAGTCTGAGAACTCTGAAATAATACCCTTGCTGGTTGCACGCAACACAAACATAAAGCACGGCGAGTGATTCACAAACGAATGACTCTTATGAACCAGTTCGTGTCAAACATTTTCATGGGTCTCAAAGCAGCCAGAATGCTTAAATTCCTGATCCTTCCCACCCTACTCACAGCTTCCTCTCTTTCTTCTCTCTCTTCTTCTTTCCCTCCAGTTATTTCATCATGTTTTTATCAGGGCAGCCGTATAATGAGCACTTGTCTCTCGCAACTGTCTCTGAAATCCCCAGTAAAATCAGTCATCCATCAGTCAACGCATGGCACTCACTGTACAAAACCTTGCATTAGCAACACAAAATATTTACGCTTTTACAAGTTAATCCAGAGCTCGTATAATCTCATAATAACTGTATCTGAAGACTCTCCCAGAGTTTTTGTGTTTTGGACGAATGCGCTGCTTTCAAGGTGTGCTTTGCGTGTACCGAGAAGCCAGTTTAATCCTCGCTTCGACAAGCCTCATAAGGCACTTTCACGCTTTTAGTGCATGATGAGGCGGTTTGACCTCAGAGTTTAACTGGTGTGAATGCAATCCGGAGTCACACCCCTGGAGCTGTTTCAAAAATGCCTTGCATTATCTTGCACAGTTAATAGTCTTTTTTATTTAAATGACATATTTTATACAATGTAATTTATTTAGCATTTCAGTCGAGTCAATATTGAATATTGAGCCGTCAATCCGATTTCTAACAGATCATTTGGTTGCATGAAAACATAGCCAGTGTAAAAGCTCAATGCATGTCCGTTTACATGCAGTTTATGAATGCGGTGGTAAACTGATTTCTGCCCTTTGCACCATGGGATGATTTATCTTCATTATCTTGTATTATCTTGCAACTGTGAAGTACTCTTTCTTTATTTAAATTGTATATAGAAGCATTTAATATAATATAATTTCTTTAACAGTTCACTTGATATGGGTATTATTTTACTGAAACATGCTGTAAAACCGGTGCAGTTACAAATGAATGACTTTAATGTTAATTTATTTATTTATTTATTTTAATAAATCACTTTTCGAGTCTCAAAATCACTGGATGCATCCAAAACCGCATAGTTGGTACTTCTCTTGAATAAGTAGTGATTTGTAAAAGCATGTTCTATATAGAACTCTTTTCACATACTGTTTTTCACCTACTATATAATAAGCAAGTATGTGATTTCGGATGAAGCCATGGGCCTAAAATGACTCATTCACTGAATCAGGTTACGGAATTAACATATGACTCACTCTGAATCATTATTTCAGTCAAATCCAATTCGAAACAAAGAGTCATCATCAATTTTGTCCTTCATAAGACAATATGTAGTTAACGACTAATGCGTTCTCAAAAATACTGAGACTTAAAGGCACAATATGTATTTTTTTAGCCACTAGGGGTCGCTAAACTCTTCAAAACAATAACAAAGGCGTAGTTTGATGAATGAGTGGATTGATCTAATAATATTTATGGATAAACATGATGGACGTGGCCGAGAATCACGGACGAGATTGATATTGAGAGGCAGATATCAGTGTGACACGAGAGTCCCGGGGATATAAAGAAAATTTCATTCTACAGAACTACTCATAAGTGCTGAAACTCTACTCATACAGGTCAGTTTATTTGATGAATTAAAACTGTGAGGTAACGCAGCGCTGTTTCACTTGCTCTAACGTTACACTATCATACTAAACTGTACTTGAGTGTGTTGAAAGTTGTAATGTTTAGTATTAGTTTGTTGTCTGTATGAGATTTAACAGTAAGCATTAGATTATCACACTTCATCATGTTGAGTTATATAACATTGATTAGTCTTATGTAGCCTACATTAGCTTACCTCGTCTAATAATGTGCGATAGCGCCGTCTCTGTCGAGTCGAAGTTTGTCGCAAATCTCTCGCCATCTCGGAAACGCCACGCCGATTTTGATCTTTGTTTTATTTCTCCTTTTCTCCCAAAGTTTGCTTGACATGGTCCATCATGTTTGAACGAATCAACAACAGCGTGTCTTTTGCCGTGGTTACTATGCAGTACAAGCAGAAACCAGGGATAACGCAGATATTACGTCACTGACGGGCACTATTTAAAATGTCTCTGAATTTACAAATTCTTGGAAACATTTAGGATAATGTAAGTACACAGCTGAACGAAATATTTAACACTATGCAAGTGGTTTTTGGATATTTTAATATAAAGATTTTACATATTGTGCCTTTAATAGCCACAATCTTTAACTTTAAGAATTGTTAATTCACTTATGAATTCCATCCCTTCCCCCTTTCCTAGTACTAGTGTACTGATATTAATAATGCAAAAATTACAGCATGAAAAGAGTGTTTTGGACCAAACAGCTGAACACTCAGCCTTTGTTTCTTTCTGCTTTCTCTGTTATTTTAAGCTGACGGGGTAGAAAGTGAAGCTTTAGCTCAGAGGCTGATCAGAAATCAGGACGGCGCCGGGAGTGGAGTGGTGCAGTCGCCACATTAAAAATGAATGTCTTATAGCGCTAGGCCTCAATGAGACCAATTTAATTTTTTTGTGCTAATTCTCTTGGAGTCTCTCCTCAAGCTTGATAGAATGGAGTACACACATTTTCACCTTGAAGATGTGAGGGTTTGCTGTGATGTCTTTGAAGTTTTCAGAGAAATACAAAGGTGTTTTCAGAATTGCACATTGCATGCGTGATTACAAGCTTTAATTCCCACAATATCTAAAGGTATCCCTGATGTCAACGCTGGCTGAAGAAGAATAGGGCATGCGAATGAATTATTAAAGAAGAAATTGATCAGTACTGATGTACATTTCTCACGTAGAAACTTTATAGTCTGACTTTGAGGAAGGTTATTTGCTCACACTGTATGTGTATAAAGACTGTCTCGAAGGTTAGCGCTCTATACTGATCGTCTGCGTTAAGATGAATGTACTTTGTCAGTGTTTCTGAGGCAATTTGCACATGTGCTGTCCTGTTGCACAATGACTTTCACTGTAATGAAATACTGTAAAAATTACAGCAT
Source organism: Opsariichthys bidens (assembly GCA_037194245.1). Taxonomy (NCBI): domain Eukaryota; kingdom Metazoa; phylum Chordata; class Actinopteri; order Cypriniformes; family Xenocyprididae; genus Opsariichthys; species Opsariichthys bidens. The sequence continues at coordinate 4,466,352 of CM074300.1, read as the reverse complement.
TATTTTACAGCCGCTGGCTGGCTGTTTTTTAATAATACAGCATATTTCTGTAAACTGCAATGTATTCTGGGGTCACATGTTGGTTTGACTCTAATCTACAGAATATTGCTGTAAATTGACCCTTCGTAATTAAAACAAAAATACAGTTATTTACTGAAATCAGAGAATACAGGGAAATTCTGTAAATTGAATTACAGTAACACTACTGTAATTTTTTTTTGTAAATTTTTTAAGTCATTTTTTAACAGTGTTGATTAAATCTTTGTAGAGTAAATTGTGAATTGTGTGAATTTACTATCACATTTTAATGTGACACTATATATTAAACACCAAATATGTCCTGTAAACTCATATCAATAGCCCTCAGGACTATATGCGCCAAATCCCAGTGTGCAATTATGGATGTTTTCATGCAGTAATCTGTGGGTGTGTGGAAATCTTTTGGAAAAGAAATGGCGTGTGGTTTGTTCTGTGGTAGATCACATGTACGTGAAGAATGCAGACATGCATATTAAGTATGCAGGTGGCTTGCAAATGTTCTTGCTCTTGGAATTCTTGGGCTTTTTTAACCAGAGAGATACAACCACAACACATCACTTTCGCTTACACGCTGCTTAAGTACTAATTAGTTTAGCTAAATGCAGTTCAGGATCGCAGCCTAAATAAAGAGCACGAGTCCGTCAGCTTGCATTTTAAATAAGTTTGTGTCTGTAAGTGCAAGTGTTGCGCATCCTTTTAGCGCAGATGATCAATGTGCAGATCTGAGTATAAATATTCTGACACGTTTGAAATTCCAAATTATTATGGGATATAATAATTGTGATTTAGAGAAGCTGAACAGTCTGCCTGAACTAAAATAACCCATTTTCTCTCTCTTTTTTAATCCATTTTAGATGATTGGAGGGATTTTTCTGGTGCAGATGGATTCAGTCCGGTTTTCTGCAGCCTTGGGGCAAGTACCTTTACGGCAGTCGAGATCTGTCTACATAAACCACATCTCATAAGCCACTGGCATCATTCTCACTGGCAGTGAAAGGCGGCAAATTACTTTTCTGTCACTCTCCTGCTCAGTTTTAGGCAGCCAAGGACATTTTCTGAAGGCAAAAGAATGAGGTGAGGCTTTTTTTCACTGAGGTTTGGGTGTAAGAATGTTTCTTTGGGTTCGTTTCACTGTTGCAAAAACACAGAATATGCACGGCGAGTCGCCAAGGACCATGTCCAGAATAAATGGTTGCTGAATAGTCTCGTCTTCATGTTGTGTGAGGTCTCAGACGTTTCTAAAAGCAGTTCGAGGTGGTCTTGGCTAAATGTTAATGCACCTTTGAGGGATCACGTTTCCCAAGATATTTTATAATATTCCCTTTTCGCTTAGCATGTTTTGGGAATTTCCTATTAATTTGATACATTTAACTGTGTAAGCATGCTCTTCTGTGTTTTTACTACACTAATGTTGACTGCACTCGTAATAAAGGTCATAATAAAGGATATACTTTGAACGGAATCGAGGAACGAACTGATATGACGTCATTTCGAACAAAATCAGGCCGAAGCAGAGAAGTTCGAAACACCTTCGTACTATCATTGGTCCGTGGCCGTTACGTAAGGTTGGTGTGCGCTGAGGCTCCGCCTTCTTTCACTCGGAAAATCTTTTCCAGTTCATTACTCCTCTCGAGTCCGTAGAAGTCAGACGAGTGAAACACGAACACTGGAGACCTGCTTTATAATAGAAAACAAAATGGAGATTTTCATGTTTAATGCAGTAAAGCTGCTTGATTTTAGACAATCTATTCTATAAAGTTTTAAAATATAAATGCGACGTGACTTTACTGGAGTGCCGAACTACAGAGCTTGTGAAAACAAACATATCCACGTTGCCATGATCAGATGCTTTTCTTATGCTTTATTAAAAAATGAGAGGAATATTTAATTTCAACATTCATTTAACCGTCGCTCTCAGCAGTGTGGGCGTCAGATGTTTGATTACAGAATATCGTTGCTCACGTATTTCAAACTTCATTTTACCCCTAAACGAAGAATGAAAAAGAACCTACCTTGAATGTATAATTTACAATCTAAAAAAATTATGTGTTGGCTCAACAACAATAAAAAATTTTGCATTCATTTTTTTGAATTATGACAACTTCCTCAATTTACGTTCAACCAACAAGCTACTTTGAGTTAGAGGAGCTTAATAATTTGTAGCATAAACACAAATTTTTAAGTTGATGACTCAAAAAAACTAAGTCGTTCCAACTACCAGAGTTGTAGCCCTGGAACCAATTTTTTTTTTTTTTTTTTTTTTATCATTTAGCAGATGCTTTTATCCAAAGCGACTTACAAGGGGAGAAATTAGGGGTTTTGTATCTTGCTCAAAAGCACTTTAGTCATGGTATCAAAGGTGGAGAGAGTGCTGTTCATTCACAATCCCCACTTTCAATTCCTGCCGGCATGGGAATCGAACCAGGAACCTTCAGATTACAAGCCCAACTCCCTCACCACTAGGCCACGACTACCCATTAACCAATTAAGATTAACCAATTAATCTTCTCTATGTCAGTTCAAATCAAAGGCTATAATAGCACATGCTAGCATTACTTATTTAACGTATTTAATAATTCTTGTATTTTCGTAATTCAGTTTTTGCCATGAAGATGCTAAACGACATTAAATAAAACTATACTGATAGGATACTGTGTATTTAATGAACAAGTAAAATATTGCTTTTAATTACTATTGCTTATAATGTTTACCTTCATGTATCTACTTTTCAGCACAATGTTAAAAAACTTCAACAGAAGCCTGAAACACTAACAAGTCTTTATATTCACTAAAAACAAATAAATTAACACTTAATTTCAACATTTATTCTGCTATGCAAAGAAAGCATGATGGGAACAAAAAATCCAAAGTTGTCAAGAAAATTTCATTAAGGTACAACAACCTAATTTTTTTTAAAAAAAAAAAAAGAAGAAAAAGCCAATTAATGCAGAAATTTGAGTTTAAATTACAGACTATATTAAGTTGATATAATGATCAACATTATTATCTCAACAGAACTCTACAAAATATTGTTCACAACTTAAAAAGTTGAATTAAAACAATAAATTAGATTTTTTAACCAAGAAATTTAAGAACTTTCAACCATGCATTTCTTTAAGTTGTGGTAACAGGTCCCCTGAATTACTTTTTAAATACTATTTTTATATACCCTTTAAAGCCTGACATGAAATAATAGTCAGAAAATCTTTTTTTTTTTTAAATGGAACCGTTTATTGAAACTTTATATGACTCACAGTCTGATTTCGTTAGAAAACACCCGAACTGAGCAAAAATATGAAATTTGGAGCAGTTACTGATATAAGTTGGGTCAAAAAGTAAGATAAAATTCTGATGTAATGTAAATTAATGAGATCTTTATAAGAGCATAGCAGATTACTCACATAAAATTCATATAAATATCATTTGTAACTATATACTGTATATATATCTGCCAATAATGTCAAATTTTATAACTTTATATTTCAAATTTTATATTCAAATGCTTAGTCTTACGATCAAAGCTCTGAAGTTGACATGTAATGCAGTGCAATACATTGATGATTGAGAGATGAACAAATAAACCTTCCTCAAATGCCTGATTATCATATTTGATGCTTACCTTTTAACCTGATTTTTTCCTAAATTGCTTCAGGAGGTGTTTATCTTGAAATATTATCAACAATATAAAAGGTTTTGTGTTTATTTGATAAAAAGTCAATGCCAAAAGAAACATGAACCACGAGCTGAAGGTGGACGTTTTTACAATGAAACTGCTTGAAAAGTGTAAAATATCACTCAGATTGAGAAGGCATGTAGATGCAAGAGGCGTTTCAGCAAAGTTCTGATCATGTTGATCATTTAGGGTGCGTTCACACTTGTAGTTCGGTTGGTTTGGTTGGTTTGGTCCAGACCAAAAAACAAAAACAAACATATAGTCCTGGCCCGCTTAGCGTTCACACCGGCATTTTTAACAGCGAACCTTAAGATTTAAGGTTCAGATGGCAGCGTTCACATATGTTCAAACGAACTGAGCAATCGCACCAGGGTTCGTTTTAATCGGACCAAACATGACAAGTGTGAACGCACCCTTAGAGGCCTCTGTGAATCACATGTGATGTGCTTTTTTAGGGATACACAGCACAAGAACTTACAATAAATGTTTTTTTTTGTTTTTTAAACGCCTGTTAACACGCACCCAGATCTGATATAGTGGGCGTAACAAACCTTAATTCACCAGGAAGGCATGTTATTAAATAAGAAGACGACACCCATCAGTCGTGTGACAGTTCTGGTTCAGTCTGTCAACAGAGATCTGTATCTGAGCCCAGAGGTTAAGCTGTCAACAACGATCGCACTTTCCTGTGTGTGTGTGAGTAAAGGAGAGAAACCTGCCCGGCAAGACCTGGCTCCTCCGTGTCTCACGCTCTGCTCACAGGGAATTCTAGCAAGCTCAGATTGTTATCAAATCCTGTCGGTCAGCCAGGATTCCCTTCACTGCCAGAGCGGAGCGAAGGGTGAGCCAACGTGCCGACAGATCTCTTCCTTTCTATCTGTCCCGCTGTTTGATCTGGAGGAAGCATGGCAGCATTTTCCGACCTGTCACTGACGGTTTTAACATGTCGGGAGTTGCTTAGCCACGGCAGGACGCCATTAAGCGCTCGTTCCGGTGTTATTTGCACGACAAAAGGATCTGGCGGCTTTTTTTCTTGTCTGAGACAGTAAGGTACAAAGCAGCCCTGTTGGACTAATGCATCAGGGTTGTCAAAAACGGCCCGTAGTGAAGAAGGGAAAAACATCCCTTTCAAGTGCACTTACACCACCAGCTGTGATTCACTTGATTTGGAAGCATTCAGAAAGAGTTGTTCTCTTGCAGCGGAATGAGATTAATGCTACACATCTGAATCAAGGATTCTGGTTGTCCACATTTATCGATACTTGTTGTTCTTTTTATTTGACACTGCTCATAAACCCTGTTCAGGGCTGGGTGGGTTACTTTTAAAATGTATTTCACTACAGATTACAAAATACAAAATACATGCTTTAAAAAGTCATTTGTAACGTATTTCGTTACATTACTCAAGTTTAGTAACTTAATCTAAATACTTTAGAATACTTTAGAATACTAATAAGTGTGGAACAAACACAAAAAAGGTCATTGCAAGTTTTTATCTCACAATTCTGACTTTTTCCCTCAGAATTGCGTGATATAAAGTTGCAATTGTGAGTTATAAAGTCAGAATTATGAGATATAAACTCACAATATTGAGAAAAGTCAGAATTATGAGATATAAACTCACAATATTGAGAAAAGTCAGAATTATGAGAAATAAACTCACAATATTGAGAAAAGTCAGAATTATGAGATATAAACTCACAATATTGAGAAAAGTCAGAATTATGAGATATAAACTCACAATATTGAGAAAAGTCTGAATTATGAGATATAAACTCGCAATATTGAGAAAAGTCAGAATTATGAGATATAAACTCACAATATTGAGAAAAGTCAGAATTATGAGATATAAACTCACAATATTGAGAAAAGTCAGAATTATGAGAAATAAACTCACAATATTGAGAAAAGTCAGAATTATGAGATATAAACTCACAATATTGAGAAAAGTCAGAATTATGAGATATAAACTCACAATATTGAGAAAAGTCAGAATTATGAGATATAAACTCACTTACTAAATTCACAGTTGCAAGAAAAAAAAGTCAGTAATGCAAGTTTTTATCTCCCAATTTTGACTTTATAATTTACAATTGTGAGTTTAAATCTTGCAATTCTGAGAAAAAGAAGTCAGAATTGTGAAATGCAAACTCCCAATTGTGAGGGAAAAAAAACTAATTGTGAGAAAAAGTTGCAGTGACGAGTGAATTATAAAATGACTCACAAAACATGAAAACAGTCGTGGATCATCAGATCATGACAGGACAGTTCAGTTGACAGTTGGGCAATTGTTTTTACAAATTCAGTCATTTTGTCTTGTTCAGGACAGTACTAAGTAAAAATAACAAAATTTTTATGATCCTCTTAAAAGTATTAAAATGTTGATGAAACTTAACTTCACTTTTTCAGACGGTCAGTCAGAGAATCACCAATTGCTGTTTAAATGACATTAAAACTCAAAGTAATCACTTTGGTAATCTAAAACACTTTTCAGATGGAACTGTAATCTGATTACCACCCATTTAAAATGTAACTGTAATGAAATACAGTGACTCAAATTTTGTATTTTAAATGCGTAAATGAAGGTGTGTCCCGGTGCCCCAGCAATTCACTAAATATGGGATTTTAGGATCACTGATGCCAAATTAAGTTCTTAGTCTCTTTCTAGTTGTTTCTGGGCTTGTATGAGATTCTATTGTTTGCAATTAATAAGATTTTTTAAAAATAAATCTCCTCTGCTCACCAAGGCTGCATTTATTTGATCAAAAATACAGTAAATAACAGTAATATTGTGAAACGTTATAACAACTTTTTTTTTCAGAATTGTGAGATATAAACTCGCAATTGCGTCTTATTATGTCAGAATTGACCCTTCGCCCTTTAGTTACTGTTGCTATGTCCGACAAGCAATGCGCTCTCACGCCACACATCATGTTCTCACAGAGTGAAAAATACATCGTGGAGCAAAGAGGACACTGACAATGCGTCGACAGACATATGAAACAGTTTCATATTTAAAATATTGTAATTTTTTAAATAAGTTTAATCGATAAATAGCGTCTAGTGTCGTGACAGATCGCTGTAGCTCCTCATGAACCGATCATCTCTTCATACTAGTTCATTTATAGCAGGGGTGGCCAACGTCGGTCCTGGAGAGCCACAATCCTGCAAATTTTTGCTCCAACCCTAATCAAACACACCTGAACAAGCTAATCAAGGTCTTAAGGGTTACTTGAAAGCTACAGGAAGGTGAGTTTTTATCAGGGTTGGAGCTAAACTCTGCAGGATTGTGGCTCTCCAGGACCGACGTTGGCCACCCCTGATTTATAGCATCAAATAAACATGAATGAACATCAGAAGGAATGTTGTTTCAAGCTCGGAAAGACGTGAGTACACACAAGTTCAAGTTCACCAACATTAATCTACTAACTCCCCTGACTGCTATAAACTTGTAATTCTGCCTTTTTTTTTATCTCAGAATTGTTTGTATATCGCAATTATAGCTTTTTTTCTTGGAATTGTGAGTTTATATCTCGCAATTCTGACTTTCTAACATGCAATTGTGAGTTAATTGTATAAAGATACAATATACAAAGATATACAAATCTGACTTTAGAACTTGCAGTTGCTAGTTTAAATCTCATAATTCTTAGGAAAAAAGTCAGGATTGCAAGAAAAACTCTGAACTGTAAGATAAAAAGCCTTTTTTATTTTCATTTCATGGTGGAAACAAGCCTCTATACTTTTGTAATTTTAGAGTAAATTCTCACTCTATTCGAGATTCATTCAAAACAGAAACAGAAATAAAGTGCATAAAATAATAAATTACACTCTGTATAATCTGATAAAATAAATAATGACAGCAGAAGAAGGAATATTGTTCGACTAATTATCCAGTGTTTTTAAGTGCTCATGGGAATAGTGATTCATTCTGCTTTGATGTGGCACTAAAGATTTTTATCAACTTTTGCTTAGTGATTAAAACTATTTTAGGGCATAATTTTCAGCTTAGACTGGAGGTATTCAGTACAGAAAGTCAATATTTATAATTCTACCCCTAAAATTAAGTAGGTCAGGCTGAATATGAAGTATGAGATGAGTTTTGACTACAGTTGTGTGGTCTGTGCGTCGGGGAATTTGAGCAGTGCTAATCATGGCTAATGAAGCGATCACCTCGCCACAGGAGGCAACGGCCTCAAATCTATTATTCATAGCTTTCTCCCAAACCGTTGCACGTGCGTCGAGCCGAGTTGGGAGACTCTGCCGTGAAAGATTTCATTCTTGCACAAAACAAAGGAACGGGAATAATCAGAGTGCCAGGAATTCCAGCTGTGCTTTGAATCGGAGGATTATAGAGGTGTTTATCCTTTCGTACATGTGAATATGTGTGTCATGCACCGTTGCATTGTCACAGCAGTTTTTCTTGCTTTCATATCTCTTTATGAGAGTTTGTGGCATAATATTGATCATCGCAGAAAATAATTTTGTCGTTTTTACAGTGGAAGTCTATGGGACCAGACAATAAACATTAAAATACACACAATTTAAAAAGTACAGCCTCAAGACAAAGAATATATGTGAATCTGTGATAGAATCTCTTACTGACAGTATCATTCATTACCATGTAAATGCAGTTCAACACAGAAATGTTTACATGATACATGCAAGAATACCAGAAAAGACCTTACATGGATTTAAAGGGTCGATATTTTCATGCATTAATCTTTTTTTTTATTGCCAATGTGTGAGCAGCTTGTAATGAAACTTAAAAAAAACGATACCTTCTCTGACTTTCTAGGCTGTCTACGAAAGTCGTTCTATGACACATGAAACGATTGCTTATACGATGTTCGGGATAATTCCGAAAGAGCAATTCTGTACTGGTTGCCAGTACTTTACCGTAAAAAACACAGTAACGTTTGAGGTTTTTGGGACAGCTGTCTATTTTACAGTTCAAAACTGTATAATGTAAAGGTTTACATGGTAATAATTGTGGTTCATAACGGTAAACTGTTAAATTTACGGTAATAAAACACATTTTATTTACTGATACAATGTTAGTTTATCAATCTTTGTAATACACTGACAACCACCAATCACAGTGGTGATGAGAGTCACATGATGAATCAAAGCTATATATGCACACAGTTTCATTCACACAAACACTAAACACCATCATGGTAACACATGACATTTTAAAAATGCGGTAAACATTAATTTAACAATATTAGCTTCATAAAACCATAGTGTACACAACTGATTAGAAAATACTAAGATGAGGTATTTCAGCGGTCACGCGGAGAATTGTGGGAATGTCAATGTATGATTTTACACTTCAAAAAACTGTGAATTTAACTGTATTTTACCGTAAAATGACATTCATTGTACCGTTAGCTCTATTACAGTTATTCACCGTAAACTTTCTGTAAACCAATTAACTGTTTTTCACCATAGCATTTTTACAGTCTTTTACCGTTAAAATCACGGTCATTTTTTACAGTGCACCGGTGTCGCTAAAAAACAAGGGTTTCTGAATTATATATATAGCCATTTAGACATTCATCCACCAAGAAAAGTAGTTTCACCTCGGAAAGGATAAATTAGTGTTTTATGAAAGATTCCCATTTCTGCTTTTAAAAACTGTCGTTGCCTAATAGACTATTAGTATTGTAATTGTATTACTTAATGTTTGCTTTAAAAAAGCCACAGCAGAGCTACAACATAATTATTTTCTGTGGTAGCATTATGCCAGAAATGTTTCCGATAGAGCTGAAATCATATTGAACATGGCAAATTTCCTAAAGGCACATCTCCAAATGTAACTCGAGGCAGAAAACGCCATTAATTCTCGAAATGTTTTACTCTTGTAGTGAAAACGATTAAATGTTGTAACTCCTCAAGCAAAATGAAATTCCGTTTTTTTAGGTCTGTATTTGTATGTGATCGTATAATTTGCTTCCTATTATCCATACAAACCTGAAAGCAGAGAAAAATCCCAAGTAAGCCATTGCATATACAGTCAACAGGGATACGATTGCTAACAGATGTGCGGTTAAGTCTCAGGTTTTCCATGGAGCGCTGGCTCTGATAAAGAAAGAGAAACAAGCTTGTGGAGTCTGAATGCATGTGTAAAGACGCACTCCATGGATCTCCTTGATTCACGGCGATCTGGCGCAGCATCTGTTGCTTCAGCTGCACGTTAAACTTCAGCGTGCAACATTTCCTTTTCTTCATCCTTAAGCTTAACTTCTCAGCATTCAGCGCACTCTTTCTTTAGGCCGAGAACACAGCATGCCAACTTAAACACTGTTACATGACCGAGTAGGAAGGAAATGTCAAATAAAAGAAGCCGGTGTCTTGGTTGACTGAAGCACTATTCAGATTTTCATCTATTTTAAACAGTGTTTGACTGACAATTAAAATGAAACCTAAATTTGAAACCTATATGTAGAATATAGACAGTTAATATTCAGTAATATTATCAATTTAACTGCACGGACACTATCGGAAAATAAAAATTTGAACTGAACTGAGCTGAATAATGACACTAATCTGCACTGTTATTGAAATAAATTGAATCAACATTGAATTTGTTTCATAATTGATTAACTTTTGCTCAGCTGAATTGAGCTGAATATTGACACTATTGTCTTCTATAGAGCTGCTTTTAAAATTTAGACTCATAATTGATTTTCAAAACTTTACAAGATTAAATTTTCCTGCATATTAATGTGAAGCATCTTTGAAACAATCTATATATAAAGCGTTGTATAAATAATAAAAAAAGAGGTAGATTTTAGGCAAATCTGAACTGAACTAACTTAGAGTCTGTTCCTCACACAAAGCATCATATGACTTCAGAAGACTTGGAATATAAGTGCAAAAGGACTACTGGAAGCTTGAAACAAATGGAAGCTTGTTTCCACCACTGAAAGGTATAAATGTGACTTTTTATCTCGCAATTCTGACTTTTTCTTAGAATTGCGTGATATAAACTCGCAATTGCATGTTATAAAGTCAGAATTGTGAGTATGAAGTCAGAATTGTGAGTATAAAGTCAGAATTGTGAGATATAGAGTCAGAATTGTGTGTTTTAAAGTCAGAATTATGAGATATGAAGTCAGAATTGTGTGATATAAAGCAGGAATTTTGAGACATAAAGTCAGAATTGTGTGATATAAAGCAGGAATTATGAGATATAAAGTCAGAATTGTGTGATATAAAGTAAGAATTGTGAGTTATAAAGTCTGAATTGTGAGATATGAAGTCAGAATTGTGTGATATAAAGTCAGAATTGTGAGATATAAAGTCAGAATTGTGAGATATAAAGTCAGAATTGTGTGATATAAAGTCAGAATTGTGAGTTATAAAGTCAGAATTGTGTGATATAAAGTCAGAATTGTGAGTTATAAAGTCAGAATTGTGTGATATAAAGTCAGAATTGTGAGATATAAAGTCAGAATTATGAGGTATAAAGTCAGAATTATGAGGTATAAAGTCAGAATTGTGAGATATAAAGTCAGGATTGTGAGATAAAGTCAGAATTGTGAGATATAAAGTTAGAATTGTGAGAGATAAAGTCAGAATTGTGAGATATAAAGTCAGAATTGTGAGATATAAAGTCAGAATTGTGAGATATAAAGTCAGAATTGTGAGATAAAGTCAGAATTGTGAGATATAAAGTCAGAATTATGAGGTATAAAGTCAGAATTGTGAGATATAAAGTCAGGATTGTGAGATAAAGTCAGAATTGTGAGATATAAAGTCAGAATTGTGAGATAAAGTCAGAATTGTGAGATATAAAGTCAGAATTGTGAGATAAAGTCAGAATTGTGAGTTATAAAGTCAGAATTGTGAGTTATAAAGTCAGAATTGTGAGATAAAGTCAGAATTGTGAGATATAAAGTCAGAATTGTGAGATATAAAGTCAGAATTGTGAGATAAAGTCAGAATTGTGAGTTATAAAGACAGAATTGTGAGATATAAAGTCAGAATTGTGAGATATAAAGTCAGAATTATGAGATATAAAGTCAGAATTGTGAGATATAGAGTCAGAATTGTGAGTTATAAAGTCAGAATTATGAGATATAAAGTCAGAATTGTGAGTTATAAAGTCAGAATTATGAGATATAAAGTCAGAATTATGAGATATAAAGTCAGAATTGTGAGCTATAAAGTCAGAATTGTGAGATATAAAGCCAGAATTGTGAGATATAAAGTCAGAATTGTGAGTTATAAAGTCAGAATTGTGAGATAAAGTCAGAATTGTGAGATATAAAGTCAGAATTGTGAGTTATAAAGTCAGAATTGTGATATAAAGTCAAAATTGTGAGTTATAAAGTCAGAATTGTGAGATATAAAGTCAGAATTTTGAGATATAAAGTCAGAATTGTGAGATATAAAGTCAGAATTGTGAGTTATAAAGTCAGAATTGTGAGATAAAGTCAGAATTGTGAGATATAAAGTCAGAATTGTGAGTTATAAAGTCAGAATTGTGAGATATAAAGTCAGAATTTTGAGATATAAAGTCAGAATTGTGAGTTATAAAGTCAGAATTGTGAGATATAAAGTCAGAATTGTGAGATATAAAGTCAGAATTGTGAGTTATAAAGTCAGAATTGTGAGATAAAGTCAGAATTGTGAGATATAAAGTCAGAATTGTGAGATATAAAGTCAGAATTGTGAGTTATAAAGTCAGAATTGTGAGATATAAAGTCAGAATTTTGAGATATAAAGTCAGAATTGTGAGATATAAAGTCAGAATTGTGAGATATAAAGTCAGAATTGTGAGATATAAAGTCAGAATTGTGAGATAAAGTCAGAATTGTGAGATAAAGTCAGAATTGTGAGATATATTTTTCTATTTTTCTCTGTGATGCTATTGTTATTGTAAAATTTTTCTATTTTTTTACGTAACATTGGGCAACAATTGTTGTATTAAATTGTGCTATAGAAATAAAAGAAAGAAAGAACGTTTATAACTCACAATTCTGACTTTATCTCACAATTCTGACTTTATAACTCGGCAGAAACAAACTTCCATCGTTATCTTTGTTGAGCTTGACAGAAAAAAAACATCTATCAGCTTAAGATGTATTAAAAAGCTCAAGCATCTCTTTTTGTGTTCCACAGACGGTCATACAGGTTTGCAACGAGATGAGGGTGAGTAAATGATGACATAATTCTCATTTTTGTGTGAACTATCCCTTTAACTGTCCTTAAGACAAACAGGAGAAGGTTTTATGTTCATCTGGATTCATATTTGCTGGTTATTCTAACGTATCTCCTCTGTCCGTGTCTCTACTGTATGTCACTCTTTGTTTTCTCGTCCTCTTTCTAACCTTGTTTGAAAGATTAACTCAATCACAGAGCTGCTCTGAATGGAGATCATCATGTGGTGCTCATGAGGCTCAATGTGTGGATGTTTTTAGCTTCACTGGAGTTCAAAGGTTCAACCAGCACAAGAAACCTGCTCATAAAAACAAGCACAAAGACCTTTTATACGAAACGCCCTGAACCATGAATGTTACTGTGATGTAGGGTGATGGATAGTGAATGATCACAATGTATTACTGAAAATTAAGCATCACTGTGATGTTTCTAAAGATTCTAAAAGATTCTAAATATTCTTGTGACGCATGAGTTGGAGTTTCCATTGAGTTTCATAGAGTTCATAGCAAAACAAGGTTAAAGATGCATTTCATCTACAATGTTCACTGTCGTATACTCTGAATAGTTCCGCTGTGGCGTGATCTGTCGTGAAGGAATGTAGTCGGCTCACAATGTCTGTAATGCAAAGGGCTGAAAATAGGCTTGTGATGCTTGTCATCTCAGAGGTTTGTGTTAATCTTTCTGACCTCGGACAAGCAGACAAGGTTATCCGATATGATCTGAAATGAGCTTTGGGACAGACTTAACCTTCCTGAGGGCAAAGTGTCAGTCAAAATATTCTTACTGAACAACTTAAAAGAATGTTTCAGCAAAAAATAATCATTCTGTCATCATTTAATCAACCTCATGGCATTTTCAAACCTGTATGAACTTTTCATTTCTGTGAAACACAAGAGAGGTATTTTTCAAGAATGTTTGACCTGTTGTTTTTTATGTCGTGTCAGGGTAAAAAGCACCATGCATTATTTTTGGAGTCATTTATCATTTAGAAATGAACCCAAATATAAGTTCTTATTCATTGTTAATCTTTCCCTCTGTGCAAATTCTCAAATAATATATATATTAGAGATAATACAAATAATACATATATGTATATATATATATATATATGTGTGTGTGTGTGTGTGTGTCTGATTTTTAATGTCCAACCTATTTTGGGTTCATTTTAAGCCAGCCATATAGTAATCTTTAAATAATAGTTGGGTTAAATAAAACTGCCCAGCAAACATTTAACCCAACCGCTGGGTTTGTCCATTTTCCACCCAACTGTGATTGTTTTTAACCCAGCATTTTAGAGTGTGTCTGTGTGTGTGTATATATATATATATATATATATGTATGTATGTATGTATAATTCACAAAAAACAAGTCTTTTTTATTATGTAATTTGCATACTTTGAGTTTTTTTGCCTTTTTTTAGTACATAAGATGTGTAATTTAGTAAATAAGTAAGTAAGGTGTTTAGTTTTGCCATGTTTAGATACTATTTACTGGATAACAAGAAAAAAAACTGCTGTGCACAGCGTGCAAATGAAGTTGCACTATAGCGGATATTTGTCTAATCCTCTACATTCAGTTTTGTCTTTTAGATCAATGACTGTCAGCTTCATGCAACAGTTCGAAGAGAATCTTGCTGAGCAAATTGGTTAAAGTTGGTAAAACTATTGAGATGTTTATAGCTGAATAACATCTGATCCTGTTTAATGTCACAGACGTTTGAAGTATAAAGTAAGTACTTGTTCTGCAGTAGGACAGATATCCAGGCATCTTCGGCCCATGAAAACAAACATGTCAATATAGCGTAGCCGAGCGAAGGCTCGTGTTTACTCCGGATTACAGTCGATATGCGACCAGCCCTCAAAGATCAGCATTACAGCAGCGAGGCTGTCGGCCGGCACCTGTGATGTGGATAATGAGTGTGTAGAACACCAAACACGAGTGTGAGGGCCAGATAAAGGATGAATTATAGATACGACGCTCCAGGGCAAAACACTGCTGCAGGGGGAGAGATGGAGAATCTGGAAGAGCGTTCCTGGATAATGAATCCCACAGGCCGCGCATGAGAGACGGGGAGCGTACAGGCTGTATGGAGATCAGGGGAGAGAGGCAGGACTAGAAAGGGAATGTGACTTGTGGTATGTTGGAGAATTCCAAGGTAATTGCGGTCAAGTTGCTGTGACTAAGAAGGGGTGTTTTCTGATCCTAGATTTTACTTTTTCTGTCGAACTTTTGAATATGCTTGTGAGTGTATTTCATTTCATTATGCTGAATTCTGAGCAACCAATTAAAACTGATCTTTTAGAAGGGGAAATCCAAAATTGAACATATTGCACATGTACTGCGTGTATCGTGTTTTCTTCAGTTAAATAGTTCGACCGATTTCAGCTGTGTAGTAAGAGCTTGTATTGACGTCATCATGAATGAGCTCACTGGAGTGAGGGATGGCAGGCAACTTATTGAATGGTAAAATCTTTTTTTTTTCTTCCATATATATACTAATAAGCATCAATACAAATGTTTGTTATGGACTCGTTCTTAGTTTTGTTTTTGAGCACCATTGTATTTGTATTTGGTGCCTGAACTTCTGCCTGAAACAGATAATTTGGATGTCAGTAGCAGAAGTTGGCTGTTCCAGCCGCTCTCGTCACTGGTTCTTGGCTCTCGTTCGAGCCAGTTTGAAGTGCCCTGAAATTCGCCTGCAGACGTCTATCAGACAGAAACAAATACAATCTCAAATAAAAACAACAAGCGGCGCGCTTTGAACCAAAACACACATGCATCCCTCTGCAGGCACCACGGAAGGCAGGGAATCCACGGTGCCACGGGCAGAGACCTGGACCGCTTCCAACACACGCCACTGTTTTACTGAGAACGGTTTTGATCTGGAATGACTGTGCTGCGCACTCGTACAATTATCAGCCAGAGGACTATAAATCACACTGAAGGATAGATAGATGGGTGGATAGATAGATAGATAGATAGATAGATAGATAGATAGATAGATAGATAGATAGATAGATAGATAGATAGATAGATAGATAGATAGATAGATAGATAGATAGATAGATACATATATACAACAATGGATAGATGGATGGATAGATAGATAGATAGATAGATAGATAGATAGATAGATAGATAGATAGATAGATAGATAGATAGATAGATAGATAGATAGATAGATAGATAGATAGATAGATAGATAGATAGATAGATAGATAGATAGATAGATAGATACGTATATAAAACAATGGATAGATGGATGGATGGATAGATAGATGTGTATATACAACAATGGATAGATGGATGAATGGATGGATGAGTGGATGGATAGATAGATACATATATACAACGATGGATGGATGGATGGATGGATAGATAGATATGTATATACAACAATGGATGGATGGATGGATGAATGGATGGATGGATAGATAGATATGTATATACAACAATGGATAGATGGATGAATGGATGGATGAGTGGATGGATAGATAGATACATATATACAACGATGGATGGATGGATGGATAGATAGATAGATATGTATATACAACAATGGATGGATGGATGGATGAATGGATGGATGGATAGATAGATATGTATATACAACGATGGATGAATGGATGTATATAGATACGTATATACAACGATGGATGGATGGATGGATGGATAAATAGATACGTATATACAACGATGGATGGATGGATGGATGGATAGATAGATATGTATATACAACGATGGATGGATGGATGGATGGATGGATGAATGGATGGATGGATAGATAGATACGTATATACAACAATGGATAGATGGATGGATAGATGATAGATATGTATATACAACAATGGATGGATGGATGGATGAATGGATGGATGGATAGATAGATACGTATATACAACAATGGATGGATGGATGGATGGATGAATGGATGGATATAGATACGTATATACAACAATGGATGGATGGATGGATGGATGGATGGATAGAAAAAAGGTGGATGGATGAATGGATGGATGGATAGAAAAAGATGGATGGATGGATAGAAAAATGTGGATAGATAGATAGATAGATAGATAGATAGATAGATAGATAGATAGATAGATAGATAGATAGATAGATAGATAGATAGATAGATAGATAGATAGATAGATAGATAGATAGATAGCAAAAAGGTGGATGATAGATATAAAAAAGGTGGTTAGATAGATAGATTGATTGATAGATACAATAATAGTTAGATTGATGCAACAATATATATGTAGATCCAAAGATAAGACAGATATGTAGATAAAAAGATACATGGATGGATTACAATAGATAGATGGAGCAACAGATAGACAGAACAATGAATAAATGCAACGATGGATATATATATGTAGATAAATCAACGATCGATATATAGATATGCGTAAATAGATGCACACTGGTTGTCAACTAACACACACACACACACACAGTGTTACTGAGGTTTTTGCGTGATGAAATGCTGCAGTGTTCCCAGCTGCACACATCCTGAGAAGTGTGTGTGTGTGTGTGTAATGAGAGAATCTCATGGAGCTCTTCTCTGTGCAGATGTGTGTGCAGCAGCAGAGATTTGAGCAGCTCAACTTGCACTTCAAAGGTGCGTCAGGGGATCGGGGTCTCAGCTCGTCTTCATACGCTCCAGAGCAGTGCGGCCATGTAAATTTCATGACCTGTCTTTCTCACACACAGTCTCTCCAATCGCATGACGGATATCAGCGGCCTGCCAGCTGTCAGCCGCTTCTGTCTTTTTCGATTTCTCTCGTTCTTTACTTTTCTCATTCCTTCTGTATTTTGTCTCTAAAGGGCTTCAGTCTGTCAGCCTGTGAGCCGCCGAATTCCCTCCATCCGGCACATCGCATCGCACACTATTAGAGATTTTAGGCACAAGGTGGTTGTGTTCTGGTTGTTCTGATATTTCTGTGGTTTGATTTATTTGCAGTCGATGGACGATGAGATTCTCATCTTCATCCAACCTTTCATACTTCATACAACGCTTTCCATCTTTCCATCTGTGGCATGAAATGAAGTTCATCTTCTGCAGACGGTCCGTAACCTTTTAGAGCAGCAGTATGGTTTCATTTGCTTACATTAGTTAACAAATGAACAGTGAAAGATATACTCCTGCAGCATTTATTCATCCTAATGAATGTTATTTCAACATTTACAAATGCAGTATTTTAATATTATTGAGATACTATTAGTTTTTAATCATATTTTGTATTAATATGCATTTCGATTTTCATTTTGAAGTTTTAGAAATTTTGTTTGTCATTTTTTTTATTTAGTTTATTATTTTAGTACATCAAGTTGAAAAAAAAAATTATTATATTTGGTATAATATTGGCAAAATATACCATTTTATTATATATTTTATTACATATTATTATATATTTTTTTACATATATTATATTTTTATTATATAATAAATTATTATATTTGGAATAATATTGGTAATATATGCCATTTTATTATATATTTTATTACATATTATTATATATTTATATTTATATTTTTTATTTTTTAAATGTTATATTTTTATTATATAATAAATTATTATATTTGGTATAATTAAATTGTAAATTTTATTATAGATTTTATTATATATATATATATATATATATATATATATATATATATATATATATATATATATATATAAGTTTCAGTTAACTATAATAACCATAATACATTATGTTACCTGAACTAACAATAAATACTGCAACAAATGAATTTCTCATTATTAGTTCATTTTAGTTAATACCTTAACTAATGTTAATTAATGGGACCTTATTGTAAAATGACCAACCAAAAACTGATCTACACACCAAAAACAAGACCTGAAGTTCAGGTAAAACAATACTAGTTAAAAGCATGTTGATCTCTAAACCTGTAACGAATCCGCTCCGTCAGTTTCCATTCACCTGCCACCAGAGGTCGCCCGCTCACATCATGGACTCCATACACCACACTACATTTCCCATAAACCCCTCACCCAGTCAGCTGTTCCGCATCACCTTCACACCTGATCCTCATTTCACCTCTATAAAGCATCACTCACCCACACCTTCTTTGCGAAGTATTGTTGATTCCTGTCACAATTCCGAGCATTTATTCCTTGTTTTGTTCTGCCAGTTATCTGACCCTGCCTGTTCTCCGTTCTGTTGTTAATCTGCCCTGCCTACGAGACTGCCTGTTCCCCGCCACTATTGTCTGCTGTTGTGATGACCTTTGCCTGTACGACTACGTTTTTATTAAAGCTGCACTTGGATCTCATTCGCTGACTCGCTCATCATTACAAAACCAGAGAAGACTTCTCCTTGTTTCCCAGTTATCCTCGTATGGATCGCCGATTGCATATGGCATCGCGGCGCTGTTTCCAGCAGGAAGAGGCGGAACACGTGCAGTTTGGTCCAGTCCTCTGATCTCAGATCCAGACAAACACAAAGGCTCCATTGATCGAAGCCAAAAAAAAAAAAAAAAGAGTAAGTCTTCAACCCACAATTTTGAAAATCTGTCAATATATCTGAACTCAGGCAGCAGCTGGCCTTGAGCAGAACTGCGAGCATCTGCTGGCTTCCCCTCGTGAGATCCGATCTTCAAGTCTGGCGTCAAACTTACTTTCCGGATCGCCCCTTTGAACTCAGATCCAGAGAGGTGCGCGCACGTCCTCTGTGGCGAATCAAAATCAGATCCGTTTTGACAGCGTTCTGGAATATTCACTTGAGAAATCAGTGTGCTATTCCAGCTGAGATGGTCATGTGACACGAGCAGCCTCAATCCCGCTGAGATATCCTGCTCCATGCAGTGTGTTTGTGCATAAGTGTGAGTCTTCTTCCCTTCAGCTTGACATGGAGC
Source organism: Opsariichthys bidens (assembly GCA_037194245.1). Classification (NCBI taxonomy): domain Eukaryota; kingdom Metazoa; phylum Chordata; class Actinopteri; order Cypriniformes; family Xenocyprididae; genus Opsariichthys; species Opsariichthys bidens. The sequence continues at coordinate 4,446,587 of CM074300.1, read as the reverse complement.
CTTTGGCCTTCATTTATTCAAAGCTATTATTGCACAGAAAACAAAAAATATGCTGAAAATAAGTGACATTAAGAAATTAGTAGTATTTACGCATCAGAATGAAGCCATGAGTCGGTTTGGTAACATTTGAAGCGTAATCCATTAGAACCCACTTCTAGATCTTTCTATCGAGGTCAAATCACTATAACACAGTCTCAAGTGCTTTTTAAAGCAATATGATAAAAGCTAGGCTATATAGTGTATATATATATATACAGTATATAATGTTCATTAGTTAATGTATTAACTAACATGAACTAATCATGAGCAACACATTTGTTACTGTATTTACTCATATTTGTTAACGTCAGTTAATGAAAATACAGTTGTTCATGTTAGTTCACACTAACTAATGTCAACAAGATTTTAATAATGTATTAGTAAATGTTAAAATTAACATGAACAAAGATGAATAAATGCTGTATAAGTGCAGTTCATTATTAGTTCATGTTAACTAATGAACCTTACTGTAAAGTGTCACCATATATATGTGTGTGTGTGTATATACAGAGAAAGAGAGAGACACACAAATATATATATATGTACATACACATATGTAAACACAAACTTTTATGTTTGATGCGATTAAACGTGATTAATCAATTAGACAGCACTGTCAAAAATACAATCAAAACAGTAATCTTGTGAAATATTATTTCAATTTAAAGTTGCTGTTTTCTATGTGAATGTATTTTCAAATGTAATTTATTCCTGTGAATTTTCAGCATCATCACTCCAGTCTTCAGTGTCACACGATCCTTCAGAAATCGCTCTGATATGCGGCTCAAGAAACATTTGTGATTATTATCAATGTTGAAAAACAGTTTTTGCTACAGTGCTACCTTAAATATCCTGCCAGTTTTTTGGCACATCTGTAGCGCACATCTGATGTTGTCTAGGCAGTTCACTATAGGTTATATGGAGCAGAGCACCTATTTAGGAGCCTTTATTGTCTTTTATCTCAAGGACTAGGATTATGTAATCTCTGTCCATGTTTGCTGAAAACAGCAGCTACAGTCTCTGAATCCTCCCCTACTGGTCATTAAAAGACTATTAAATGAAAGGACTTGGATCACTCACATCAGATGATCATTCTTACAATGCCATTTAAATCCTGTATTAAGATGCAAGTTACCGGCCAACTGGCGATCATGATTTATTTACTCACCGAAGGCAGTTTTTACTCTCTTTGGCATTGGCGAGTGTTAACGTTGGACCCCGTGAACATTGAAGATTGTCGAGGTTTGAGCGCGAGCCCAAAATGATGATAACGACTCCAAATGTTTGCTATTATTGTACTAAAGAGACCCGATGGTATGTCTGCGTAGGTTCACGTTTGATTTTTGGGATTGGGAATAACAGTCAGTTGCATATCTGAAACGGGACACCCAAAACTTAAAATCAAACTGTCAAACTTCATCCAAAGCGCTTGGCGGTGAATTTACACTTTATGACGAACACATGGCAGGCGTTGAGGAATATGATCTGTCTCATACAGCACAGACTCCTGTAGATCCCCTGGTTCGGCCTTTCCATCGTTCACAAAAGTTAGTTTTGGACTGAATCTTTAGTTTTGTGTGAATACAGAAACGTAGATGGTCAGATAGACGGTTTGTTTACATGCCTTTTTCAAAATTGTGTGCATTTCAGCATTGGGTTTTGGAGTCCTTGGTTACCTTCTTGTTATCTTATAAACAACATGAGATATGCAGAAAGAAAACAGTAGAATATGCGGGTTCGAAGGTCATGGGTTCGATTCCCAGGGAATGCAAGAACTGATCAAATCTATACTATGAATGCAATGAAAGACAGACAAGACAGAGCAGGTCACTTTTGATACGAAACAGTTTCACGTTTAAAATATTATATTTTTGATATTTTGAATGACAGATCTCTGTAGCTCCTTCAAGCGGCTCGTGAAGCGATCATCTCTTCATACTAGTTCATTTATAGCATCAAATAAACATGAATGAACATCAGAAGGAATGTTGTTTGACTGCTTTGTCTGACAAATGGCGGATTTGGGGTTATGATTGGTCAGATCGCCTGTCAATCAAACTGCCGGTGAAGGATCAGTTGCCTTTGTGTTTTTGTGACATTCACCTACAGTTGTGTTCAAAATTATTCAACCCCCCAATGCTGTAAATGGTTTTAGAGAATTTAGAGTACATTTGTAATTGAATTTAGAATGAAATCCTACAAGGACTTCTTAAAGAAGCATATGCAACTAAAATGACATCAATTGGTTTTGTAATACAGTAGTAAATGTTTCTTTTGTGAATTCTTCATTGACACAATTATTCAACCCCTTAAAGACTACCACTCTGAAGAACAGAGGTCCATTGAAGTGTTTTCAATCAGGTATTGAAAGCACCTGTGGATGTCAGGGAGCAGCAATAAAGCCTAATAAGCACCAATTAGGCAGCTTTAAAATGACTGTGATACTCAGCTCCTTCTAGACATTTACTGGTGTGGTTACAAACATGGTGAAGTCAAGAGAATGGTCCAGGAAGACGAGAAGAGGTGATTACTCTTCACAGGAAGGGCAATGGCTATAAGAAGATTGCAAAGATGTTAAACATACCAAGAGACACCATAGGAAGCATCATTCGCAAATTCAAGGCAAAGGGCACTGTTGAAACGCTACCTGGTCGTGGCAGAAAGAAGATGCTGACTTCGACTGCTGTGCGCTACCTGAAGCGTAGAGTGGAGAAAAGTCCCCGTGTGACTGCTGAGGAACTGAGAAAAGATTTGTCAGATGTAGGTACTGAAGTTTCTGCTCAGACAATACGGCGCACCCTGCGTAATGAAGGCCTCCATGCCAGAACTCCCAGGCGCACCCCCTTGCTGTCTCCAAAGAATAAGAAGAGTCGACTGCAGTATGCCAAAAGTCATGTGGACAAACCACAGAAGTTTTGGGATAGTGTTCTGTGGACTGATGAAACAAAATTAGAACTGTTTGGGCCCATGGATCAACGCTATGTTTGGAGGAGGAAGAACAAGGCCTATGAAGAAAAGAACACCTTGCCTACTGTGAAGCATGGCGGGGGGTCAATCATGCTTTGGGGCTGTTTTGCTTCTGCAGGTACTGGGAAGCTTCAGCGTGTGCAAGGTACCATGAATTCTCTTCAGTACCAGGAGATATTGGAGGACAATGTGATGCAGTCCGTCACAAACCTGAGGCTTGGGAGACGTTGGACCTTTCAACAGGACAATGATCCCAAGCATACCTCCAAGTCCACTAGAGCATGGTTGCAGATTAAAGGCTGGAACATTTTGAAATGGCCATCGCAGTCACCAGACTTAAATCCGATTGAGAACCTCTGGTGGGACTTAAAGAAAGCAGTTGCAGTGCGCAAGCCTAAGAATGTGACTGAACTGGAGGCTTTTGCCCATGATGAATGGGCGAAGATACCCGTAGCTCGCTGCAAGACACTTGTGTCAAGCTATGCTTCACGTTTAAAAGCTGTTATAACTGTAAAAGGATGTTGTACTAAGTATTAAGATTGAATGCCACTTGGGGGTTGAATAAAACTGATAATGATGTGAGCAGAGAAAAGACATTTGTGGTTATTTCATTATAAATGTTATGTTATATTTGTCTGACCTACACGTGCCTCTTTGATTTAATTGTAAGCAGGATGACTGAATGATCAAAATCAATGTCAAACCGGCCAAAACAATCAATTTCAGTGGGGGTTGAATAATTTTGAACACAACTGTACATTGAAAAAGTCAAAAAGGCTGTTGTTAAAGAAAAAAGCAGTGGCAACTACACTGGACCTGACAGATAAGTAAGCATGGTTTACATATGGTATAAATTATGTCTATGTTGTTTGTGCTGTATTTATTGGCTTTAAAATGCCATTAATATATTTCAGTGTTTGATTTTTTTACTTCTCTGATTAATAATTTTGGTCCAGTGTTCGGTCTAAAAGCAAATGGCCCACACCATTAGTTCTTGCACTGTGTTAGTTACAGTAGTCTAGTTTCACATTCAATATCTACTAGTTCAAACACTTTCCTTGAAGCAAATTAACACTTCCATTGTCTGCTGGGAAAATAACATACAGGCATGGGTGTAAATGCACCAAAACATGCCTCTTTTTGCTTCAGGTGTTACATCCCAAGAAACAGAATATAGATCCGTCCGTCGCGCATTTCAACAAAAGATCCTCTGTATCTCTTATTCCCTGTTGTTGTGGGTGAAATTTGATCCAGGATTGGCTGATATCCGCAGACAGCTGGACTCTTACAGGGATTCTAGTTCTTCTCGCTGATCAAAGTCTTAAAGTCTTAAAGATACTCGAGCCATGATTTCACCCAGAGTCCCACCGCAATCGGACTCCGTCTCTATGTTAATTGTGAACATATGCAAAACCTGAAAGCCAAAAATGGAACAATAATAGTATCAAAATTCTTTCTGTGAAAATGTACTGTAAAAAAATTGCAGGCACTTCATATATAGAACCTTTTAGGGGTTCCCATCATGGGATCATTTTAAAGATTTCATTTTAATTCATTCATTCATTTGTATTTTAATAAAATTGAACATCTCAGAAACACAGGCTACTTTAGTACTAGAAAAAATTTGAAAAGAAATAACCTGTTAAACATGAAAGTATTATGAAATCACATAAGACATTTCTTCTTGTATAGAACCTTTTTGGCATTAAGGATTCTTTAACTTATATGATTTCACTTTTTTAACTTTAGTTAGTGTGTAATGTTGCTGTTTGAGCATAAACAACGTCTGCAAAGTTACAACGCTCAAAGTTCAATCTAAAGGGAGATATTTTCTTTTTTTAAGGCCTACAACAAACGGCTGGTAGGGACTACAACGAGCTTCTTCCTGTGTTAGTGACATCACAAACTCTAAAATTGCATAAACCCCGCCCCCGGGAACACACAATAAAGGGGGCGGGGCTATGCTGGGCTGCTTTAGAGAAGAGGAAGAGTTGTTGTAGTCGAGTGTTGTTGATGCTGTCATTTTACGCCGGACTGCTTCACAAACGAGGGTCGATTCAACGAAAAAAGATGAACATGACGACACATGCTAGTGATGAGTTGATCAACTCCACAGCAACTACATACATTTATCCACTAACCGTTCAGAAACGCCTAAAAGTTGTAACTTCTTCCTGAGTCTCTCCATCAGTGTCGGTTTGAACAATGTAAGGCCTCATAAAATCCTCATTTTGTCTGCGTGAGATTCTCCATCTTTGTTGTTGTTGAGCTGTTAAAGCTCCGCCATCTTCTGGAAAGGGGGCGGGGAGCAGCAGCTCATTTGCATTTAAATGGACACACACAAAAATGGCGTGTTTTTGCTCACACCCGAGTAGGGGCAAATTTGGCAAGCTTTAATAAATGATCTGTGGGGGATTTTGAGCTGAAACTTCACAGACACATTCTGGACACACCAGAGACGGATATTACATCTTGTAAAAGGGACATTAAAGATCCCCTTTAAATGTTAATTGTGTCAGAATGTTCAGAAAACATGCAAGAGTAACATGTAAAATGGAGTGTTCCCTTAATGTTAGCATAACAAAGAAAACATATTTTTAAAAGATAAATTTAACAATGGTAACATTACCAAAACGTTCTCAGAACATGCTTTTGTTAGCTGTGTTTGGAGGAGGATCGCAATGTTCAGATGGTCTCTCGCTGTAAAGCACAGTTTCTGCTTTCAGGCCTTTTTGTGCTTGAGACTTTGTCTCATATTGTGTTTTATCGGCAGACGTGTATCTAGGTCAGCCGATGTTTTCAGTGCCGTGGGTCAGAACTATCTAAAATCCAGCTGTTGTCCAATTTTAGATTTTTTTTCTTTTTGGTTTGTAAAGTTTTAACCTCTGAGCAAGTTATTTTATGGGTGATTCAGTTGGTTGTGTTGTTGCCCTCGGTGAAGGAGTTATAATAAATCTCTTTTGGTCTGAAGGCAGAAAATGTGAGGGCTTCAGCCCAGAAAGACATGATTGGTTATACTTGAAGTTTAATCTCGGCTTGGAAGAGACCGCCCCACTGTTTTGGGTAAACATCCCCAGAATTCAGATCTCCGCAGGGGGAAAAACTGGGTTCACAACAGAGGTAAGACAAATTCTGAGAGGCATTTGGAGAAAACTAATGAGACGAGAGTCTGGGATCCTGCAGAGAGCCCAATATAATCAAAGAGGTAAAGCGAGTTCTTCGCAATGTGTTGAAGGGTTGTAATGAGCAGACACGGCTGTGTTTTCCAAAAACAAACCCAAAGACTTTCCTGATTTATGGTACGGCACATACAGTAGCTGTTTTGTTTTCCAGATGAAGTCTATTTACTAAATTTAATCGGAGAGAACAAAGGCGATGATTAAAACCTCTGCCGTCTCTTCCCATGACACTCGTTATGCGCTGACTCTCTCAGTATGCCTTCCAATGTTAATGCAGTAAGATGTGCTACATAAGCACCGCTAATGTATGCCATAATGTGGCCGGCCAATCATATCCTGTTTTGCAGCATCTTTTTAGCATCTTTAACGCATTCTTGACCTTTAAATTGGAGGCCGCGTCCCAAAAAAGCAATTCTGTTCTGTTAAACAGGTTGCAATATCCATTTAGAGAGACATGCACCTGCAAAAAAAAGAGTCTTTTTGTGAGGTCTGTCACTGTCCATAAAAAAAAAAAAAAAAATGGTACTGGGATGTAGTCTAAGTTTAGCTAAACTAGCACTAACTGGCATGGGAGCTTGTTTCTGCCACTTAATAAAAAACAAAAATGGTAATTGTGTCTTTTTATCTCACAATTCTGTCTGTTTTTCTTGCAATTGCAAGTTTATATCAAGCAATTCTGACTTTATATTATGCAATTCTGACTTTATTTTATGCAATTCTGACTTTTCCACTCACAATTGTGTTTATATCTCGCAATTCTGACTTTATATTACACAATTCTGACTTTAAATTACGAAATTCTGAATTTATATTACACAATTCTGACTTTATATTACGAAATTCTGACTTTTTCACTCACAATTGTGTTTATATCTCGCAATTCTGACTTTATATTACATAATTCTGACTTTATATTACACAATTCTGACTTTATTTTACGCAATTCTGACTTTATATTACACAATTCTGACTTTATATTACACAATTCTGACTTTATATTACACAATTATGACTTTATTTTACGCAATTCTGACTTTATTTTATGCAATTCTTACTTTTTCACTCACAATTGTGTTTTTATCTCGCAATTCTGACTTTATATTACACAATTCTGACTTTAAATTACGAAATTCTGAATTTATATTACACAATTCTGACTTTATATTACGAAATTCTGACTTTTTCACTCACAATTGTGTTTATATCTCGCAATTCTGACTTTATATTACATAATTCTGACTTTATATTACACAATTCTGACTTTATTTTACGCAATTCTGACTTTATATTACATAATTCTGACTTTATATTACACAATTCTGACTTTATATTACATAATTCTGACTTTATATTACATAATTCTGACTTTATATTACACAATTCTGACTTTATTTTACGCAATTCTGACTTTATATTGCACAATTCTGACTTTATATTACACAATTCTGACTTTATATTACACAATTCTGACTTTATTTTACGCAATTCTGACTTTATTTTATGCAATTCTTACTTTTTCACTCACAATTGTGTTTTTATCTCGCAATTCTGACTTTATATTACACAATTCTGACTTTAAATTACGAAATTCTGAATTTATATTACACAATTCTGACTTTATATTACGAAATTCTGACTTTTTCACTCACAATTGTGTTTATATCTCGCAATTCTGACTTTATATTACATAATTCTGACTTTATATTATACAATTCTGACTTTATTTTACGCAATTCTGACTTTATATTACACAATTCTGACTTTATATTACACAATTATGACTTTATTTTACGCAATTCTGACTTTATTTTATGCAATTCTTACTTTTTCACTCACAATTGTGTTTTTATCTCGCAATTCTGACTTTATATTGCACAATTCTGACTTTATATTGCACAATTCTGACTTTATATTACACAATTATGACTTTATTTTACGCAATTCTGACTTTATTTTATGCAATTCTGACTTTTTCACTCACAATTGTGTTTTTATCTCGCAATTCTGACTTTATATTGCACAATTCTGACTTTATATTACACAATTATGACTTTATTTTACACAATTATGACTTTATTTTACGCAATTCTGACTTTTTCACTCACAATTGTGTTCATATCTCGCAATTCTGACTTTATATTACACAATTCTGACTTTATATTGTGCAATTCTGACTTTTTCTCTCACAAAGTCAGAATTGTGAGATTAAAAAAATCACAATTACCTTTTTAATTTTTTTATTGAGCTTCCATATAAACCAGCTGGCCTTTGCAATAAAGGAAAATTATTTGTCAGATGTGTAAAGGGCTTTAGAAATAGTACAGATCTTTATTTCTAAACGCATGTTATTAATTTTATTGTGAAAAAATCCTCTTTACTAATTTTTCCAAAAAAAAAATTATTCAAAAATTAATTTTTGTAAAATAATAACAATAATTGAATTAAAATTGAAATAATAATAATATCCTCACACTTTTTGCATAGCTAGAAAAAAATCACAACTTGACTGGAAATCATCACAAAAAATGCTGTTCTGTATTTTCATCTTGTTTTCCAGTAAAAAAAAATATGTAAAATAAGAAAAACTGATCAAATTAAGTGAGTTTATGCCTAAAACCAGAGAAGTTTTGCTAAGCCATCACTAACTGGGGTTTAAAAAATAGTGCAGACAAACATCTTCGCCCAGTCAAGTTATTGATATTATTGTGAACAGTTCATTTTAATTCAATATTTGAAAAAGTTTTGACCTCATAATGTTTGATCAGAATTTCAACTGGATCTTCCAGTGAAACGACAGACGTATGCTGGTCTTCTCCAATCATTTAGTCTGCTTAAACTCCGCCCCTTTATTACAATCCCCTGGAAGCATTTTTGCCACGCCTACATCTTAACATCCAATCAACAACTGATGCACAGAACCAGGTCTCGACCTAAATTTTTTTCTTAATCCGACAATCCTTTACTCTTGTATGATACATTACAATACGGAAGAAAATATCAGTCGCTACTTCTGTTTCATTGTGACCTTAATACATTTAATACACACTTTAATATATTTTATTTACAGCTGTATATGTACTTACATTTAAATTCATTTAGATTTATATGCATTTTTTATGTCTTTGTGGATGTCATCAAACCAAAAAGCAACGTGTTTTTGAATGTCTCTTTATCTTCTCTTCAGGGTGTCCTTGTTGATTTCAGCTCCATTGTGTGCGGATCCTCCATTAGGACAGTGTGGGACGTTCCATTTTTCTTCTCCGTGGCCTGACTGGGTGTTGACGAGATGGTCTGTTGTAAATAAATGATGAGCAGATCTGTTTACAGACACGTACAAAGGCTTTAAGACATTCCCAGGGTGTAGGATGCCCTGCCCGCAGGTCTTCTCCATTCATTCAGCAGCTTTTCTGTGAACAGGTTTGACGAATCCTCAAAGGTGAGAATCAGATTTAGACATCCAAACAAGACCAGCAAACAATATTGAGCTCTCAGGAGATGTGGAACTCCTCAGAGATGTTGAAACTATTAACTTTTTTTGTATGACTGCTGATGTTACGGCATACAAATGCTCGCTTGGTAATTTCATCTTCGCATCTTTTGCACAATTTGACCAGAACTCCGAAACTCTGCAACTCTTAAAAATAAATGATTTTTTTTATTTTGCGTTCCAGAACAAATATCTAAACATTGTTAATACATTACACAAAGTGACTTATCAAACTTATCAAAATTTTGTGATTTTATAAAATGGAAAAACTCATTTATTTTTCTGACCCCAGATGTTTTTCTCATTTTTAAGCGTAAGCTTATTTAATTTTGGTAAATGTTTTGGAAAACAAGACAATTTTGCATCTCAAGTAAATGTATCTTGATTTAACAATGTTTAGAAATTTATAAAAACAAAAATACTGAGGAAGAACATCACTGTTTGCAGTGATGACTAAAAATATTCTGTTTTTCTTCTATTTTTCTTCACATGTCTCATATTTCATCTCAAGCTGCTTACGGACTCTCTTGTCTCTTTGGTGAATGAGGAAACTAACTTGACACATGTGAGATTGCTGAGATCTTTATCTCAGGAGAAACATCTGAGATACAGGAGATTTTAGGAAAGTCCGAACCCGAAGCGCTGTCAGTGTTGATGAGAACATCATTGCATTATATCATATGTGTTGCTGCATGACTGCAAATACAATTTAAAAAAAAGTTTTAAAAATGAAGATATCAGATTTAATATGCTGCTGATTTTAGTTTTTATAGTGTAATTACTAAGTGCACCTTGAAAAGATTGTTTGTACGTAATGTAATGACATTCAGACGTTTATATGTGTGTGTAACAAAGTTCGTAGAAAGGGAAGAAGGAGGCAGGAACCGGCGAACATTCAACATATTTAATTAACAAATAAACTTAAAATAAAACCAAAAAGTATAACCAAAATAAAAACCAAATAAAACACAACATAAAATCCAGGCCTGGTCCTCTCTCGTCCTTCACTGTCGTCGCTCCTCCTTTATGCTTCCGGAGCTCCTCCGTGAAGGACTCGAGACCGGTGCGCCGAGCACCTGAAGCTCGTTAACACTCGCGTCACCGGCCTCGCGCCGTTCCCTCACGGCTCTCGCCCGCCCTGCTCGTCACAGTGTGGCTTTAGTATCTTTCTATATGTATCTTACTGTAACGCAGGCCAGCTAGTAAGAGCTGTGCAGATAGACCTTACTCCCCTTGCCACAAGAGGCGCACTAGCGACACTAGAGGCTGTGGCAGAGTGGGGCAAATAGGACCTGAGGGGTTACATTGGTGCCGTGACCCAGATGGGAGTGAGGTTTTGGAGGGTGAATGTAATGGAGGCCAGCTAGTGAGGCCAGGTAAACCTTGTTTATCTGATAGTGAGGCTAGTGAGGCCAAGTAAACCTCACTCCCCTTATCTTAAGAGGTGCACTAGCGCCTGATGCTAGAGACTGTGGCCTTTAGCCTCCTTGTTAGCGTACCCGCCTCCCACACAGAGACCCTGTTTCGAGGCCTGCATAGAGTGAGGTGAGTAGGATCTGAGGAGTTACGTTGGTGCCGTGACCCGGGTGGGAGTGAGGTTTTGGAGGGTGAATGTAATGGAGGCCAGCTAGTGAGGCCAGGTAAACCTGGTTTACCTGATTGTGAGGCTATTGAGGCCAAGTAAACCTCACTCCCCTTATCTTAAGAGGTGCACTAGTGGCTGATGCTTGAGACTGTGGCATTTAGCCTCCTTGTTAGCACACCCGCCTCCCAGGGTAGTCGTGGCCTAATGGTGAGGGAGTTGGGCTTGTAATCAGAAGGTTGCCGGTTCGATTCCCACACCGGCAGGAATTGAAGGTGGGGATTGTGAATAAACAACATTCTCTCCACAATCAATACCACGACTAAGGTGCCCTTGAGCAAGGCACCTAACCCTAAAATGCTCCCCGGGCGCTGTAGCAATAGCTGCCCACTGCTCCGGGTGTGTGTTCACTGTGTGTGTATGTGTGTTCACTACTCACTGCTGTGTGTGTGCACTTGGATGGGATAAATGCAGAGCACAAATTTCAAGTATGGGTCACCATACCTGACCATATCACCACTTTCACTTTCACTTTCACACAGAGACCCTGTTTTGAGGCCTGCATAGAGTGAGGTGAGTAGGATCTGAGGAGTTACGTTGGTGCCGTGACCCGGGTGGGAGTGAGGTTTTGGAGGGTGAATGTAATGGAGGCCAGCTAGTGAGGCCAGGTAAACCTTGTTCACCTGATAGTAAGGCTAGTGAGACCAAATAAACCTCACTCCCCTTATCTTAAGAGGTGCACTAGCGGCTGATGTTAGAGACTGTGGCCTTTAGCCTCCTTGTTAGCGCACCCGCCTCCCACACACAGACCCGGGTTCGAGCCCTGCACAGAGTGGAACGAGTAGGACCTGAGGAGTTACATTGGTGCCGTGACCCGGGTGGGAGTGAGGTTTAGGGGCATGAGTGTAATGGAGGCCAGCTAGTTAGAGCTGTGCAGGTAAACCTCACTCCCCTGATCTTAAGAGTCGCACTAGAGGCGCTGATGCTTGCTTACAGATCCGCCACAGGCTCTGCACCTTCCTACCTCCACACGCTGCTACAACGCTACGTCCCCACCAGAAGCCTGCGATCACTAAAGGAGCGAAGGCTTGTGGTACCATCACAGAGAGGCACAAAATCACTCTCCAGAACATTCTCCTTCACTGCTCCCTGCTGGTGGAATGATCTCCCTACTTTCATCAGGAACGCAGAATCCCTGGCAATATTCAAGAGACAGCTGAAAACTCATCTCTTCCGTGAACACTTGATCCCCTCATAAAAAAAAAATTAAAAAAAACCTTTCCTTCCCTTTTCCCTTCCTACTCTAGCTTATGGTACTGAGCAATGTATGAAACTTGTATTGTGAGCACTTCCTGTGTTACTTGCCAATTCATGACGAATCGCTTGTTTGTTTTCCTCACTTGTAAGTCGCTTTGGATAAAAGCGTCTGCTAAATGACTAAATGTAAAATGTAAATGTAGAGGCTGTGGTCTTTAGCCTCCTTATTAGCGCACTCGCCTCCCATGCCGGAGACGCCAGTTTGAATCCCACTTGGAGGTTACATTTGGTGCCGTGACCCGGATGGAAATGAGGTTAAGGGAGGTGAGTGTAAATGAAGCAAGCTCATAAAAGCTGTGTAAAGCTTGTAAACCTCACTCCCCTGGTAGAGACCTGGGTTTTATTTCATTCGCAAAAGACGCATTCGCTCGCAAAACATTCATGTTCTCTTGTGAAACAATTTGAGAAACGAAATATTCCAAAATATTTACCATCTCTCCAAAAACTATTGCATTCCATTGCAAAACATTTACGTTCCCTAGAAAAACTATTGCATTTCCCCAAGAAATTTTTACGTTCACTTACAAAATATTTTATATTGAAAACTATTGCGTTCATTCACAAAATATTTACATTAACTCACAAAACATTTACTCTCACAAAACCATTACGTTCCCTCGCTAAACATTTGCACTCAAAAGTCTTGCGTTACTTTGAGAAATTTTGCATTCACTCGCAAAACTATTGTTCGCTCACATTTGCGCTCTCGAAAAAAGTTTTGTGTTCCTCTGAGAAACTGCCTTCGCTTACAAAAACACTGAAATTCAATATTTCCTCCCACCTCATTATTTCCGTCACAAACGAATTCAAAGTTTCTCGGGGAATGCAAAAGTCTTGCGAAAGAACACAAAAGTCTCGAAATATAATTTTTCCTCCCATCTAATTTTTTAACATGGCCATGTCCTTTAAGGGGCTCTGTAGTATCTTGAGCACTTCTGTGGAGTTTTTAACAGGGAATGTTTTGTTTTGTTCAGATCACAGTTGAAACCCATTTCGGAGCTTTTACATCTGACAACCTGCCAGGAACACACACACACACACACACACACACACACAAAATCAGATCATCTTTAGCAGGAATTTATAAAGCATTCTCAGGAAAGAAAGGAAAACCTTTGCTCAATAGAGATAACCTGTTGGGTTCAGGCCTGAGAACACATTTGATTGAACTGCTGTACGCCCATCTTGATAATGACGTTATCACTGTGCCGATTACCACTTTGTTCCTTACTACTGTTTCCTTCCATCCGTTGCAGGAGAAGCAGATGAACTTCCAGGCTTTTCCGGTCAGCATTCCTCCCCAGTCTCCCAGCAGATTTTATTCATCTCTAATTTTTATAATGTCTGGAACATTTTGAATCTGGATCCTTTAAATGCTGAAAATGAGCCTTAATATGAACCTTATTTCAGGGCAGTTTGCTGAAAGGCATCTTTGTTAGCTGAAGAAACGCACAGTGTCATATTTCGTGAGCAGAGTATAGTCATTTTCCATCTAGGTGCCCATATTTACTTGACTTGCTCTTTGTTTTGCTCACTTTGCAACGAAACCTTTAAATTGAAGGTGAAGTTTCATGAAAATACACTTTCTTTGGCTACATTTACACAATCGGTCAGTCTGTTTGGTGCGTAACAGTAAAGCACATATGAGATTATTTGGGGTACGTTCAAATCTGATGCATATCTGATATCTGGTCCTCTGACTTGGATCTAAATCTAAATACTTGAATCAGGATTTTTTGTTTTTGTTAATGCATGTGTATATGCGTGTGAATGTCATGTGACTGCAATAAAGAGGCATTCACATCTCATTCATTTTCTAAGAGAAAGTAGACAGCAATCATTGGTGATGAGTTCAAATTGTGATAATTTCATTATTGAATCAATTATATCAATTTATTGTTACAGGGTCTGAAATTGACAAAATTTCTAGAGCTTGAATTTTTTTATAATAATAAATGTTTATTTTAATTATACTATATGAAAAGATATCAAATTATATATATATATATACAGTATTTTAGATTTATTATTAGAATGATTTATTTTTAAAATGCAATTTATATATACAAATTATAATTAATAAAAAAATGTATCATATATAATTATATATAATTTATTATCATTATATGTGTATACATTAAATATATATGTGTGTGTGTATATATATATATATCACACGTCCTCTATGTCAACTTCAAAATGTTTGTCAAAAAACAAGAGTCACAACATATTCTTTAACAATCGGTATGTCTTACATTTGAATCACTCACATTGCATCAGAAAGGGTCAGATTTTCATTCTTAAACCATGTATTAGTTCAATTCCCAGTAAAGTTACCAACCAACAGCTACTACAATTTCTTTCTTCTCACCAAAGCCAGTCTTTACTCCAATTTGACGCTTGATGAATGTTAATTTTGCTTAAAAGTCGACAAAACGATGAGCAATCCAATCATTTCACAACCAGTAAAAGACAAACGCTGGATTACGTTGGACCGAATCCACGTGAGATCTACCAGCAAGCGAGCGCTAGCTATCCTCGTCGTCATTCATTTACATTCCCTCTTGGTACAGAGATAAAAGCAGAACGGGGTCAAAGGGCAGGAGATGCCTGGAATCAGCGTTTACACTGAAAACGGCTCGGCCTCTTTCTCATCCGGAACCTCTTCCCACTGGCGCTCGCTCAACCTCTCAAATGCAGATCAGAGGAAACGAGTTTATGTCCTGCTTTGGCTGGAGAAATATGAAATGGCTTTTTCATTTTTCTCGGAATCATTATGGGGAAATATCACAGCCAAAGGCAGTGAATAAATACAGCCGTGGTCGCGCTGATAACAGTCGGCTGGAGAGATGAAAAAGAGCCGTTCATTAAATTATGGGAATTACTGGAGAGAATCAAATATCCAGTGAGATCAGTGAAACACCGAGGATCTGTTCTCAAACATACTGAGCTGCATTTTAAGGCATCGGATACATAATTCTAAGATGCATAATTCAAATGCATATTGGCTGCTTGCCAATGCCGAAGTCAGTTGAAACCAATTGTGCTTCTCTGAGGAGTTCTGTTTGTTTGACATGTGGACAGCGATCGTCTTTGACCAGTTCATGCATTTCCTGGAACTCAAACCGTTGAATGCTATTTCTTATGGTCGTTGATTGAACAAAATCCTTATCGGACCATCCCAATACTGTGATTCCAACATCCCTGAGACATTTCGAGAGTGTGTTGTGCTACGTGAATGCTGCGTTTGATCCTGACCATGACTTCAAGAGCATTGCAAGCAATGAGCCGTATTACAGATGCCCTGAAGGTGTGTGTTCAGAATGTGCATGTTTATACGTATGTACGCACGCATGATTACCGGCATAAGTTTGACTGCGCGCTTTCCTGCATTTATAGCCTGTGCGTATTCCCATCTCTCACCTCGCATGCGTGATTCCAACAGATGGAATTGGTTTCATACAGCTGGCACGTCCCCAGGCCAAAGCAATTATGAATTATAAACAAGCTTTGCAGAAAACCACACACACATTTCCTCTTCATTCATTCCTTCTTTTTCTCTGTTTTTCTGTCTATCGATCACACACATGCAGATGATGTGTAAATTTAAACGAGCTCAGATCATTTCTTCAAACCACCAGCTTTTGACAGAAAGCACAAACCCAGAGGAAAATGTTATTGCTCTTTCATTGCTTAGGAGAGCTAATGAATGCTTCCATTATGGTTCGTTAAAGGATCAACTTCAGCTGAATTGATGTTTCATTCATTCATGCTTGTGAGAAAATACTGTACGAAGGAAAATGAAAACGGCATGAAATAAAATACTGGACACAACAATCACAATGAGGCATTATGGGTCATGCCTGAAAATGCATTGACCAATATCTGATGAATCAAAATTATTTTTTGGTCAGAATTGTATGATGTTCAGAACAGGGTTATTATCGTTAACTAAAACTAAAAACTAAAAAAATCGAAAATGAAACAACTTTTTCTTTACTTGAAATAAAATGTGGACACAAATAAAAATAAACAAACTTATTTTATTTCATATAAACTAAAATAAACAAGTAAAAAATATTAATGAAACTATATAGACATTAAAAAATTAAAGTGAAAAATGAAAGGGTATAAAAATAAAATCGAATTCAAGATAAAAGTTGTAATAGTAGACAAAAATTATAATAGTATATCAATGATACGAAAAAACACTGGCTTAGAATTAAAATTAGGCTTCCAAATTTCAATTGGCTGCTGGCATGCGTAAATCATGCGCACAATTTGGTAAATCAAGTGAACGAAATAGTAAATCGTGCGCGCACGATTTAGTAAATCAAGTGAACGAATTAGTAAATCTTGCGCATGATTTGGTAAATCAAGTGAATGAAATAGTAAATCGTGCAAACGATTTAGTAAATCAAGTGAACGAAATAGTAAATCGTGCGCACGATTTAGTAAATCAAGTGAACGAATTAGTAAATCATGCGCATGATTTGGTAAATCGAGTGAACGAAATAGTAAATCGTGCGAACGATTTAGTAAATCATGTGAACGAATTAGTAAGTCATGCGCATGATTTGGTAAATCGAGTGAACGAAATAGTAAATCGTGCGAACGATTTGGTAAATCGAGTGAACGAAATAGTAAATCGTGCGAACGATTTAGTAAATCAAGTGAACGAATTAGTAAGTCATGCGCATGATTTGGTAAATCGAGTGAACGAAATAGTAAATCGTGCGAACGATTTGGTAAATCGAGTGAACGGAATAGTAAATTGTGCACACGATTTGGTAAATCAAGTGAACGAAATAGTAAATCATGCGAACGATTTGGTAAATTGAGTGAACGGAATAGTAAATTGTGCACACGATTTGGTAAATCAAGTGAACGAAATAGTAAATCATGCGCATGATTTGGTAAATCAAGTGAACGAAATAGTAAATCGTGCGCACGATTTAGTAAATCAAGTGAACGAATTAGTAAATCTTGTGCATGATTTGGTAAATCAAGTGAATGAAATAGTAAATCATGCGAACGATTTAGTAAATCAAGTGAACGAAATAGTAAATCATGCGCATGATTTGGTAAATCAAGTGAACGAAATAGTAAATCGTGCGCACGATTTAGTAAATCAAGTGAACGAATTAGTAAATCTTGCGCATGATTTGGTAAATCAAGTGAATGAAATAGTAAATCATGCGAACGATTTAGTAAATCATGTGAACGAATTAGTAAATCGTGCGCACGATTTAGTAAATCAAGTGAACGAATTAGTAAGTCATGCGCATGATTTGGTAAATCGAGTGAACGAAATAGTAAATCGTGCGAACGATTTGGTAAATCGAGTGAACGGAATAGTAAATTGTGCACACGATTTGGTAAATCAAGTGAACGAAATAGTAAATCATGCGAACGATTTGGTAAATTGAGTGAACGGAATAGTAAATTGTGCACACGATTTGGTAAATCAAGTGAACGAAATAGTAAATCATGCGCATGATTTGGTAAATCGAGTGAACGAAATAGTAAATCATGCGCATGATTTGGTAAATCGAGTGAACGAAATAGTAAATCGTGCGAACGATTTAGTAAATCAAGTGAACGAAATAGTAAATCATGCGCATGATTTGGTAAATCGAGTGAACGAAATAGTAAATCGTGCGAACGATTTGGTAAATCGAGTGAACGAAATAGTAAATCGTGTGCATGATTTGGTAAATCGAGTGAACGAAATAGTAAATTGTGCACACGATTTGGTAAATCAAGTGAACGAAATAGTAAATCGTGCGCATGATTTGGTAAATCGAGTGAACGAAATAGTAAATCGTGCACATGATTTGGTAAATCGAGTGAACGAAATAGTAAATTGTGCACACGATTTGGTAAATCAAGTGAACGAAATAGTAAATCATGCGCATGATTTGGTAAATCGAGTGAACGAAATAGTAAATCGTGCGAACGATTTAGTAAATCAAGTGAACGAAATAGTAAATCATGCGCACGATTTGGTAAATCGAGTGAACGAAATAGTAAATCGTGCACATGATTTGGTAAATCGAGTGAACGAAATAGTAAATCATGCGCATGATTTGGTAAATCGAGTGAACGAAATAGTAAATCGTGCGCATGATTTGGTAAATCGAGTGAACGAAATAGTAAATCGTGCACATGATTTGGTAAATCGAGTGAACGAAATAGTAAATCATGCGCATGATTTGGTAAATCGAGTGAACGAAATAGTAAATTGTGCACACGATTTGGTAAATCAAGTGAACGAAATAGTAAATCATGCTTATGATTTGGTAAATCGAGTGAACGAAATAGTAAATCGTGCGAACGATTTAGTAAATCAAGTGAACGAAATAGTAAATTATGCACACGATTTGGTAAATCGAGTGAACGAAATAGTAAATCGTGCGCACGTTTAAGTAAATCAAATGAACGAAATAGTAAATCATGTGCACGATTTGGTAAATCGAGTGAACGAAATAGTAAATCGTGCGCACGTTTAAGTAAATCAAATGAACGAAATAGTAAATCATGTGCACAATTTGGTAAATCGAGTGAACGAAATAGTCAATCGTGCGCACGATTTGGTAAATCGAGTGAACGAAATAGTAAATCATGCGCACGATTTGGTAAATCGAGTGAACGAAATAGTAAATCGTGCACATGATTTGGTAAATCGAGTGAACGAAATAGTAAATCATGCGCATGATTTGGTAAATCGAGTGAACGAAATAGTAAATCATGCGCACGATTTGGTAAATCAAGTGAACGAAATAGTAAATCATGCGCATGATTTGGTAAATCGAGTGAACGAAATAGTAAATCGTGCGAACGATTTAGTAAATCAAGTGAACGAAATAGTAAATTATGCACACGATTTGGTAAATCGAGTGAACGAAATAGTAAATCGTGCGCACGTTTAAGTAAATCAAATGAACGAAATAGTAAATCATGTGCACGATTTGGTAAATCGAGTGAACGAAATAGTAAATCGTGCACATGATTTGGTAAATTGAGTGAACGAAATAGTAAATCATGCGCACGATTTGGTAAATCGAGTGAACGAAATAGTAAATCGTGCTCACAATTTGGTAAATCGAGTGAACGAAATAGTCAATCGTGCGCACGATTTGGTAAATCGAGTGAACGAAATAGTAAATCGTGCACATGATTTGGTAAATTGAGTGAACGAAATAGTAAATCATGCGCACGATTTGGTAAATCGAGTGAACGAAATAGTAAATCATGCGCACGATTTGGTAAATCGAGTGAACGAAATAGTAAATCGTGCATACGTTTAAGTAAATCGAGTGAACAAAATAGTAAATCGTGCTCACAATTTGGTAAATCGAGTGAACGAAATAGTAAATCGTGCGCATGATTTGGTAAATCGAGTGAACGAAATAGTAAATCGTGCACATGATTTGGTAAATTGAGTGAACGAAATAGTAAATCATGCGCACGATTTGGTAAATCGAGTGAACGAAATAGTAAATCGTGCATACGTTTAAGTAAATCGAGTGAACAAAATAGTAAATCGTGCTCACAATTTGGTAAATCGAGTGAACGAAATAGTAAATCGTGCGCATGATTTGGTAAATCGAGTGAACGAAATAGTAAATCATGCGCACGATTTGGTAAATCGAGTGAACGAAATAGTAAATCATGCGCACGATTTGGTAAATCGAGTGAACGAAATAGTAAATCGTGCGCATGATTTGGTAAATCGAGTGAACGAAATAGTAAATCATGCGCACGATTTGGTAAATCGAGTGAACGAAATAGTAAATCGTGCGCATGATTTGGTAAATTGAGTGAACGAAATAGTAAATCATGCGCACGATTTGGTAAATCGAGTGAACGAAATAGTAAATCGTGCGCATGATTTGGTAAATCGAGTGAACGAAATAGTAAATCATGCGCACGATTTGGTAAATCAAGTGAACGAAATAGTAAATCATGCGCATGATTTGGTAAATCGAGTGAACGAAATAGTAAATCATGCGCACGATTTGGTAAATCAAGTGAACGAAATAGTAAATCATGCGCACGATTTGGTAAATCGAGTGAACGAAATAGTAAATCGTGTGCATGATTTGGTAAATTGAGTGAACGAAATAGTAAATCATGCGCACGATTTGGTAAATCGAGTGAACGAAATAGTAAATCATGCGCACGATTTGGTAAATCGAGTGAACGAAATAGTAAATCGTGCGCATGATTTGGTAAATCGAGTGAACGAAATAGTAAATCATGCGCACGATTTGGTAAATCGAGTGAACGAAATAGTAAATCATGCGCACGATTTGGTAAATCGAGTGAACGAAATAGTAAATCATGCGCACGATTTGGTAAATCGAGTGAACGAAATAGTAAATCATGCGCACGATTTGGTAAATCGAGTGAACGAAATAGTAAATCATGCGCACGATTTGGTAAATCGAGTGAACGAAATAGTAAATCGTGCGCATGATTTGGTAAATCGAGTGAACGAAATAGTAAATCATGCGCACGATTTGGTAAATCGAGTGAACGAAATAGTAAATCATGCGCACGATTTGGTAAATCAAGTGAACGAAATAGTAAATCATGCGCACGATTTGGTAAATCGAGTGAACGAAATAGTAAATCGTGTGCATGATTTGGTAAATTGAGTGAACGAAATAGTAAATCATGCGCACGATTTGGTAAATCGAGTGAACGAAATAGTAAATCATGCGCACGATTTGGTAAATCGAGTGAACGAAATAGTAAATCGTGCGCATGATTTGGTAAATCGAGTGAACGAAATAGTAAATCGTGCGCATGATTTGGTAAATCGAGTGAACGAAATAGTAAATCATGCGCACGATTTGGTAAATCAAGTGAACGAAATAGTAAATCATGCGCACGATTTGGTAAATCGAGTGAACGAAATAGTAAATCGTGTGCATGATTTGGTAAATTGAGTGAACGAAATAGTAAATCATGCGCACGATTTGGTAAATCGAGTGAACGAAATAGTAAATCATGCGCACGATTTGGTAAATCGAGTGAACGAAATAGTAAATCGTGCGCATGATTTGGTAAATCGAGTGAACGAAATAGTAAATCATGCGCACGATTTGGTAAATCGAGTGAACGAAATAGTAAATCGTGCGCATGATTTGGTAAATTGAGTGAACGAAATAGTAAATCATGCGCACGATTTGGTAAATCGAGTGAACGAAATAGTAAATCGTGCGCATGATTTGGTAAATCGAGTGAACGAAATAGTAAATCATGCGCACGATTTGGTAAATCAAGTGAACGAAATAGTAAATCATGCGCATGATTTGGTAAATCGAGTGAACGAAATAGTAAATCATGCGCACGATTTGGTAAATCAAGTGAACGAAATAGTAAATCATGCGCACGATTTGGTAAATCGAGTGAACGAAATAGTAAATCGTGCGCATGATTTGGTAAATCGAGTGAACGAAATAGTAAATCATGCGCACGATTTGGTAAATCGAGTGAACGAAATAGTAAATCATGCGCACGATTTGGTAAATCAAGTGAACGAAATAGTAAATCATGCGCACGATTTGGTAAATCGAGTGAACGAAATAGTAAATCGTGTGCATGATTTGGTAAATTGAGTGAACGAAATAGTAAATCATGCGCACGATTTGGTAAATCGAGTGAACGAAATAGTAAATCATGCGCACGATTTGGTAAATCGAGTGAACGAAATAGTAAATCGTGCGCATGATTTGGTAAATCGAGTGAACGAAATAGTAAATCGTGCGCATGATTTGGTAAATCGAGTGAACGAAATAGTAAATCATGCGCACGATTTGGTAAATCAAGTGAACGAAATAGTAAATCATGCGCACGATTTGGTAAATCGAGTGAACGAAATAGTAAATCGTGTGCATGATTTGGTAAATTGAGTGAACGAAATAGTAAATCATGCGCACGATTTGGTAAATCGAGTGAACGAAATAGTAAATCATGCGCACGATTTGGTAAATCGAGTGAACGAAATAGTAAATCGTGCGCATGATTTGGTAAATCGAGTGAACGAAATAGTAAATCATGCGCACGATTTGGTAAATCGAGTGAACGAAATAGTAAATCATGCGCACGATTTGGTAAATCGAGTGAACGAAATAGTAAATCATGCGCACGATTTGGTAAATCGAGTGAACGAAATAGTAAATCATGCGCACGATTTGGTAAATCGAGTGAACGAAATAGTAAATCATGCGCACGATTTGGTAAATCGAGTGAACGAAATAGTAAATCGTGCGCATGATTTGGTAAATCGAGTGAACGAAATAGTAAATCATGCGCACGATTTGGTAAATCAAGTGAACGAAATAGTAAATCATGCGCACGATTTGGTAAATCGAGTGAACGAAATAGTAAATCGTGTGCATGATTTGGTAAATTGAGTGAACGAAATAGTAAATCATGCGCACGATTTGGTAAATCGAGTGAACGAAATAGTAAATCATGCGCACGATTTGGTAAATCGAGTGAACGAAATAGTAAATCGTGCGCATGATTTGGTAAATCGAGTGAACGAAATAGTAAATCATGCGCACGATTTGGTAAATCAAGTGAACGAAATAGTAAATCATGCGCACGATTTGGTAAATCGAGTGAACGAAATAGTAAATCGTGTGCATGATTTGGTAAATTGAGTGAACGAAATAGTAAATCATGCGCACGATTTGGTAAATCGAGTGAACGAAATAGTAAATCATGCGCACGATTTGGTAAATCGAGTGAACGAAATAGTAAATCGTGCGCATGATTTGGTAAATCGAATCGAGTGAACGAAATAGTAAATCATGCGCACGATTTGGTAAATCGAGTGAACGAAATAGTAAATCATGCGCACGATTTGGTAAATCGAGTGAACGAAATAGTAAATCATGCGCACGATTTGGTAAATCGAGTGAACGAAATAGTAAATCATGCGCACGATTTGGTAAATCGAGTGAACGAAATAGTAAATCATGCGCACGATTTGGTAAATCGAGTGAACGAAATAGTAAATCGTGCGCATGATTTGGTAAATCGAGTGAACGAAATAGTAAATCATGCGCACGATTTGGTAAATCGAGTGAACGAAATAGTAAATCATGCGCACGATTTGGTAAATCAAGTGAACGAAATAGTAAATCATGCGCACGATTTGGTAAATCGAGTGAACGAAATAGTAAATCGTGTGCATGATTTGGTAAATTGAGTGAACGAAATAGTAAATCATGCGCACGATTTGGTAAATCGAGTGAACGAAATAGTAAATCATGCGCACGATTTGGTAAATCGAGTGAACGAAATAGTAAATCGTGCGCATGATTTGGTAAATCGAGTGAACGAAATAGTAAATCGTGCGCATGATTTGGTAAATCGAGTGAACGAAATAGTAAATCATGCGCACGATTTGGTAAATCGAGTGAACGAAATAGTAAATCGTGTGCATGATTTGGTAAATTGAGTGAACGAAATAGTAAATCATGCGCACGATTTGGTAAATTGAGTGAACAAAATAGTAAATCATGCACACGATTTGGTAAATCGAGTGAACGAAATAGTTCCTACTATTTTTTTCCCTGCATGTCATGTGCGGGGCTCCATAGTTGGACAATGGAGTTTGATGGTTTTTATTTATTTATTTATTTACTGTATAGCACCCCCTAATGGTAAAATTTGGCCATTTTGCAATGCATTCTCAAAATATCCTGGTATTCAAGTTCCACTAGATTTGAACATTATGTTGAGAAGATGTAGGTTATGTTGTGGCTGATATTTAGGAAACAATTTGACTCAAAATCTGTTTGATAACTCTTTATGTCAGGAGAAACATCTGAAAGCTGGAGACTTCAGCAAACTCTATTGAATCGTGCTGTCTAGAAAGTTTTGAAACATTGATTAGATCTCATTTGTGTTTTCATTCTCACCCTGACAGACAGAAAAAGAGATCAAAATGAGAGGAATTGACTGTTGGTGAAGTTCATGACCTCCTGAGTGATTTACGGCGTGTCCTGGAGTTCATCGGCCGCGCTTGGCTCCAACTCTACACAACTCCAGATCTTCATTCATCAGGGGAGCGCGGCAGGAGCGCAGGCCGGCGTTCCTGACATCCTCATCTCTCCTTTTCCTCTTTGTTCCCCATCTGCTGTAGCGTGAGTGCCAAGAGACTGACATTTACAGAAACGCCCTGCATTTTACACCAGCTCAGATAAAACACACAGGGTTTGAGGAGTAGTGCTGGCCGAATCCATTGACTCTGTGAACGCTTTACACCGCCAACTAATTCCAGGATCAAATCTTCTTGCACATGCATAAAGAGCAAAAGCACTAAGTTCTGATTTGGGCCACTTTCTAATGTGGTTTTAAATGCAATGCATATCTGATCATCTCATCTGTGCAACACATATCTGATTCTCCTCCTAATTGAAATGAATGTTCACAACAATTAAGATTGATATTTGATGTATTGATGTTTATTTTAAAAACTTACATTAAATATAAGTATAATTATAGGTATTATTACACCATAATAATAATTATACATATTTTTATGGACAAATTTATTGAAAAGAAGAGAATTAACAACAATATAATAAGGCATTATAAAACAATATTATCATTAATAATAATTGTTTAAAAATATATATTTCCTACATCAGGGATTCCATAACAAAATATTAGCTTGAAGTAATCTGTTTCTAAAAATAAGTTTTATAGTACTTGTACAGCACTTTAGTTTAAATTTGTGGGGTTTTTTTTAAATTTAGCATTATAAATAAATAAAACTGAGATATCCCTGATACTTCAATAATTTAACAACTTATTCAAATGTTCATGGTTCTCTGATGCTGGTTAATATTTTATTTATAACTATTTTAAAATCTTATATTTTATCTTTTTTTTAGTAAGTGTTTAATTTTTATTTTAAAGTATTTTCATTTCATATTTTCATGTCTTAACTAATTCTAATCATGTCAAAATCATTATGTTTCTTTTAAAGGTACACTATGTAACTTTTGGCCCTCTATTGGTTAAAAAACAAAACTGCGTGCATTTTGTGGAAGAACATTGTTTTGGTTGCGCTTCGGCTCTGTGTGACTGTTCAATAAAATACTTACTCACCTGTTGAGTAATAAAAACACCATCTCTTTTTTAGCTTTTACAACCTTTCAAATCCCTCAGTTCTCGCCAAAGTAGCCGGTTTGTCCCCCCAGGAATCGGGTCTCCTTTAGGACCCCGAGTGATCCCATTCGTTCAACTGACTTTTAATGGGTAGTATTTTTACCGCCTGGTTATAATCCCCGCAAAATCACATTATGATTTATATAGTGCATTAAAATGACCATTAATGTCTTTTAAATGACATGGTTCATATACTAGTATATAACTGAAGCGAAATCAAGCATTTCTCATTCTGACTGTTTTTTTTTAGTTAGCTTAAGTACTAGCATTAGCATTCATCTATCTGATTAGCCTGCTAGCTGAGCCTATATTATATTAGGTATATTTTTGGCTTCCAATATAGTTCCAAATTACATGTTTCAAATTAATGATGTTTGTAGCATGACAATTCACTAAAAATGTATTATAGTATTATTATATACTACACCTTATTGCTATTACTGTGTAAATTTAATATTAAATTACTTTTACAGATCATAGTATGTTGCAACAATCCTTATCCTTATACAAAAAATATATTTTTGGGCATGCTTACGTTTCCAGTTTGTTTTAGCATGCAATAAATTTTATATTTCAAGCACTTAATTGTTTGTGCACTTAATGTAATAAACATCATACAATGGGACATTTCTCATGACACACAGAGCATTTTTTCTCTATTTACGGATTTGATGATTTGTAGGTACTCAATTTCCCTCCAAAACCATCCTGACAGGTCTAAAATAGAAACACTTATAAAAGGCTTACCATAGTGAATCACACTGTAATGAATTGCTGTAAAAATTACAGCATTATTTTACAGCCGCTGGCTGTTTTTTTAATAATACAGCATATTGCTGTAAACTGCAATGCATTCTGGGGTCACGTGTTGGTTTGACTCAAATTTACAGAATATTGCTGTAAATTGACCCTTCGTAATTTTAAAAAATACAGTTATTTACTGTAATCAGAGAATAAATTAAATTACAGTAACACTGCTGTAAAATTTACAGTAACTGGCTGGCAACCCTGCTGCCAGTATTATACTTTAAACTTTACAGTAATTTTTTTAACAGTGCACTGTAATGAATTGCTGTAAAAATTACAGCATTATTTTACAGCCGCTGGCTGTTTTTTAATAATACAGCATATTGCTGTAAACTGCAATGCATTCTGGGGTCACGTGTTGGTTTGACTCAAATTTACAGAATATTGCTGTAAATTGACCCTTCATAATTTTAAAAAATACAGTTATTTACTGTAATCAGAGAATAAATTAAATTACAGTAACACTGCTGTAAAATTTACAGTAACTGGCTGGCAACCCTGCTGCCAGTGTTATACTGTAAAATTTACAGTAATTTTTTAACAGTGCATGGTAAGACTAAAACACATTTTGGAAGAAGGATTGATGATGTATTGACTTAATTTTGAACCAAAAAAGTTACACGGTGTACCTTTAAATCGTGTAAACACAGACTTTGTGTAAGTGGCGCAGCAAACATTGTGTTTTACAGTACGGGGTGAAAGACTAGAAAAATTCATACGCCGTTGAACACAAGCCATCCGTTTTCTGGTGCACTAAATGTTCTCAAGTTGAAGGCAAGTATGTATTTTTCATCTTCTCTTCTTGGCCACTGAAGTCTGGCAGCGTTTTTGGGTTGTGTGAGCTCAAAGAGAGTGGAAGACTAACATCACGTTTCAACATGTTCTTAATGTTTTCCATCAGTCAGGCAAATGAGGAGATCAGTGGCTTTTGGGTGGACCGAACGTTCGGCCGGGTGTCTGAGACGGGCCTTGGACGGAGAGTGGGAGGTAATCACGAGGTGACGATGATTAGCTTTGAGTGTTGAGTTTGGATGGAGCCTCCATTTTTCTCTTATTGCAATCCAAGCGTGGACCTACAGCCACGCTCATGGTGTTAATAAATGCAGCGTCCGGACGACAGCGCCCGCAAGCCACTCGGCCACCAGACATAGGCCCCTTTCACCTGCCCTGCGGGACGTGCGATCTTTCCGACAGACAGAAAATAAACAGCAGCCTTGCAGGCGTTGAGAGACAGACAAATGGTCCTCCAAATTGAAAAGCAATGAAATAAATCTTGGCGCCTGCAGCAGCTTGAGCTCATTTGGACCTGAGAGGGTTTTGATTCATGCCAGCACTTCGGCGATACATTAGTATCCTGCCAGTGTGCCTCAGATTACTGTACGCTCCAGCGCCCTCAAGTCATCCTGGAAAGCATATCTAGATACGAACTGACCACATACGCATTGCATTTACCGACATTTTTACGTACATTGTATTGAAAGTATGTTTTATTAGTTCATAAATGTAAATTGCATGGCAGTGTTATAGATGGTATTACTTTTTATTAATATTTTGATTTGGCTTTTATTTTTTCAGTTTTAATGTGAACTTTTATTCGTTTTGGGGGTTTTTTTTTGTAATTTTGTATGTACATTTTTGTCATCTTTATAGTTTTATATATAAAAAATATATTAATATTTAAGTTTATTTTATTTTTGGTTGATTATTTTTATGATTTTGTAATATGCATTTGTCATTTCTAATATTTTGTAATTACTATTTATTTTTTATCTTTTAGTAATTTTCTTATGTGATTGGGTCATCTTATTAGTTTTTTTTTAATATTACTATTTAGGTTAAGTTTATGTCTAGTTTTTTTTTATATAATTTTGCTATATGCCTTTGTAATTTCTAATATTTTTTTAAATTATTATTTGTTTAATTTTAAATAATTTTTTATATATAATATTTGAATTTTGTCATTTATATTTGTTTTTTTAAACAAATATATTATTATTTTTATTTCATTTTCAGTTTTTATTTATTCCCAGTTTACAATTTTATTGATTCAAATTATTTCAATTATTTGTCGATCCAATTCAAAAGGCTTTTCATCTGATATGTAATTTTTTTATTATTATTATTATTATTTCAGCATTATTTCCATTTGAATCATTTTAGTTAACAATAATAACCCTGGATCGTGGTTAAAGATTCAGTTCTCAAGGAGGTGAAAGAGAGTCTCCTTCAATTGTTGGTAAATTGCATGCGTTATTATTCTGGTAGCTAATTATAATATCCACTTTAACCAGATTGCGTATTTATTTATAGAAATCCTCAGCATATTCAGACTGCCGTGGTTGCGTTTTGGTGCGGCACATGCAAGAATCAAAGGTGTTTGCCATCAAACCTGGTGCAACAGGCAGCCTTTTTTGAGTCTGGATGCGGATGAAATTTCACAGCAGCAACAGAGAGTAAGATTTTCAGTTCCTCACACAAAGCATCATATAGTCCGTGAATCATTCGAGCTACAGTTATGATATTTTAATGGTTCTTAATTTGTTTTTTACTCATCCATTTGTGCTCCACAGAACAAATAGCAGCATACAGGATTGGAATGATGTGATGGTGAGTAAACTATTCCTTTAACAACAAACATGATTCTTGGCCGTGAACACAACTCACCTTTGTATGGGTGTTTGTGTGTGTGTGTGTGTGTGTGTGTGTGTGTGTGTGTGGTTCAGGGGAAATTAGCAAGATGGCAATAATCCTTGTTCTTATGGGGACATTTTTGGGTCCCCATGAGAAAAACAGCTTATAAATCATATAACTATGTGTTTTTTGTAAATGTAAAAATGCTGAATTTTTTCTGTGATAGGTACGTTTAGGGGAGAAATCGTTACATCCATGAAATGTCCCCATAAAACATGAAAAGCCAACATGCGTGTGTGTTCACAAAGAAAACAGCACAGCGTTTTTCCCTCCTGCATGCCTGAAAAAATGAGCAAGTGCCCTAATATCTGTCTTATTTGAAGTGCTGACAGAGGAACAAGCATTAAAATCCGGCTTAATAAGCAATTTAGAGATTTGAGACGAGGCCATGATGAAATTGTAATGAAATCAGTCCAAATTTCGGATCGCATAATCTGCCTATTTGTTCATTTTTCGGCAGCCGGCGCCGCAGCGACGACAAACAAGCCTAATCCGCCTGATTGACATCTCCGTCTAAATTGACTTGGAATTACAGAGAAAAATTCCAGGCAATTAATAAGCACATTTTTTGCCCTTTTGATGTTTGTGAGGAATGTTCACCCTGAAAGACAGATATATTAATTCTTTGATAATGTGAAAATCTTCTCTGCCGTTATCGCTGTAATCTGGAACCTGTAATTCCAACATTCCACTCCAGATTGTCCGACCGCACTGTCTTACACGATTACGGACCGACCCATTTCTCAATACCTACGTCAAAACTCTTCACACAGTTCTCCTTACCAAACTTTAACTTGGCACAGCAAATGCACTTAAACTACCAAAACACACACAAATCATGTTGGAAAGAAAGAAAAAATTGTTTTATTTACGTATGTGTTTATTTAGTGAAAAGCTGATTAAGTTATTAAGCTGTCTCAAGTGAATTCCTCCTTTTTCCATAAAGATTAGAGCCCTAAGCATATGTTGTGTTTTGTGTTCATTTTTACAGAAGAAGAGTTTGAATGTGACGCATGTTCTAAAATACGCAGTAAAAGTATAACGCACTTTTGTTCTGTGCGTTTTTGACAAACAAATCAGTGCTCCGAGTCTTTATTAAAACCAACAAATCAAGCCATTCTTCCATAACACTAGCAAACACATTTTGACCTAAAAACACTAAGAACAGGTGTTTTCGTTTGTAAAAGTTCTATGCAATTCAAGAATTCACGGCTGTATTATGTTACGTTGTCCAAATTATTCCTAAAATGTCCCCTTTTGTAATAATGGTAATCGAAAGACCAAGAACGACAACTATAATGATAACTATATTTGCGTCCACACCAACAAACCATAACGATAACGTGTTTTTGCTGTTCTTGTTGCATTTACAAGGCTTTAACCAGCAGATGTCCTCAGCGTGCAATGCTTTCGAGTGAATAGCTTGTGTAATCGATCTAATCTAATAGTGAATTTAGACCC
>CM074300.1:4285857-4410857 GCA_037194245.1 Opsariichthys bidens | reverse complement strand
GCTCTTGATTGAATAACTGTAGTAGCTTTGATAAGAATACATTTCTTACTTGAATGCTGCGGTTAAATGCTCTGGCGAGAAGATAAACATGGCGGACTGTGTACAGCTCCCTCAGGGCGGAGTCTATGCTAATAGGGCAGAGTCTGTCAGCAGTCGTGGGCGGGGCCTAAGCATTTGTCACAAAACCTACTATCTCCAAAATATTCTGAGACACTGTTTAGGATTAAAAAAGAGGAGTGGGTGGATTTTTACTATTATACGGTGGTTGTGTACACTCACTGCCGACACACATTTATGTTAAAAGTGAATTATGCATTATAGGTCCCCTTTAATATTTTATGTTAGAAGGTGAAAACAGGATGAGTTTTTTTAAAGAGTTTCACACAAATATTACTGTAGCGATTGATTTTTGTGAGCAGCAGCTGTCAGGCTCCGCTGGCTGATGTTTCCCATGGTGTGTTGATTGATTAGCTGAGTTTGGCTTCACCGGGGCGCCGTATCTTCATCCAGCTCCTCAGGCTCCTCGCAGCAGACAGTCCAGCTGAGCCGGGGAGCGCTCATTCTGCTCAGACGGAACCGTCTCTTCCCGACATCCTTGTTTTTTTCGATTACAGCCGCTGGTGTCCGCCGCACCTCAGAGAATGTCCACCTCTGCGTCCAGCATCACTCACAGCTGCTGCTTTGACTTAGTGGTTGGTCGAATCCTACAGGCAGATTTGATGGGCTGCTCAATCTGTCTGTGTTGAAGCGCAGCTGAGGGCCTGCGGTGATCCAGACCGCTCAGGGAAACCTGCCTAAAACATATTTGTGTTCTGCTATGTCTCAAAGAAACGCTGAAATCCTCAGTAGGGACGTGAGAGGATTATTGTGTGCACATCAAAATGCTCTTAAAGGTGTAGTAAGCAATTTCTGAAAATTCACGCCGTCGTAATTACCGTAAATAAACCTCTGTATGCTTTCGAATACTTTGTCATGCACTGATTGGTCTGCACCGCGAACATTCGTTTAAGTGTTAGTTCTCCCAAAAATGAAAGTTCAGTCATTAATTCCTCTCCTTCATGTCGTTCTACACCCGTAAGACCTTCGTTCATCTTCACAAATGAAGATATTTTTGATGAAATCCGATGGGTCAGTGAGTCTCTATTGACAGCAAGATAATGAACACTTTCAGTGTCCAGAAAGACACTAAAACATATTTAAAACAGTTCATGTGGTTCAACCTTAATATTATAAAGAGACGAGAATAATTTTTGTGCGCCAAAAAACCCTAAATATCGACTTTTCAACAATATCTAGTAATGGACGATTTCAAAACACTGCTTCGTGAAGCTTTATGAATCTTTGGTACGAATCAGCGGTTCGGAGTGCCAAAGTCACATGATTTCAGTAAATGAGGCTTTGTATGTCACAAGTGTTTCGCAATTTCAATAATTTGCATTATTTTGGCATTGTGATATGCAAACCGAATCACTGATTCGAGAAGATTGGAAAAGATTCGTAAAGCTTCGAAGCAGTGTTTTGAAATCACTAGATATCATCGAAAAATCGTTATTTTGTTTTTGTGGCACACAAAAAGTATTCTCATCACTTTATAACATTAACATTAGTATAATATAACATTAACAAATGTTTTAGTGTCTTTCTGGACATTGAAAGTGTTCATTATCTTGCTGTCAATAGAGACTCACTGAACCATCGGATTTCATCAAAAATATCTTCATTTGTGTTCTGAAGATGAACGAAGGTCTTACGGGTGCAGAACGACATGATGGAGAGGAATTAATGACTGAATTTTCATTTTTGGGTGAGCTAACCCTTTAAATCTGCAGCGGTCAGGTGATACAGGTGGTAATTATAAGCTGTAATAACAAGTTCTACAAGCACTTGAAGGCGTTTTACAGTGCAGAATCATTACATAGCGTGAACGCACCTAATCACTGTTGAACACTGTTGATATTGGACATCAACCCAAACAAACACACCCCTCCCTTCATTGCTCCGCCCCCAAAACACAATGCAAGAGTGGATGTTTCTTTTTCATAGCAGAAGCAAAGTCAGATAAGTCTTTGCAAAAAAATAAAGCAAAAATGACTAACGAACGACTGTCACGCTGATATGTATAATCAAGGATACAATGACGAAGAAGAAGAAAATATCAAAGTAGTTTAATCCAATAGACAGGAGGTACATCCGGTAGGCAGGGAAACACACACTATCAAGAACCGACAAACACTGAACATAACGGAGATTGTATAGGGGAGCTAATGAGGGATAAGGTAACCAGAAACAGGTGCGGATGATTAACTGAACAGGCTACACACAATGAGGGTAGATGAACAGAATGACAAGACATGACAGAAAGTAAACACAACAGTCCATGGGTGTGACAATGACAAGGAAGAACAAAACATGACCATAAAGTACATGAGTATATAAGCAAGTGTTTGTAGTTAGTTGGCAGAAGCACACACTCAAAACCAATGTTACTCGCATATGGAGCAATGCAACCTCAGTGTCCATTTTCAGGCCTTCCTGAACTGCAATGACGCTAAATTAACAACAGACCTCAGACCCTAAACATATTATTAACAAATATTTGATTTTGAACACTTCTAGCTTGATGTATAATGGTATGTTTCTGGCTGTTCAGGGACTATTTTTTCCAGCGGAAGGAATGCCTTTAGTGATTTTACTTCATGGAAGTTGCATTGATACATATTTTTTGTCTTTAATAGTTGTATTGTGTTGTAACCGTTTTCTATATGCAATAAGCTGTGGTTTACAGTGAATTTATAACAGCCAACACTATTTCTGATGTTCACATTCACTTTCTGCTGCTCTTTCTAGCTCTCTTTATAGGAAATATTTATCTTTGTTCCCCTCCTACATTTACTCTCAATTGACTATAAAGCAAAGAGTAACATTGCAAAGCAACAAAAAATATTTACATAATATGTGCTGCAATGTCTGTTACATTATCTGTCGTTATAATTTTGTATTGATTGCGCTGATACAGGTTTGTAATGAAGGTGAGTCCATATTTGCAGAATTCCCCTTTAAATAGTACACACGTTTGTTTTGCAGTTCTACTAATGGTCAACAGGCGGCGATATTGTCTCATATTTCATCTGATTCCTTGTTGAAACTTTGAAATATAACATGAGTTATGTTTAATATCATGAACTCAAATGGGGTTTCTGTAATAAAAGTTGATAAAAGTTCAAGAATGACTATAATTTTATTATTATTATTAATATTAGCCTATTATTATATCAATGTGTTTAAACTGTTCAGAGAAATAAGTTAAAGGTGACTGTTTCACAGTACTTACATTTTTGATTATATACACTTTTTTCTGCCAACTGAAACTTCTATCCTGAAACCTGTTTAAATCGTAAACTTTAAATTAAGCACGTAATGGTTTTAAGAATGGTTGTTAGCTCAAGTTCAACAATCAATGGCTTTAATTAAACACATTTTGTGCTTTAATTACAACAGTAGCTTTAGGTCAAACACTTCTGCAAACTCACACTGAATGCAGTATTTGAATGAAGTACAACAAAAAAAAAAGAAATGAAGTACAATAAGTCGAGCCCTTTACATCCCCAAAGATATAACTAATGAAAATCGTTTCTAAAGGTCCATGTAGCTGCAGAAACATATGCATTATCTTCAGTGTTTTTATTCTGAGGTATGGCCATTTTGGACATGCATTTGGTTATTGTAATAAATTTCTCCTTTTCTATTTTGTCCAGCTGTTGGAATCTTCTGACATTCCAGGAAATTCAGCCACATTTTCCCGCAGGAATGCACTGCAATAGGAGAGAGTGGAAAAGTTGAGAGTTCACCTGTTTTATGTCACATGTTCGATGACGGTGCTTGTGTATTTTTCCACAGTGAGTCTCTTTGTACAAGAAACAAAATAGATAGGCCTACGCCAATGAATACTGTACGTACAGAATGTTTAGAGAACATCCAAAAGTAACGCTGCCATAATGTTTCAAGAATGATAAAATGGAATATTTCCTGAAACCAGAAGGATGCTTAACTTTTTACGTGAATTTACATGACGTGAATTTCGTCATCTGAAGAGAATATGCGGTTACAAATATCCGGCGGTGAGTACAGTACGCGCGTACTCTTCAGGTCGCACATGCGCATTTTATTTTTTTTGCAGTCAAAGAAAAACGGCACAAACAGAACAGACCGGAGCGCATGCAAGCTACAGCTGCCTATGTAGAAGAGAGATTGTATGAAGAGGTTTGAAAGTATCCTCATTTGTACAACTCTAGCAGCATGAAAGAATACAAAGTTGTTTAGATGGGTTGTAACCAAGCATGCCACACCTGTCCAGAAAAGTGAAGCCAAAGCGTCTCGATCGCCATGCGTCAAAATATATATTTTTTTCTAAAGATGGGTTATGTTATTTTAGGGCATTTTTATCACGCTGATGCTAGTTAAAGTCTAGTATAAGTTCGTTTTTGATGCTATAAAACGTCATGATTGACAGCTGAGATTGACAGCTTCTCTGAGCGAAGCTCTTTTTTCTGGATCTTCGGGAGGAGATTGGAGCCTTAACTTTAATTTCTACATTTCCATAACTGTTTATTTCATGCAGATATAATGAGTTGTTCTACTTAATTAACCGATTCTGCGGGAATGTTGGCGGGACCTTGAAATCACGCTCACTACTGCGCAGACTCGGGCTTCAAGTTCACTTTGCACAGACTCAAGATGGTTATGGCAAGCTGTTTTGACTTTTACTCATTTTCAGGATATGAAATTCTTTATAGCAACAATTCAATTTCCACTAGTATAAACTATAATTGTTGATATCAAGAATTGTATTTTTACTGGTGAATTCTCGCCATAGGCTGCCATTCAAATTCAGTTGTTGATGTCAAGAATTGATTTCTTACTAGTTGAAAATCCAGTTTCACATATCAGAAATACAATTCTTACTAGTAAAAATGCAAATTTCTGATTTCAACAATTACATTGTTACTAGTGCAAATGTTAATTTCTGATATCATGAATGTGATTGTTACTAGTAAGAAAGCCGTTTTAGATATCAGAAATTGTATTGATATCAGGATTTCATTTTCAGATATCAGAATTTTTACTAGATTTACTAGATTTTTACTAGTAGCAATTCAATTGTTGATATCAAGAATAGACATTTCAACTAGTGACATTTGAATTCTTGATATCAGATATTTGCATTTGCACTAGTAACAATGTGATATCAAAAATGATGATTTTTACTAGTAAGAATTGTATTCCTGATATGTGAAACTGGATTTTCAACTAGTAAGAAATGAATTCTTGATATCAACAATTGAATTTGAATGGCAGCCTATGGCGAGATTTCACTAGTAAAAATACAATTCTTGATATCAACAATTATAGTTTATATTAGTGGAAATGTAATTCCTGATATCAACAATGAACATTTTAACTAGTGAAAATTGATTTATTGAGATCAAGAATTCATATCCTGAGAATGAATAAAAATCAAAATGGCTTGCCATAGATCTCAGCTCTTCACTTACTACAATGGAAGAGAGTGTGTCGTCCATCTTTTTTTACAGTCTATGGTTGAAGCTCATTGCTCATGCGTCGAACGGCTGTGTATGCGAATGAGTCAAATGAAGTATACTTTGT
This sequence comes from Opsariichthys bidens, assembly GCA_037194245.1. Lineage (NCBI taxonomy): Eukaryota > Metazoa > Chordata > Actinopteri > Cypriniformes > Xenocyprididae > Opsariichthys > Opsariichthys bidens. The sequence goes on along the minus strand of CM074300.1, from coordinate 4,405,193 downwards.
AAGGCGTATACTGTGCACATACACTAGCGGACGAGTGAAAAAAAAAACAAAGTATACTCGGAACTTTAATGTTCACATAACCTTGAAAAAAACAAAACGAGATAGTTCAAAGAAACTATGATTTAGAAATGGGACGTTTATAAAAATGTTCTTAGAACATATTTTTGTTAGCTGGCCCTGTGAGTTCAAATGAAAAACACAGATATATAATGTTTTTCAGCTAACATTTTGAGAACATTGTTAAAGAACGTTGCCAGAATGTTAGCCAAAGTTCTGAGAACGTTCCCCGTTCGCTGTTCTCTGCTTAGCTCTTGACCTCTGACCTAATGCACTCTGCTGGACATCACTGTCTTGATCTGGTAAATTCGAATCTGATTCTGATGGAATGTGTTCATTTGTCAGTGTGAGCGTTTGTGCAAATTCATGCACGAGTTCAACGCTTCTCATTTCTTCTCTGAGTTTTCACACAACAGTTGTCAACTCACAAATCTGTGCCGTATTTTTGGTTTTACTCCGAGTGCTTCATCGGTGCGTGATGTTTCTTTAATCTTTCGTCAAAATGCAAGGACTTGACAATGCAATAACATGCCTCTGACATGACTTTCTATATCAGATGATGTTCTGAAACCCTACTGAGCTGACAAGTCGATCAAATGAATTTTACTTCTCCAGTTTTAATGTGATATGTAGGCAAATAGTTTCACAATGGTCATTCGTCCTTGTAATTACACTGACCTCAAGCAAGCAGAACATTTCAGATACAATCAGGGTTGGGGAGTAACGAAATACAAGTAACTTAGTTACGTATTTAAAATACAAAATTTGAGTCACTGTATTTCATTACAGTTACATTTTAAATGGGTGGTAATCAGATTACAGTTCCATCTGAAAAGTGTTTTAGATTACCAAAGTGATTACTTTGAGTTTTAATGTCATTTAAACAGCGATTGGTGATTCTCTGACTCTGACCGTCTGAAAAAGTTTTGTTTTCGACTGTTTTCATGTTTTGTGATAGTTGTTTGTGAGTCATTTTATAATTCACTCGTCACTGCAACTTTTTCTCACAATTTGTTTTTCCCCTCACAATTGTGAGTTTGCATTTCACAATTCTGACTTCTTTTTCTCAGATTTGCGAGATTTAAACTCACAATTGCAAGTTATAAAGTCAGAATTGGGAGATATAAACTTGCAATACTGACTTTTTTTCTTGCAATTGTGACTTTAGTATGTGAGTTTATATGTCATAATTCTGACTTTTCTCAATATTGTGAGTTTATTTCTCATAATTCTGACTTTTCTCAATATTGTGAGTTTATATCTCATAATTCTGACTTTTCTCAATATTGTGAGTTTATATGTCATAATTCTGACTTTTCTCAATATTGTGAGTTTATTTCTCATAATTCTGACTTTTCTCAATATTGTGAGTTTATTTCTCATAATTCTGACTTTTCTCAATATTGTGAGTTTATATCTCATAATTCTGACTTTTCTCAATATTGCGAGTTTATATGTCATAATTCTGACTTTTCTCAATATTGTGAGTTTATCTCATAATTATGACTTCTTTATTTGTAATTGCAACTTTAAATCACACAATTCTGAGGGAAAAAGTCAGAATTGTGAGATAAAAACTTGCAATGACCTTTTTTGTGTTTGTTCCACACTTATTAGTATTCCAAAGTATTCTAAAGTATTTAGATTAAGTTACTAAACTTGAGTAATGTAACGAAATACATTACAAATGACTTTATAAAGCATGTATTTTGTAATCTGTAGTGAAATACATTTTAAAAGTAACCCACCCAGCCCTGGATACAATCATCCCTAAAGATGGACGAACTCGAGTGTGAATGTGGTCAGTGATCAGTCCATAAACAAAAACTCAAATTTGTTTTACTTTAATGAGAAAACCTCCCCTATAGTCTGCTTACTTGGTCAGACTATTTCTAAAGCAGAAGTTTACTTTTCAATACTTCAGAGGACAATTCAGCGTGGGAATGTTTTTACATTCACTCGAGTGTGTTTGAGTTGTTTTGGCATGAATGCACATGGTTATTGCTCTTTATGGACGTGAGGTTCCTTGTCCACGCAAACGTCTCCAGATGGGACAGAAAACACAATATCTGCATGCAGAATACTGGAGGAACACGCGTAGAAGAATTGGGCAGATAATAATACACATTCAAAAAAAAATAACTGTGCTTGTGTGTGTGAAATCAGTCTCATATCGGCCTATGATGAGTAATGGTGTGATCTGTCTGCTCAGTTTGTATTTTTTTTTAACATCCTTGTTCGGATACCCTATATTAAAATTGCAAGTCTAAATGTAGATATTTTTTTTTATGCCTCAGTATTATTTTATTTCTTTATATTTTAACGCTGTTTTCCCAAAACATATCATGTTATTTTTTATTAACATTTTTGGCATCTTATTTGGTCACTTCTTGTTATTGTGTGTTTATTGATGATTTGGTAATATTGTTTGTAATACAATCATATCAAGCACTGTGAAAATTGGGTTTGAAATCCTAACCAGAATTATTGACATAAAAGCAATTATTAATTATGACTGTATACTTAAATTTAAATGTGTCATAAAATAGACAACAACTGTGCGAGAAAGCACAGATTTATTTTTTGTATTAATTAAAGAAACAGAAATGAATGTACAAACAAAAGCAAATGAAAGACTATCAAAAGAAATGGTTATATGAAATAATGCAAAGAAAAGGTGTAAATATATAAAATATTTAAATTATTTATTACATTTAATAATTTATTATGTTTAAAGTTTATATAGATTTATATGAACTTTAAACATAATAAATGATTAAATAAACAGAAACATTAATAAGTAGTGGATCATTTGTAAGATTAATAACTTTGTAATGGTATATAGCTTATAATAGTTACTTATAATTACTTTTTATATAAATTACTGATAAGTACTTATCAGTAAAACCATTACAAAAATTCTCAAAAATATGTCACATTTTTTTATTACTATTTCAACACCAAAATTTGAGAAGTGAGTCTTGAAAAATGTGAGAGTAGAAAGTGAGCCTGAATAAAAAAATACTGAATACAAAATTGAGAATACAGTCCTCGGACTTGGTTGGAAGTGTCCGTAGCAAATAATATATTTTAAATGAAAGGTTTGGGCAAAAATAGGGTGTTTAACTAGATAGAAGAGCAAAAATGACCAAAACTTCTAAATTAATTCACAAGAAAAGACCTCACGACCATAAAACGTACAGGCACTAGGAACATCAACATATTTAGACACAGTCAAATTAACAGGTTATATTTTGTGCAAGAGTTTAAAGTGGCCCTTTTTTTTGGTTTTGTTGTGCATAAAATATTTACGAGGCAACAACCACGCTTTTTCTCGGTTGATTTCCCAAGATTGTGACGTCACCGGAAAGCCCCGCCCCCGACTGGCTTACGCACTCTGCACGTACGGCAGTTGAACACACGTTCAGTTTGTGTAATAACCGCCCCCCGCGAGCACAACAGCCACCAGCGCGGCGTTTAGGAGGAAAGCCTCGCGTCAGAGCACTACTTTCTCACGCACAACATGGAAAAGAGGACGTTAGTTAGAAAACAACAGCGCATGAGGCAAAAACAAGCGCGGGCACCCGCAACTTCACGCGCGAGCGCGCTGACAGCGATTTAAAAGCCTTCGTAAAAGTTTCGCTGACGCGCGCGTGACGTTGGACGAGTCAAATGTAACAGTCGACCGCTGTCAGTTTGTTTGTTTCGTCTTTACTCATTAAACTCGGAGGGAAGTGGAGGTTGGCATGGGCGCCAAACAGAGCAGTCCCGCTGCCAACGGGCGCACGCGAGCGTATTCGGGCTCGGATCTCCCGTCGGGCACGTCGTCGAGTAACGGCAGCGGCAGAACTGCTGCGATGAGATATCACGCGCACAGCACCTCAGGTGCTACATCATCATCATCGTCGTCTTCATCATCAGCGGCAGTGGCCTCTAACTATATTGGTGCCAGGACGCGCTCCGTCGGGGGTGGCACCGGTGGCCCGGGCGCGCGACCCCAGTCGACCATTAACATACCGAACTCCGGAGCGTATAGTTCTCAAGAGTCCGGTAACAGCACACCGGAAGATAACGGCGGAGAGAGAGAGCGGTCAACCGGCACTCCGAGACTGTTGATTGGATCTTTACCTGCTCACCTGTCGCCTCATCTCTTCGGAGGTAAATGAACAGTTTTCTAGTCAACCTGAGCATCAACCAGTTCCAAACATCTGTGCCTTGGATAGTGTCTTTATGGATCCCAAAATGGTTCTTAGAGCCCCCAATGTTTCCATGCAGCTCGATGCCAATAAAGAGTGTAGTCTTACCAGTTAGTCATCCAAACTTTCGTCTTTATTTTAAAGTCAGCTACATGGAAAGATTGGTTGTTGATATGACATGCATAACCTTAAATCTTGACACACGAAATCCATGTAGTTTTATATTCACATCAGTGCAAATGCCTAAGTGAATAACTGTTTGAGAGGTAGGTGTCAAGGTCATGTTTGTTGTTTTGTCATGATCAAGTTCACTAAATAGTTAATGGATCAACCCTTGTGGAGTTCAACCTTTTAGTTAACCACTAGGTCACATCACCGCCTTATTAGGTCAAACCGGCCTAAATAGTGGTTTGTTGACAGCGGCGAAGAAAGAATATGTTTTGGTTTGTTGTTGGTTGAAGCCATCTGGTGAGCTCATTGAAGGATGCGAACCTTCTGGAAGATCTGGTCTGTATTTGCGCAGCTTTTGTTTTTTTGAACACAGATGCATGGTGACATGCTGGTGCAACGGTGGTAAGAGACTGCAACCTGCTCTGAGGATTGTGGTCAGGAAGTTCTCTTATCAGGTGTAGAGAAGCATGTGAGTGGGGATTATTTCCGGCTGGTTCAGACGTCATGCGGTTCTTTTTGTTGTGTTTCTGAGAACTTGTTCTGTAATCTGATGTTTCATAAACAGCGGTGTCATGCTATTTAAATGCCTGATTCTCAGGAAAACGTTCAAGAACGGGTCCGGGTCACATCAACCTGTTTTCTTTTGCAGTGCGCTCATTTGACTTCATTTCCGTTCTCATTCTCTTTAATTTGACTTGTAGTTCACCTTTTCTTTTTAATGCATGCAATTTTTCATTTGCTAGCACCATGCTTTGCAGTTTTTAGCTACAGGAAGGCTATACCGAAAAGTAAAATATCCAAATGCATGATTTTGGAGACAAAATGCCATGTAAAATCATGGTAGTACAATATTCTTTACTTATTGTTCTTATGATGTTGCAGTGAAATATGACCTGTATTTGTGAGATTGCTCAGTATTGGTCGTTCATTGTTTCTCACACACAGACTCTGGAACAGTCAAATCCAGTGGAAAGGCAGGTGAGGCCGTCAGTTATTGGGATGGAATTTCCCCAGCCGTTGTGGCCTGGATTGAACTTTAATTCTGTAACAGGCACTTACTGGTGATTTGAAGTTAATCTTTAAACGTTGGCTGAGTATGACTTCTAACTGACTGTGGATGAGATCAAGAAGGGAGTTTTTAGAGGGGATATGAGACTTTCTATTATCAAAAAGCACCGGGGAATCCGGTCTATAACAGACCTGCCATATGTGCAATTTGTATCATACCTGGAGGCAAAATCTTATGATCATAGTCTAGACTATTTGAATTACTTCTTTTAATTGCTGTGACTTTACAGAGTGAAGTTTTAAAGCAGAACTGTGTAGACGGTGTAGTTCTGCATGTTTCGGTGTTGATCAGTGTAATATTGACAAAACGGTATTCTTGCTGTTTTGACATGCACAAGAACAAAAATACTGTTAAATTAATGAGCTGACATCAGAAAGGAGTATCACTTCTAGCGAATGCGTTTTAATTATTTGCGTGCACAACTAGTTAACACAAATGTAAACTGAATGTTTAAATGGGACCTATTATACCCCTACTATAAGTCTCTGGTGTCTCCAGAATGTGAAAGTTTCAGCTCAAAATCCCCCACAGATCATTTATTATAGCTTGTCAAATTTGCCCCTATTTGTGTGTGAGCAAAAACACGCCGTTTTTGTGTGTGTCCCTTTAAATGCAAATGAGCTGCTGCTCCCGGCCCCCTTTCTGGAAGAGGGTGGAGCTTTAACAGCTCAACAACAACAAAGCTGGAGAATCTCACGCAGACAAAATGAGGATTTTATGAGGCCTTACATTGTTCAAACCGACACTGATGGAGAGACTCAGGAAGAAGTTCCAACTTTTAGACGTTTCTGAACGGTTAGTGGATAAATTGATGTAGTTGCTGTGGAGTTGATCGACTCATCACTAGCATGTGTCGTCATGTTCATCTTTTTTCGTTGAATCGACCCTCGTTTGTGAAGCAGTCCGAGGTAAAATGACGGCATCAACAACACTCGACTACAACAACTCTTCCTCTTCTCTAAAGCAGCCCAGCATAGCCCCGCCCCCTTTGTTGCATGTTCTCGGGGGCGGGGTTTATGTAAAATTATCTCATTGTAGTCCCTACCAGCCATTTGTTGTAGTCCTTAAAAAGCGATTTCTGTCTCTCTTTGCATTGAACTTTGAGCGATGTATCTTTGCAGATGTTGTTTCTGCTCAAACAGCAACATTACACACTAACTAAAGCTAAAAAAGTGAAATCATAATCAAGGACCCCTTTAAATTTTGAATGCAATATGATTCCATAGACTTCAGTGAGTTTCACGTAACACATGCATGTTCAGTGGTTCTGATTTAATTAAACATGCATATGTCATAGAATTCATAGAATAGTTATCCAATAGTTTCGAAAGATTTCCAAACTATATTTGTAATGCACTGTGTGCTGGTATCGCACAAAAAACAAAATCTGCCTTCTAGCCAGCCATGTACCTCATGTTGTCTTTTAAAGCTCATGCTGTTCTACAAATTTGTTGACAGAGATCTAGACCATTCCCAAACCACCAAGGAAAGCAGATCCAGTCGTTGTTCATCGCTGTGGTTTTAAAAAAAAAACGTCCTCTGCTGGTCATGCATGAACTCCGGACATCTGACAGGTGGTTCATGTTCATACTGTCCACACTCAGTAAAATACACACAAACACAGAGAGCGAGCCAAATTGTGTGTACATTAAATACACACTGCCTTCCTCCTGCTTCACTCTCACTTTAAATGAAAGCCAGGAAGTGTTTGTTGTGGCTCCCCTTTGCTCTCTGCATTTCTCTGACTTGACTTTGACTCAGCTGGCTTTGTGCGGCTCACTATACCGGAACGGCTTCGCCTGCAAGTTGGTGAATGAATGCTATTGTGCATTAACGTTTCTGTTTTTTGGGGGTAGTAGCACATTATTTACAGTATTTACAGTAGTTGAAATGTTTTAGGCTTCCACATCTACTTATTTTTACTAGTTGACCAATCATCAGTTGATGATTAACTTATGTAAATAACTCATAACTCACACTATGCCGCATCAGCGGTCTTGTCCAGTGTTGTTTTGATGGACAGTGTGTGACTGCAGAAATTAAAGCATGCATATCTCCATTAAATGCTTTTGCATATGAATTCAGACCATCACAGATGTCCAAAGCACAAGGACATTCACTTAAGATTTGCTTTGTCAATGCTAGTTAACTTTGTAAGTTTGATTTGGTTTGATACGGATAATGAATATTTTAATACTGTGATCATCGGATACTAATCTGGGTTATAAATGATACGTTATTAATATTGAAACTGAGAACATGCATGGACAGTGTTTATCAATGCACACAAGATATTGCCATTAGACATTTTTTATGATGGAAGAGTTTTTTTTGAAACCAGACAATATTTTAAAAACTCTTTAAAAAAGAAAGAATTGCATAGTTTTTTTTTCTGTTTAGGTCTTGTGTATGATAAAGTATGGTCTATTGAGAGTATGGAGCTCACACTCAATTTTAATTAGAGACCAACACTTATGCAATTTTGTGCATTTAAATTTTTAAACTAATTTAAAACCGTGTTAAGGCATGTTCACACTAGGGCTGTGCTCAGAATATCGATACAGCGATATATGCGCGTATCTGTATCGAGTCTCGTGCTTTTAAATGTAGCCAATCACGTGACGTCAATTGGCGCTGGCAACGCAAGCAGCAGAGCAAGACATTCAAAATGGATAAGAGGATTTTTCCACCGCCCACAAAAGTAAAATCAAAAATATGGGAGACCAGACATGAGTCATGCGATATACAAGAACAGCAAAGCAAAAGTTAAGTAAAACGCGATTATGCGATCGCCTGATATTTACGCGGGGGTCGCATTTTTTCAAATACGCTGCACTTGCCGATTTCAGCAAGCAAAATATGCGGGGCTAGCATGATTTCATAATGCTTGTATTTTTGTTGCAAAAAAGTCACATATATCTTCACAGAGAGTTGAAAAATGTTGCGTTTACTTCACACGAGTAAAGCGCCATTATTTTCCCCTTTTGCCATGGGAACCTTATGAAATTACGCGACGTGAACATCATCTGCAAACCCGTGATGAAAGCAGGGACGAAGCACGCAAATCATTCTCATTTACCAACAAAAATAAGTGCAAAAGAGTGCACGAAGCAGTTTCCCGGTGTGTCACAATTTGAGCCGTGTGTTAATTAAGGTCTGAAACAAAACAGAATGAGAACTTCAATATTCTGTGATTTGGTATGCTTGCTCATCATAGGAAGTAATAAGAAATGACTATAATTGTCATTTCAGTTACTGAGGCAGTGACTTTAAAAGCGAGGAAGAGTCATTATAAGTTTTTTTTGTGACAATTTTTTTACATTTCATTTAAAACATTGTTTTTTTAATGACAAAAACAAAATTGTTTTTCAGTTATCACAACTGTTATAACACTGGTTATTCAATAAACACATTATTGTTACTAAACTCTGCTCAAAAGAAATTTAAATTCCAAATTGAACCATATCGTGATGCGTATCGTATCGTGGACTTAGTATCGTGATGCGTATCGTATCGTGACCTTGTTGGCGATACACAGCCCTAGTTCACACCATTGACGTTAACAATAAAGATATTTAAAAATAGCAGAACAATTTTTCTAGCTGATAGAAACATTGACAGTCAATCAGAATCCATCCTACTTTAAAGAGCTTGAACATTTAAAGGGGATCTATTATGCCCATTTATGATGTAATATAGTATAAGTCTTAGGTGTTCCCAGAACGTGTCTGTGAAGTTTCAGATCAAAATGCTCCTCCGATTTGATCAAACCTAAAACACTCCTTTTTGAGTGGAGGCTATTTTCATGTGTTTATTTTTTAAATGTAAGTGAGCCGCTGCTCCTTACCCCCTTTCCAAAAGAGGGATGTGTCTTTACCACTCATGTCTCGGATACTCTTAAAAAGTTGTTTTAACTTGAACGCTGCATTTTTTAGGAAATTTTTTTCCTGCGTGAGACCTGGTCCTCTTTCGTCCTTCACTGTTGTCGCTCCTCATTTATGCTCCCGGAGCTCCTCCGTGAGAGATACGAGACCGGTGCAGCGCGCAGCTGACGCTCGTTATCAACCACGTCACCGGCCTCGCGCCGTTCCCTCGCGGCTACGGCTCGCTCAGGGGAGGATCTTAGATAATAGTTTAGATTCCTTCACTGGTCGTGGGCAGGGCCTGTTACATTGTGACTTCACAATATACAGAAAACACGAAGGACTCATTTTGAGACAGTTTATCATTTATGGGGAGTATAAAAAAAGAATGGGTAGATTTTTACCATTGTAGGATGGTTGTGTTCACACACTACCAACACACGTTTGTTCAAATACCATAATTTTGCATAATGTGTCTCGCACGATAAAATTGCAGCACGCTTTCAATAAACGTTAATTTTGTAATCATTATAATTATCTTTATAGTTATGGTTTTTGTTGTGAACGGGCCTTTAGAGTTGGTAAGTTTGGTTTTTATTTTGGCGAGTTAGTTCAGTGTGCCACAGTAAACTTATTATTCAGAAATTCATTTTGCTTGTAATGAATATCAGGAGATAACTGCAGAGCGGGGGAGCAAAAGAAATATTCTCAGTAGGAATCGGCTGACATCAGGGAAACGGCGCATTAAGCATAGCTTGAACTTGGTTTGGGTATGGGTCAGTAGTCGGGGTGGATGGTTTGTCCCGGTGTGCTGCCGCAGCAGTTAAAACTCCACTTCTTAATGGATAAACCGCCTCCCTTCCCTTCTGCATTATTCTTAGGATTGGCTCCATTCCACTCGCTGCTCAAAGAGCTTTCCATCTTCAACAATCTCTGTGGCACACGCATTATATCTCTTACATGCACACACACGCTCGATGCCTGAGGCCTCTGGGACATTTAAAATGATAGTTCACCCTAAAATGAACATTTCTATTATCATTTACTCACCTTCATGCCATTCCAAACCTGTATGACTTTCTTATACGTAATAAAACAAAAGATATTTTGAAGAATGCCTGAAGTGTTTTTTGTGTGCATGCAATTAAAGTCAATGTCGTTTGGACACCAACATTTTTTAAAATATCATAGAAAGAACGACATTGTTTGAAAGGAAAAAAAGTGGAAGAAAAAGAAAGCTATATGGGTTTGGAATTACATGAGGGCAAGTTAATTTAAAGAATTCAAATTTGTGGGTGTACTATCCCTTTAAGCCATTCATTGTAACAGGTGACCGCATTCACACTTGCAAGCAATACTGTGAGCAGTTTCAGCCTATATTTCCTGCATGCGGCTTATGCAAAATTCCTCATATGCAAATGTAGCACAATCTCTGTTTATTAACTAATTTCTACTGTCACACTTTGTATGCTCAGTCCAAGGTTGTCCTTCTCAGGGTGTTCTTTAGCCGCTGGTCAAGTTTCTGAGTCAGCAGGTCACGGTTCATTTCACATGCCATAGATTCAGTTTGACTGGATCGTCGGGAAGATCTCAAGCGAATGAGATGTTTTATGAGGTCTACCTGCATGCGCAAACAACACCCATCGTCCAGTAATCGATAGTCAATGTCCCAACCCGCCGACGTGGACATCAATCCTGTCTTTCCTTTTTCACTGCATCTCTAACAGATAGCTTTAAATCAGATAGACAGGGAATCGTCCAAGGCCATCACGCACTGCCCATATCATTGATGCACAGCGAGTAGTGATTGTGAGATGCATATCAGCTCTTTAAATGAACTGCATTTGCTGTAGTTGAGCTGAATGGCGAGGGCCACCTTTTCAGCGGCCTTGCTCTGTTTCTTCTGGAAGTTCTTCAGTTAAGGGTTTGAGGGTGAATCCAGGTTACATTTCAAAATCAATAAATGAATTTGTCTCATATTTGATGAATTTTGCATAATTTATTTTCTGTGTTGTATAAAGTGCTCTATTAATGATTGCGATTTGACTTGTATATTTACATTGTGAGGTTAATTTCATTCGTTTCTCGTTATAGATCTCATTACTGTAATGTATGTGGTTGTTTAACGTTTTTTTGTAATTCTTAATCTCAGTGATTGGTTTTATTTTTCTTTGCATCAATTACAATATTAGTCAAAAATATTGTAACAGATTTTTTTTAAAATTTATAAGCAATAAATTTAAAGGTATTATTAGAACAACACACTATCATGCTGATGTAGAGATATTTTGAAAATGCAAATGAATTGAACAAAACTGACCAAATGTAGCCTGTACTTCAGTGCCTGAATAAGTTGGCAAGACTTTGAGGAAAATGAGTTCCCTAAAAATGAAGTTAAGAAATTCAAAGTTGGTTAATCGTACATTATTATTTTTTATAAAACTTGTTGTTTTATTATTGTTTAAAAACACTGTTCATTCATTTAAAGGGTTAATTCACCCAAAAGATAAAAATTACTCACTCGAATCAGTGGTTCGGATCATGAATCAAACTGCCAAAGTCACGTGAACTATTGAAATTTCGAATCACTTATGACGTAACCACTTTATAACCACTGATTCGAAACAAAAGATTCGTAAAGCTTCATGAATCAGTGTTTTGAAATGGTTCATCACTAGATATTGTTGAAAAGTCGTTATTTTGCGTTTTGTGCGCACAAAAGTATTCTCGTCACTTTATAAAATTAAGGTGGAACCACTGTACTCACATGAACTGTTTTAAATATGTTTTAGTATATTTTAGTATCTGAAAGTGTAAATTGTCTTGCTGTCAATAAAGGATGCACTGAGCCATCGGATTTCATCAAAAATGCCTTAATTTATGTTACAAAGATGAATGAAGGTGTTTACGGGTGTAGAACGACATGAGGGGGAGGAATTAATGACAGAATTTTCTATTTTTGGGTAACCTCAATGTAAACATTTTTATTAGTGTAAACTTGGCTATAACTAGATAATTCAGAAAATGCCAACTTGCAAATTTGCTAACAATAGTGCGGTATAGCACTTACCGAATAAGTACAGCAACCTAAAATATGTGATCTTACTCTCAAACCAAGCAGCATCTGCCACTCATCACCATGATGGTAACTCTCCAAAAACCCACATTAACAGAAACTCTTCTAAATTAGCATGACAAAACATTAATCACTACTAAATCTCCCACTTATCTTGCCATTAATCTTGCACAAAAAAAACATTATATAACGCTTAATTTTAGCATTTACTCTTGCTTTCGAGTACCATGGGCAAAGCATACTGGGAAATAGAAATCCCTGCCCAGTTTCAGTTAAACTTCAGGTCATTTAAATTAAAAGATATGTTCATAAAACTCAAAACAATGACAGTTCACTTTACTTAAATATAATATCTGTGAACTTGAAAGAAAGAAGTTACTCATACGTTAATCTGGCTGAACTAATTTGTTTAATTTAAGTTTGTCCCACTCAAACGTTAAGGTTTACAGTTAAGCTTTGGATAAAAGCAGCTGTCAAAATCACAAATATATATAATTTTGAATTTGGTAAAATATGTCAAAATGTATCTACAAGGCTGAAAGCTTTTGAGATTTTTTTTTATTTTATTTTTTATTTTTTTCCCTTTATCGCCCAACAATAGCTTCGTATTTGTGCTGCACTTTGACAGCAATTCTCATCACAGGCTTGTTTTAACACGGGTTGATCGTTTTCAATCTCTTGCTGAGGCATGACTGACTCCACATTCTTTTGAAGGTATTTGCAGAGTTAAAAGTTTGGTCTTTTGGTTTATTATACAGGCAGAGCAAAAATGTGAAGCATCATGACTCCGATCTGCTAGAGGAAAAAGTCAGTGAGCCATGGTTTTTCTAGCCTAATATTGATTGACAGAATTTGTTGAGCTCTGTCCCCTGAATTCTGTCATTATTTAATCACCTCATGTCATTTTTCAACCCTTTTGTTATTTATGTAGTGGAACACAAAACATAAATTCTTCATCAAATTTCAACTTGTCTGTCTGCAGAATATCATTGTGGTTGTGGAGTTTAACCACCTTGGAAGATTCGGTGTTATTGAGTGACTTGTAGGACAGAAGGGACAAACGAACAGCCGGTTCCCTCCGGGCATAAACAGGAAGAGGACACATAGATCCATAGTGTCAGTTCTGCATCTGATTTTTGTTTATTTTCAAGAGGAGACAGCTGTGGGAAAATATATGCTTATGTTCGGCCATGGCTATAAGGCCTCGCACTGTAACCGTATCCATGACCTTACACTGACACACAACATCAGCGGAGCTATTACAATCAGCAATCACTATTTAAAATCAGTAAAATAATTTTTCATGAACAGGCAAATAAACTATCTGGTGCATCTGCATGAGATTTGATTATAATGGGAGTAAACTACAGCCGATTGGTTTCCAGATTAATCCGTGTCAGTGGTAATGGTGAGCTAGCAGATCCGAATCGTGCGTTTGAACTGAAATTAGATTTCCTGAAACGAGAAGGTAATTTTTTTTTTTTGACTCATTCTGTGCGTATAAACTCGTGATTTTTCACCCAGTTAAAAACATATTAACGACACTTAAGCACACTGCTCGTATGGGGAACTAAACATCCCAGCAAAAGTAGATTTTAAGAAATGAAAATGCTGGCGAAGACTTGCAGCTTTAAATAGACTTGTCATTTACAGGAAGAGCTGCTCATGATCTGTTACGACACTCATTTTTATGACTATCTTATTTTGTCACGCACCACATTGTGTTCTTGCACAATGTCTGTTATTCTTAAAAAGATTGTTTGATTTGTTCCTCCACAAGCCTTTACAATGTTGAAATTCTCGTAGCCGTATGGTTAGGTGAATGGTATCGAGCTTGACTCTCAGTTGTGAATGCATGAGCGGTTTGATCATCTGAGCATCATAAAGGCAGGGATTTAATCTTATTACGCTCTTGAAGTCGTGTGATTATCTCTGCAAGCAGACGGCAGGAGCACAGCACTGTATCGTTACTGCGGCTCCATTCGGCTGTTCTGGAAACGGCATTATATACACTTCCTTTTGTTTTTTTAAATGGTATCTTATGTAGATTTATGCATTTTGCAAATGCTTCTATCCAAAGTGACTTGCGTTGCATTCAAGCTTTGCATTTGATCAGTTCATGCCCTTCTTGGCAATCAGACCCATGACCTTGGCATTGCTAGCACAAAGCTTTACTGTTTCAGCTACAGGAATACATGATATTATTGGTTGCAATGATGCAAATTTAAAGGATCGGTTCACTTCAGAATTATAATTTACTCACCCCCATGCCATCCAAGATGTTTGTCTTTCTTTCCTCAGTCGAAAAGAAATGAAGGAAAACATTCCAGGATTTTTCTCCATAGAACGGACTTCAACATTTACTAACGGGTTGAAGGTCCAAATGTCAGTTTCAGTGCAGATTTAAAGACTTTACATGATCCCAGACGAGGAATTAAAAGTGTTATCTGGTGAAACAGTCTGTTATTTTCTAAAAAATAAATAAATAAATAAATAAATAAAAAATGTATATAACTTTTAACCACAAATGTTCATTTGCGCTAGGCTTGCTACGGTTGTCGTGTGTTCAGTCGCAACACTGGTTTCTTCACTTGCCCACTGCGGCACCAAGGCAAATTTATTTCAGTTTAAAGCTTAAAAATATTTGACTCCGTATCTGTTTTTCTGCGTTAAATGATCAAGCTCTTATTTACGCAAATGCCTTTAAACCATTCAAGCGCGACAAGACAAAAGAGAATGAGATGTGATGAGAGCCAGTACTGGGATCAGCTGTAGAGCTCTTTGAAGCTGCATTTAAATGGCAATTTGGACCTTCAGCCCATTGGTAACTGTTGAAGTCCATTATATGGAGAAAAATCATTTAAGGTTTTCCTCCAAAAACCTTAATTTCTTTTCAGCTGAAGAAGGAATGACATGGGGGTGAGTAAATTATTAGGAATTTTTTTCACAGACGAGGCTAAAGCTAGTCCTAGACTAAAGTGCATGTTTGAGCTGTTTTAGCTTGCACTGACATGTCTTAAAATATGTCAGAGCCATTGTTTTGTCTCAAGATGCACACTAGAAATGTTTTTTTTTCTAGGATATGTTTATAAAAGCAACTTAAATGCTCTAATTGAAATAAGGCCTAGTTGTGGTTTAGCCTAAGCCCCGTCTATGAAACCGGGCGTTAAATTCTGAAGTGAACTAATCCTTTACCTATGCGCAATGAAATCTGATATCTGACAACAAACGGGATGTTTAAATAAGGCTCTTGGCTTTTTTTTTTACTGCTTATTTCAGCAAATGTAGTAGGTAATCCAGGAATTCTATGCATGCAGAAATGTGCAGTATGTATTTGTTGCCGTGCATCAACTCTTTGGTTTTGATTTATGCCTTCTACTGTTATTATTATGAGTTTGGTTTTGCACCCCATGGGTTGGATTTGTACCTTTCAGATGAAAGTAAGAGTGACATTTTGACCAGATGAATGAAGCAAACAGAATGTTCTAAATGCAAATTGTGCCTTTAGATGTGCAGCGTGCAGACAGGCTCATGTCGTCTAGTTAATTGAGCACTTAGAGAAAGTAAGTGTGCTGTCTCTCTCACTGACTACATGTGGCACATTAGATGCCATCGCCAGTCGATTCTCAGTTTCCCGCTGGTTTGATTTTATGGCAGGATCCCTGCACTCAAGTGACTCCTGATTGCTGAATAATCACCATCTAATCTGCATCCGCGTTCACGAGATCCTTAAACTCACAGGTGAAGTGCTTCATGATTTTAAAAAATCTGCTTCCTCTTCATTCATCCCCGATAGAGAGAGTTGGTTCATTAATTTCAGGCTATCCTTATGACGGGAACATGTCATGGTCCGTCCTGTTGGTTTATAGCAGAGGTTTTCAGCACAGATCTTGATCAAACTTGCCTGCCTATGACTTTCTAGTAATCCTGAAGACCTCGATTAGCTTGTTCAGGTGCGTTTGATCAGGGTTGGAGCGAAAACTCTTCAAGTGGACCTCGAGAGGCAGAGCTGAGATCCCCTGGGCTGCGTTTAAGGGTGCGTTCACACTTGTAGTTCGGTTGGTTTGGTTCGTTTGGTCCGGACCAAAAAATAAAAACAAAACATATAGTCCTGGTCCGCTTAGCGTTCACACTGGCATTTTTAACAGCGAACCTTACAGGGAGTGCAGAATTATTAGGCAAATGAGTATTTTGACCACATCATCCTCGTTATGCGTGTTGTCTTACTCCAAGCTGTATAGGCTGGAAAGCCTACTACCAATTAAGCATATTAGGTGATGTGCATCTCTGTAATGAGAAGGGGTGTGGTCTAATGACATCAACACCCTATATCAGGTGTGCATAATTATTAGGCAACTTCCTTTCCTTTGGCAAAATGGGTCAAAAGAAGGACTTGAAAGGCTCAGAAAAGTCAAAAATAGTGAGATATATTGCAGAGGGATGCAGAAGTCATAAAATAGCCAAGCTTCTGAAGCGTGATCATCGAACAATCAAGCGTTTCATTCAAAATAGTCAACAGGGTCGCAAGAAGCGTGTGGAAAAACCAAGGCGCAAAATAACTGCCCGTGAACTGAGAAAAGTCAAACGTGCAGCTGCCAAGATGCCACTTGCCACCAGTTTGGCCATATTTCAGAGCTGCAACATCACTGGAGTGCCCAAAAGCACAAGGTGTGCAATACTCAGAGACATGGCCAAGGTAAGAAAGGCAGAAAGTCGACCACCACTGAACAAGACACACAAGCTGAAACGTCAAGACTGGGCCAAGAAATATCTCAAGACTGATTTTTCTAAGGTTTTATGGACTGATGAAATGAGAGTGAGTCTTGATGGGCCAGATGGATGGGCCCGTGGCTGGATTGGTAAAGGGCAGAGAGCTCCAGTCCGACTCAGACGCCAGCAAGGTGGAGGTGGAGTACTGGTTTGGGCTTGTATCATCAAAGATGAGCTTGTAGGGCCTTTTCGGGTTGAGGATGGAGTCAAGCTCAACTCCCAGTCCTACTGCCAGTTTCTGGAAGACACCTTCTTCAAGCAGTGGTACAGGAAGAAGTCTACATACTTCAAGAAAAACATGATTTTCATGCAGGACAATGCTCCATCACACGCGTCCAAGTACTCCACAGCGTGGCTGGCAAGAAAGGCTATAAAAGAAGAAAATCTAATGATATGGCCTCCTTGTTCACCTGATCTGAACCCCATTGAGAACCTGTGGTCCATCATCAAATGTGTGATTTACAAGGAGGGAAAACAGTACACCTCTCTGAACAGTGTCTGGGAGGCTGTGGTTGATGGTGAACAGATCAAAACACTGACAGAATCCATGGATGGCAGGCTTTTGAGTGTCCTTGCAAAGAAAGGTGGCTATATTGGTCACTGATTTGTTTTTGTTTGGTTTTTGAATGTCAGAAATGTATATTTGTGAATGTTGAGATGTTATATTGGTTTCACTGGTAAAAATAAATAATTGAAATGGGTATAAATTTGTTTTTTGTTAAGGTGCCTAATAATTATGCACAGTAATAGTCACCTGCACACACAGATATCCCCCTAAAATAGCTAAAACTAAAAACTAAAACTTCCAAAAATATTCAGCTTTGATATTAATAAGTTTTTTGTGTTCATTGAGAACATGGTTGTTGTTCAATAATAAAATTAATCCTCAAAAATACAACTTGCCTAATAATTCTGCACTCCCTGTAAGTTACCGAACCAAATGCACAGGGATACGGTCACAACCTGATTGGTCTGCTTTTATGAAGTATATTTCGCGACGGCGCATGCTTACCGAACATTCAAAACAATGCTGCGCGCTGGATTAAACACAATCATTTTATGCGTGTATATGTACTTTATTTTTACCAGCTGAGAACTCACGAAGAGCTCATAAAATGTTCATAACATTCAAAACAGCGGCAGGATTTCCTCCGTTGTGTGCAGAAACAAATATTGATGAGGCACTTCACCTCCTCGTTGCTCCACGTTTGCCCTCGACTCATTTTGGATACTCCGATCTTCCCGCGTCGTCAAATCAGCTGACTTGTAGCGTCGCATCTTGTGACATCACGTCCTGTTTTTGGTTCGTTTACACGTCTTTGGTCCGTGTTGCGTTCATATATATCGATCGAACCGCACCAGAGTTTGTTTGGAAGCGGGTTCGGATGGCAGCGTTCACACGTTCAAATGAACCGCACTCACTGAGCAATCGCACCAGGGTTCGTTTTAATCTAACCAGACATGACAAGTGTGAACGCACCCTAAGTCCACTTTTTATGGCCTTGCCTCGCTAACTGTATAGTAATGGTTCTAATATCTAGCTCTACTCTCCCATTGGTAGTCGCTGTATCATTTGCTTAAAGCAGAATTCTTTAATCTGATTGGCTTTCCAGACAGGATTAGATGTGATGAGGTTTCCCAAAAACAGTAGGTAATTTGCTCTGTATGTTGTGTGAGGCGGGAAACCACAGATGTGCTCAATTTCACAAGACTGAAATCAGACAAATTACCTTCTCATCCTGTCCAAATCTAAACTCTTGATTTATGTGCTGATCAGATGGTCACTTCCTGTCTGAGCCGTAAACAGGAACTGCAGATAACCTGCTGTTGGTCAGGTGATTTGAAAAGGTTACTTTCTCTTCCTCATTTCTCATTTCTGTAGTCAGAGAATGCACCGTGTATGTTCAACCTCACTTGGTTTGTGCTACCTAGGGCTGGGCGATAGAGCAAAGAAATCTCATTTGACTATTTCATGATACTTAAAATGCTTTTTTGTTTTCTTTTCTTTTTTTATTCAAGAGTGTCCATTCTCATTTACATTGACTGTAAGGAAAAGTGCATCTGGGTGAATAAATTTCTCCCTTTGTTGTTCAGAAGTTCATGTGCGAGTGTTTCAGGGTAACCGCTTCCTCGCTTCATTCAACCCCATGAGGTGATGTCACCTTGTCAAAATGTAGCATGTTTACGATCATTTACAGTATCTGACATTTTTTTACATTAAACAGCCGCTTTATTCTCCCGTCCATCTGCTCGGCAGTGCTGACAGTTTTATGAATTATAAATATATCCTCGGGACCCTCACTTGAATCGCCCTCTCCATCAACAGGACTAACCTTCAAACGTACCCCTTATGTGTATTTTTATGTGTGTCAGAGGTCTATAATTTTGTTTTTATTTCTTTCTGGCCATCAAAGTGGAGGAATAATGGAATATAATTACAGTATTTTTGTTATAAAGATGGGCCTATACCGTTTGTGCTTTTGTATTTATAAAAAAATGCATGCAGGCGATTATTTTTCATAACAAATACCATATAGGCCACGTTTACACTGTAAGTGTTAATGCACGGATCTGATCTTTATACCATATCAGATTTTTTGTTTACATTCCCGTCCCTCTCTTGTCACTTGTCGCCTGTCAGTGACGTAATATCTGCGTTATCCCTGGTTTCCGCTTGTGCTGCATAGTAACCATGGCAACAGCCGCGTAACGTCTAGCGGCGCGCTGTTGTTGTTTCGTTCAAACATTATGGACCATGGCAAGCAAACTTTGGGACAAAAGGAGAAATAAAAGGAGGATCAATATCGGCGTGGCGTTTCAGAGATGATACACTCAAATGCAGTTTAGTGTAGTGACACCTTAGACCAAGTGAAACGGTGCTGCGTTACGTCACAGTTTTACCAAAAAACAAGCATTCACTCATCCATAAACATTATTAGAACAATCAGCATGACGACAAGTTGCATGTTCCGCTCAATCACTGCGTCATCAAACTACACCTTTGTTATTATTTTGAAGAGTTTGGTGACCCCTAGTGGTGGAAAAATACATATTGTTCCTTTACAAGCTGTCAAGGCTGTTTGCAGTGCAAAATCTGACTAAACTGATAGCGAACTGAAAATAATGGTAATTTTCATTTGTTTCATTTGGGGGGAAGGGATTCATATCCAGTGAACTGCGATTCAGTGAATTGCGAAAAGGTGCGCGTGCCAGAAGGGAGCGCAAGATTCAGTGAACTGCGATTCAGTGAATTGCGCACTAGGTTCTTCCCCCAAATAGCAAGTGAAAAGAGTAAAAAGAGACTGAAAATTGACACCAATAAAGAGTCCCTCTCGATCCCCCTTCCACTCGCGCCTTTTGACTGACGAACAGTAGGCGACAGTAATCGCGGTACTTCTGACTCCTGAAGGTAAACGGCCTGGGTTCGATGTGGAAAGGTGAAATATTGTTTTGAGTTAACTTAATCCTCTGGATTCGATGATTACACGGATCGCATGGATTATCTTAAAATACTGATTATGAAAATGTATTAATCTGAATGACATAACATTGTATTGGCTGTCAATCATGATGGAAGAGTTCAGTTACAGCATGTCCACCATCTCTTGTGGGGGTTATGCATTAAGCCATTTGTGGTGCCCCTACCACATTGTGCCTCATATTCTGTAAATGTTAGACCCAGTGACGGGCTGGCATGAAATGGCTTGCATAATACTTAGTAAGGAGGCCATATTAATTTTTGACTCATGGCTGAAGTTAAGTTTCTCCAGCTCTCCCCAGGTTGGCAAAAAAGCATCTCAAAATGCATCCGATTGATGCTTTAAAATATGGAATATTTAAATTTTTCTTCCGGGGGAGCATGCCCCCCAACCCCCCTAGAGAAGTAATATCCTTCTCACCTTTTTCACCCCTGACCCGTTTTCATGCCTGAATCTTAATGTATGATACTATGGATGACCAATGGTTAATTTTAATAAAAGTAGAGTCTTAACTTAAACAGTCAGAATATTTCAATCTTACCCTATGAGGTTGTTTCAAATTTGTATTAAGATATTTCTTTTGTTAAGGAAAAAAGACTTGACAAGACTTCAGTTAAGTTAAGTTAGACTTAAGCCCTACTCTCACTATTAATAGATAAACCCTGAATTAGCCATTCGAGCACACAATATTGTAGACGTGCTCCATGAGGCTGTTGCTGTGCTGAAATCCATTTGCCAGAGGGATTACAGCGCACAATCCAGATTAAAACCTCCCAGAAAACCCTCTCATGTGTTTGTGATGTGTGTGTAAAACGGAACGCCTTTCTCACCTTCAGTTCTGTGAATTAATGTCATTTTCTTGTCAATGTAGCATGCTTACTATCTTCAGCACTAGGCCAGCTCACTTGAAATTGGGGACTTAAAAAATAAAAAATTAGGTTGATATACTATGAAAATGAACCAAAAAATTTTTTTTTTTTTTTTTTTAAATCACTTTTATATGATTTTTGAACAAATGTGTGTTGGCAGTGTGTGAACACAACCACCATATAATGATGAATATCCACCCACTCCTTTCTTTTTAATCCCCATAAATCATAAGCAGTGTCTCAGAACAAGGCATTTTTATTTTATGAGTCCCACCCTCGAATGCCGTCAGACACTGGCGTATTCGCTTAGTTATACAGTGTCTGCCATTTTCTGCAGGCAGGAGCAGCATATATTCTCTGACTCCAGTTCACTGCTTCTGACATTTTCAGTGCCTGAGATTGTCCTGTTTTGTTGTTGCATGAGCTCTTAAAGCTCCGCCCTCTTCTGGAAAGGAGGCCAGGAGCAGCAGCTCATTTGCATTTAAAGGGACACTCACAAAAACTGCATGTTTTGGCAAGTTATCTGTGGGATATTTTAATCTAAAACTTCACATACACACTCTAGGGACAACAGAAACTTATTTTACATTTTGTAAAAAGGGGTCCCCTTTAAATCTGTTTGTCGGGGTGTGTTCCAGCGTACAAAGAAGGGCTGGACGATTTGACGAAGTGATCACACTTTGTGTTGCTTCCATGCCACTGACTGGACTGGTCGGAGTCACGTGACTACACACATGGCAGTATGTTTTTAAGGGGAAAGTATTAAAAGTATTTTAAAAATTTACGAAAGGAAAGTTACATCGGTTAGAGGTTCTGTATTTCGGTTTCGATTACTTTTTCGATTAATCGTCCAGCCCTACTTCAAAGGCACAACATCAACAAAAAATGGTCATAAAAGGTCAGTTATGGCAAATTTTTATCTATATTATAGTATAAATATATAAATATAGACCTCAGAGTGAAAAAAAAATAAATGTTGATCATTTATTCTCTCTCTTGCATCCACCTGGTTTTTGTTTTTACCCACACATAATGTTTGTGTCCTCAGCAGATCAGCTTTCTTTACACTCCCTCAAACTTTATCAATTTCCTTACTGTGGATGAAAAGGGAAATTGCAGGCCGAACCCTGTGGTATTGTTGTCTTTGTCTAGCCAGAGTTCTGCTGCCTGTGTGCTCGTCATTGTCTCAACGATTTAATTTTAGCCTGGTTACGTCAGTCACACACACACGGTGAGAGCGCGGGATCTCGCGCTGACGCCGCCGCTGCTGATGAGATACCGTCTGCTGCCAGAGACATGGATCTCTGTCATAGAAGATGTGCCGATTAAAGGTTTAATAAGACCTCTGACGCAATGGAGATATTAAGCTTTAGCCTTGCATCGTGAACACAAACACTCTGTTCACTCTCAGCATATATAGTATACTGTATTTATTGACTGCATGAGAATCTGCAGTCAATAAATACTGCACTTCCAAGTGTGGTTCTTGTGTAGAGCTGAAAAAATGAATTTTAATAAAAAAAACTTGTTTATCAGCTTAATGGTCAGAGTGAGTCAAGTAACGCATGGTTAGTTTGGATTCCTAAATGGAAAAACTATAACTCCTTGATGCTTTCAAAACATGGATGTTTTTGTTTGAGCATCACAACATTGACTCATCCAGTGGGGTGAGTTTGGGGCGGGACTATCTATTTGACCAATCAATGACCGATATGGAAAATATTTTGGAATTTTTGGCATTTATATTTGATTATGCGCACAGATTACACACTTCAGGATTTGAGTTAAAAGTCAAAAAGGCTGTTCAAATGCATGTTTTCTGCACACCCACTCTGAAAGTTCCCAGTTCCTGATTTTCATGCCTCAAAACCAAAACAGAAGTAAATTGTCCACTTTCACTGCATTGTTTATCTGACTCTCAGTAAGTTTAAAAGCACCATAAAAGTATTTCATATGACTCATCCCAAGACTTCTGAATCATATGATTATAAATATGAGGAATAGTCTGAGATGTAACTTATTGACTGATCTACAGTCGTGGCCAAAAGTTTTGAGAATTCCATAAATATAAGTTTTCACAAAGTTTGCTGCTAAACTGCTTTTAGATCTTTGCTTCAGTTGTTTCTGTGATGTACTGAAATATAATTACAAGCACTTCGTATGTTTCAAAGGCTTTTATCAACAATTACATGACATTTATGCAAAGAGTCAGTATTTGTAGTGTTGGCCGTTCTTTTTCAGGACCTCTGCAATTCGACTGGGCATGCTCTCAATCAACTTCTGGGCCAAATCCTGACTGATAGCAACCCATTCTTTCATCATCACTTCTTGGAGTTTGTCAGAATTAGTGGGTTTTTGTTTGTCCACCCGCCTCTTGAGGATTGACCACAAGTTCTCAATGGGATTAAGATCTGGGGAGTTTCCAGGCCATGGACCCAAAATTTCAACGTTCTGGTCCCCGAGCCACTTAGTTATCACTTTTGCCTCATGGCACGGTGCTCCATCGTGCTGGAAAATGCATTGTTCTTCACCAAACTGTTGTTGGATTGATGGAAGAAGTTGCTGTTGGAGGGTGTTTTGGTACCATTCTTTATTAATGGCTGTGTTTTTGGGCAGAACCCACTCCCTTGGATGAGAAGCAACCCCACACATGAATGGTCTCAGGATGCTTTACTGTTGGCATGACACAGGACTGATGGTAGCACTCACCTTTTCTTCTCCTGACAAGCCTTTTTCCAGATGCCCCAAACAATCAGAAAGGGGCTTCATCAGAGAATATGACTTTGCCCCAGTCCTCAGCAGTCCATTCACGATACTTTCTGCAGAAAATAAATCTGTCCCTGATGGTTTTTTTTTGGAGAGAAGTGGCTTCTTTGCTGCCCTTCTTGACACCAGGCCATCTTCCAAAAGTCTTGGCCTCACTGTGCGTGCAGATGCGCTCACACCTGCCTGCTGCCATTCCTGAGCAAGCTCTGCACTGGTGGCACTCCGATCCCGCAGCTGAATCCTCTTTAGGAGACGATCCTGGCACTTGCTGGACTTTCTTGGACGCCCTGAAGCCTTCTGCGACTGTTGAACCTCTTTCCTTGAAGTTGCTGATGATCCTATAAATTGTTGATTTAGGTGCAATCTTAGTAGCCACAATATCC
Organism: Opsariichthys bidens; assembly: GCA_037194245.1. Classification (NCBI taxonomy): domain Eukaryota; kingdom Metazoa; phylum Chordata; class Actinopteri; order Cypriniformes; family Xenocyprididae; genus Opsariichthys; species Opsariichthys bidens. Next base: position 4,380,494 of record CM074300.1, on the reverse strand, counting down.
TTGCCTGTGAAGCCATTTTCATGCAACGCAATGATGGCTGCACGTGTTTCTTTGCAGGTCACCATGGTTAACAGTGGAAGAACAATGATTCAAGCATCACCCTCATTTTAACATGTCAAGTCTGTCATTCTAACCCAATCAGCCTGACATAATGATCTCCAGCCTTGTGCTCGTCAACATTCTCACCTGAGTTAACAAGACGATTACTGAAATGATCTCAGCAGGTCCTTTAATGACAGCAATGAAATGCAGTGGAAAGGTTTTTTTGGGATTAAGTTCATTTTCATGGCAAAGAAGGACTATGCAATTCATCTGATCACTCTTCATAACATTCTGGAGTATATGCGAATTGCTATTATAAAAACTTAAGCAGCAACTTTTCCAGTTTTCAATATTTATGTAATTCTCAACTTTTGGCCACGACTGTACTGTCATCTGTCCAAATGCAAACCTATATGTTAAAATGTGACGACTATATATAAGAAAAGAGCCAGTGTGACAAAATTCTTAAATGAACACTGACGGTCAAAAGTTTGGAATAATTAAATTAGATTTTTTTTTTTTTCAATATTGTGAATTATTATTACAATTCAGCTTTGCCAGAACAGGAATAAGTTGTATTTTGAAATGTATTTAAATGGAAAACAGTTCTTTTAAATAGTATAAATATTTCACCAAATGACTATTTTTACTCTATTTTTGATCAAATATATGCAGCATTGTTTAATGTTAATAACTCTACCCCAAACTTTTGACCGATAGTGTACGTATATTTATATTAAACAGATATTCACTGTCATTTCAACTTCTGTCTTAACGCATCTTATTTAGCAGACTTTTTCTTAGAAGCAGAAGAGTAAAAACATTACAGATATTGCTACCATAACAAATGCCTGTAAAAGCTTGTTGATCATTGCAGTAAAGCTTGTTTGAGTCTCTTTGAGTGTCCTTTGAGCATATAGTATGTGTTTTAGGCCACTTGTTTGACTGCACGATCCCTCAAAAATCAACAGCTTCCGTCCTTTCCCAGGAGAGGGACTGTAAGTGAGAATGCGGTCTTTACATAATTCACGACTCGCGTGCGCTTCTCCCCGAGGAGCTCTACCTCTTTGCTTTACTTCCTCCGCAGACACAGTCATTAATTCCCAGTGAGAGCGTTCAGAGAGCTGCTTGCATGAAAAGCATTAATCTCTCTGGGAGAGATGCCGTCTGTATTGCTCAGATGCTCTGAAATATACTGAATTCATGATTCCTGAAGCGGGTTTGTCCGGCAGGGAGAGCCAGCTGCCGATCAATATAACTGAGATGAGAAGTGTGGATGGACTAGTAGTGCCTACTACCAACCCACACTGCACTTTTAAAGTTAAACGTTCTCGCTGACCGGACTATTGTAAGCGACGTCAGTTTTTATGACTTGTCTTGTGTTTCTAGGCAAATGAAAGGTGACATGCAACTCGCCGTGATGTGAATGATGCGTGTCAGAATGTTCTAGTGCCAATTTTGATAGTTTCATTATGGGTTAACTGTCGATGGATTTAACTGTAGATTAATGAATTGTACAATGTTTTGGCTGCTGCATTTTTGTCTTTTAACCCGTCTGTTTAACGGGTTATAATCAGCAATTTTTCTAGTTCTCATGATTTAATATAGACCACTTCCACTGTTTTGTGTTTTATAAGTTCGGCACTCGAACAGATTCGTTTCTATTTTCAGGAACATTAGAAGTGACCCTTTTTCTTTCTTAATTCGTGTTCCTTCACTCTAAAAAAAATGCTGGGTTGTTTCAACCCAAATTCAGGTCAAATATGGAAAAACTCAGCAGTTGTGTTAAAAATGTAATTTAAAAATTTAACCCAATGGCTGGGTTTGACCATATTTTTTTTTTTTTTTTTTTTATTTTTTTTTTTTTAAACTTTTTATTTATGATTTTTATATTTTAACAGAACATCCCCATCCCCAACATTCGAACCCTTTACACATGAGGGACCAACTAATTATAATAATGAAATAGATAAGTAAAATAATAATAATAAAAAAAAAAAGAAATAAATAAATAAATAATAATAATAATAAATGAATAAAATGAAATAAAATTCACTGTCATTATGCATTCTCTTTGCGGAGGAAACATTTGTACATCAAATCACAAGAGCAGGTTACATATTACATTAGTTAGCCCCATTTTAAGTCACATATCCAAATATCTTGTAATACTATTCCATCTTTGCAGAAAGATATCCATCTTCATTTGTAGACATGCAGTCATTTTTTCCATTATATAGACCTGTTTCAATCTATGAGTCCACTGAACCAGGCTTGGAGAACCTTCTTCCTTCCAGTGTACTGTTATCATCTTTTTAGCTATTAATAACAATATCCTTAGTACATATCTATTTTCTTCATTAGACAGTTTTTTAGGCAATGCCCCCAATAAACACACCACTGGATCTAGAGGCATCTCTATCTCCAGTATCTTGTCTATTTCTCTTTTTACATTTTTCCAAAATTCTTGAATCTTTGGGCAATCCCAAAAAATATGAGTATGGTCACCTATTTTGCCACATTTTCTCCAACACAATGCTGCAGATGGTTCCTTTACATATGCAGAAATCACATAAGGTGTATTGAAATATCTCATTTTTACTTTCCAGTCAAATTCTTTCCATAATTGACTACTAATTCCTTTATGACATCCCTCACATAAATTATCCCAAACATCATCTTCAATTATAGTATTTAATTCCAGTTCCCATTTTCCTTTGATATCTCCTGTATTTTGTATAGTGTTACTTATTAGCCTTTTGTACAAATGAGAAACATGTCTTTTAGTTGGAAAGTCTTTTTCTGCAATAGTTATAAGATATTCTTCTATTTTGTTTGGTTCTTTCATAACTAGGTCTTTTTCTTTATGACTTGTAATGTAATGTCGTATCTGGAAATACCTATACATGTCTTTAGAAGGAATACTAAATTGTTCTTGAAGTTGTGAAAATGACTTTAATTCTTTACCAGTGAATAACTGATTTATTATTCTAAGACCTTTATCAGCCCATCTTCTAAATCCACTGTCCCACACAGATGGAGGAAAATCAATATTACCTACTATAGGCATGGCCCTGGAAATAGATTCTGGACCTCCAAACATTTTTTTAATTTTAGTATAAATTTTTAAAGTATGTTTTGTCCATTCATTATCAATTTTGATTTTAGGAACCTGTTTTATGTTTATAAAAGGTAGAATGGACAAGGGTGTCCTGATGGTACTCTGTTCTATTTCGACCCATCCTGATTCTTTGTCATTTTTAATCCAGGCCACTACTGCAGTTAACTGAGCTGCCCAGTAGTAATATTTTAGATTCGGTAAGCCTAGGCCTCCTTTCTCCTTAGATAAAAGCAGTGTTTTAAATTTTATTCTAGGTCTCTTCTTCTGCCATATGAATTTACTAATTAATTTATCTAACATATTGAAATCTGAAATGGGTACATTTACTGGGAGAGATTGGAACAAAAAAAGAAATCTGGGTAGTAGGTTCATTCTTATCACCTCAACTCTCCCCAGTAATGAGAGGGGGAGAATCTCCCATCTTATTATATCATTTTTTATTTGTTTTATTAGTTTTTTATAGTTTGCCTCAAAAAGATGACTGGGATTAGGTGAAAGAATAATTCCTAAATATCTAAATCCTTGCTTTGACCAGTGAAATGAGACCCGTTCATTCAGTTGGGTTGGCCATACTCCTGAAATCATCATCGCTTCAGATTTATTTTCGTTAATTTTATAACCTGAAATTAGTCCATAATCATGCAAACATTGCATGAGTGGAGGGATGGAATGAGATGGGTTTTCTATGAAGAGCAATACATCATCTGCAAACAATGCTATCTTATGAACTGACTTCCGTTCATCCTCTATTCCTTGAATTCCTACATTCTGGCGTATAGCTTCTGCCAGTGGTTCAATGCTCAATGCAAAAAGAGCCGGAGACAATGAATCACCCTGTCTCACACCTCTTTCTACCCCAAAGAACCTGGAACACTGGCCATTCACCCTTATTCTCGATTTTGGTTCTTTATATAGCAGGTTAATCCAGGCTACTAATTTTTCTCCAAAACCCATTTCTATCAGTGTTTGTTCTAAAAATAGCCAATCAACTCTATCGAATGCTTTCTCGGCATCCAGGCTGAGAATCATTGCATTCCTTTTATTTTTTATTGCTAGTGATTGTAAATTTAAAGCCCTTCTTATATTGTTAGTTCCCTGACGGCCTTGAATAAATCCAGTTTGATCTGGTTTTATTACTTTTTTTATATCTTTTTGGATTCTTTTAGCCAATATAGATGTTAGTATTTTATAGTCCACACACAGAAGACTGATTGGGCGATAGCTATTACATTGTGTCGGATCTTTGCCTTCTTTATGTAGAACTGAAATGATGGCTTCTGACCACGATTTTGGTGGGTCACCTGATTCCAGCGCATAATTATACACCTTGCATAATATTGGACAAAGGTCATTCATAAAAACTTTATAATACTCTCCAGAAAACCCATCCGATCCTGGCGCCTTACTATTTTTTAGATTAGTGATTGTTTCTTTGATTTCTTCTTCTGTTATAGGATCTGTTAATTTACTCGCTTCTTCCCTCGATAATTTTGACAAATTAAGAGGTTCCAAAAATTTTATAATTTTTTCTTTTTTAGATTCCAGATTTTGACATTTATATAACTGTTGATAATATTCTGCAAAAGCCTCTGCAATTTCTTTAGGGTGGGTCTCAATTGTTTTCGTAACAGGATGTCTAATCTTCGGAACTATACGGCTGGATTGGTCTTTTCTAAGTTGAAAAGCCATCAATCTGCTGGCTTTATTTCCCATTTCATAATATTTTCTTTTTATGTATCTGAGGGCTCCTTCTGCTTTATGTGTTAGTACTTCATCTAATTTTTTCCTAACTTCTTTTAATTCCCTAAGTGTATCTTCTTTTTTGTTTTTTTTGTGCTCACTCTCTAACCTCTTTACTTCATTTTCATATTCTTGTTGTTTTAAGTTTCTTTGTTTCTTTAATTGAGATCCTATAGATATAATCTTTCCCCTTATTGTGGCTTTTCCTGCATCCCACAGAATCGAAGGGGAGACATTACCATCGTCATTAATGGAAAAGTATTCTTTCAATGCTTCTTGTATTTCTTGTTTAATTTGGGGGATTGTTAACAACGAGACATTCAATCTCCAATATCTAAATTGTTTATCTAATCCAAGATGAATTTTTGTGATAACTGGGTTATGGTCCGAGATGGTGACTGGCTCAATTGTACAATCCTTTATTTTATGTAATTCTGTTTTTGATATGAAAAAGTAATCTATCCTAGAGTAGCTTCCATGCACTTGTGATAGGAAAGTAAAGTCTCTTTCCTTAGGATGTTTATATCGCCAAACATCCACTAAGCCCATTTCGTTCATCAGGTTTGACATTTCCTTGGACATTTTAGATGGGGGTTTTGCTATTGCAGGTGACCTGTCCAGTTTAGAATTCACTATACAATTAAAATCTCCACCGACAAGCAAAATCCCTTCACTTTTATCTGCCACTAGTGCTGCTATTTTTTTAAAGAAAGCAGGGCAATCTTCATTTGGGGCATATATATTTACAATTGTTATCTTTATGCCTCCAATTGATCCAACCACCATAACATATCGGCCTTCCTTGTCTTGAAAGGTTTTTTCATTATTATAGCACACTGCTTTACTAAACAAAATAGCCACTCCTCTTTTCTTCTTATTTCCAAATGAAGCGCTATACACTTGATCAACCCATTCTCTTTTTAGTTTTAAATGTTCTTTCTCTGATAAGTGTGTTTCCTGAAGTAACACTACGGAACTATGCCATTTTTTTAACTGTCCAAAAATCTTTTTCCTTTTTATTGGATTGTTAATTCCGTTTATGTTATAACTAATGAAATTCAAAAATTCCATATTCTCTGAATAATGTTATGATATACATTCCTCGTGCGTGTAAACACCTGTATAGTGACAGGGATGTACAAAAAAAAAAAGAGAAGAAAAAAAAAAAAAAAAAAAAAAAGGGGGAGGTCCCTCAATAACCATGAACTAAACTGAACTTGGACTTCTATCTGTCCCCTTAGACACAGATTTCGAACACTTTCTGCGTCTAATCCGCGTTGGTATTGTGGCGGAGAGGTGTGACCTGTCCTCTCCGGGGAAAACATTGCACCCAGTGCTGTTAAAACCCCTATTGCACTATTCTACATGCACATAAGAGGTCTAATTGAGTGTGTTTCACTCCTTCTCCTTTCAAATTTGGCATCCGTCAGAGCTATTAACATAAAACCTATATAAACTTGTGGCAACATAACTTAAGAAATATAACATAATTGCGATTTACTTTTAATGTTCTTTTAACAAACGAGGGAAACAAACCTTCCTGAGTTTAACGTTCACGCTTACTATTGTCCCATTTTGAGATACGCTACCATTGCTCTTGGATCAAGGCCTTGATGTCGCGTGTCGACAGTACTGCGTCTCGTTGTCTCCTCCCGTTTCCTGGCTTTTCTTTCAGTTCTTCTTCCATTATCTCTCTCTCTCCACAGCGTACATCAATTTCAAGTTCTCTCAGCTGCGTTATTGCGTCCTTCAGCGTTGCGAACGTCTTCTCCCCATTGCTAAGTTTCAGTCTTAGTTGTGCCGGGTATATGCATTTTGCCTGCATTCCCTTCTTTTTTAGCTGTTTGATGACTTCGTAGACTTTTGTTCTTTTCTTCTGAAGATCAGGAGAGTAGTCTTGGTCAAAGAAAATTCGCCTTTCTTGGAAGTGAATTTGACCCTGGCTCCACGCTTGTCTGATGACCGCATCTTTAACCGCTGCGTCCAAGAATCTTACAATGATCGACCTAGGGGTCGCTGCTGAATCCGCCGGTTTTGACGCTAGTGAACGATGTGCCCTCTCGATCTTAATGTCCATTTCTGCCGGTAAGGTGAGCACATCGTTCAGCAACTTCTTCACAAATCCCGACATATCTTTTCCTTCAATCCCTTCTGGTATCTGGTAGATTCTAATATTATTACGCCTCATTCTATTTTCAAGTTCATCGCACTTTGCGGTCAGATTCACATCGCGGTGGAGTAGGTACTTTAGTGCCCTCTGGTGTCGCATTGTTATGTCTTCCACCATGCTTATTCTCTCTTCCGCCTTTTCCATTCTCTCCTCGTGTTCAATCAATTGGGCTTTTATATCTTTGACTGTTTGCTCCACTCTTTCCAGGGACGTCTTGGTGTGATTATGTCCTTCTTGATTTTCTTTACGGAGTTTCTTTAATTCCTCCAATACCCCTTGATCTTGCTGACGTCCATCACTAGCACTGTCTGTGCTAATTGGGCTCGGTGTTCTCCGTTTTTCTTCCTTTTCCTTCTTATTATCTTGTTTATGGGTCGTCTTTTGTCTCGAAGTCGAACTCATTTCACCAATGAACTTATTTTTGTTTATTTTAAGCACTAAAAATGATCGTTGCCACTTAACTCTTAGTTTTTTGACGGAGCTCTGTCTTTTGCTGCTTACTCGATCATAGCGCCACCGGAAGTCGGGTTTGACCATATTTGACCCAAATTTGAGTTGAAACAACCTGTTTTGTTTGTTTTTTGGACTGTAGGCTTATTACAAATTATTCGCTGAAGTTCCTATGAACTGCTGTGTCAGTCGCATGACTCGTGTGTTTATTTATTGCTGCACGTCTGAAGCTGATGATGAAGCGATGCACAGACCGACCAGATTGTTGTTTTTAGTGTCTGGTGAAAAACATATGATGGTGGTGAGGTATGTGCACACATCCATTGCAGATTGTATCATTGTGTAATTTGCAGTCTGACAGGCTGAAGTCAACTCGCTTGTCAACATTACAAATGGATTATTTGCTCTTTAGCAGGTTAACAGAAGTCTTTAACAGTCTATTTTAAGCACTTTTTCTTTATTTAACACATTTAAAATGAACGCCTGTTTTCTACCCATCTGTTCTACAGATTGCATTGGAGCAGTTTACTATAACAGATCTCCTCTTGTCTTCATTTCTTATTTCATGAACGTATCCAAGTTTTGTCCTTTTTGTTCCAGCATTTATTTCCATGAGTCCGTAGTATTCCTCGCCAATATTTCAGTGTTATTCCTTCTTGAATTTTACCTCCTGAATGCATGGTGACTGGTAGCTGATCTGGTGAACGTTTTGTTGACTGCGGGATGGATTGTCCTGCTGCCGAATGCTCCAGCAGGACATAAAGCCATCAGGTCTGTTAAGCCTCTTATGTTTCATTCAGAACAAATCATTATGCTTTTACACTGATAGATGATCTTCAGTCTGATATGGCCTACGTATGTCTACCCCACCTAAAAGGCTTCGGGATCCATCTAAAAAGCTCTATGTCGAGACGCTAGGGGTGCACGATATATATTGTAATTGATGTTTTAACCACATGCCAAATATTTCACTCATTTTTTTAGAATCCAATCAAAACACTGCATGAATTGTTCACGAATTCACTGCGTGATGTAGCTAAGTATATACTAAGTACTATTGCGTGCGTGTGTTCAGAGTGTGGTGTTTGACAGAAGTTAAAATGAGTGAAGAAACTGCAGAGAAGCTTGTTATTGAAGTACGACTCCAAATGCTAATCCATCTGAAAAAGCAACGCGCGTCAAACATCTTTCCAAACACGAGAAGCATTTATTAACGTCTTGTCCAACAAAAGACAACATTTAATAACATGTTTTTACTCCAAATTCACTTCATAACGACAGTTGAGCATCCTTCTGTGAGATGATGTGGCTTCTTACACAGAATAAGGCAGTCGTGTGTTTATTAGTCATGTTTAATCAATCAAAGAGTTTCAATCTTCTGTTTATTCAGCTACGGCTTTCAGATGGAGAAGTATTTACTACCGATCTCAGAGCCGTACAGCTCTGACAAGCTGCGCATTGAATAATCGTAGCATTTGCCCTAATATGAGGGTTATGAAAAGCTTCAGGAGTCAGCTGAAAATCAAAAACACACACGCAACAAACACTGGCCGAATCGTTTAGCAAGAAAGTTCCTTACGACAGAAGAAGCGACAGATGGAAAGATGTAACAAATAAATTGCCAAATGAAACATTTTTGAACGATGCAAAAATATCGTATGATTATCGTTATTGGAAAAATCTTAGAAAATATCGAGATATCATTTTTTATCAATATCGCACACACATTAAAACGTGGATAAATCAACTCATCAACTTGGTGTAAGGCTCGTTGCGTTCCTTTGTCCATTGCGTTTATTCCTGTTGTGTTTTCTCAATCTGGCAACCAGCGCCAGCATCAAGTCTGAGGAGGAGGAGGTGGGAGAAACCACCCTCTCCAATATTTTGAATTTGGACTGCAGTACCAATTTCAACCACTAGCTGTCAATATTACATACTGCAGCTTTTAAACACTAATTTACACTGCACTCGTTTGCGGCGCAGCGTGTTTTTTTTAGTTTTTTTTTTATGCGGTGTCAACTCACACCAGAAGCATTTCAGAAGCGAATGTGATTCGTGAGGCCACATGATTTGCCTCTCCGACATTTGTTTTCCTTGATTTTTTTTTCATATTTTTAATGGCTAAATGTTTATATTTTGTCTGGTTTAATTGCTATGCCCTACTTTATTTTGCTATAGCCTACAGATGAAGTTAATACACTTTTTTTCATACAGTCCAATTATAGTCGACAAAGATTTTCAAGTTTTTAGCTTCAATTCTCTTGTCATCAATTTCTGGCCTCCTAGTGATGTGAAATATGAGCTTGAGTCTACACATGGGGATTGTTCGGACTTTATTTTGTGTTTGAATGCCGCGGCTTGGACTTATCTTTTAGCTGTTTTAGTTTATCCATGTTGTGTGTGTGAAATAGACATTGAAAAGTCCAATTTTTTTGTAAATTCTGTCCGAATTTATTTGCAAAAGAGATGCACTGTGGCTTGCCAAAATGCATTGCGCAATATGCACAGAAGAGTGTGAAATTCTTGCAGCGCAAGTTGTTCTTGAAAACAGATGTTCAAACAAGATAAATATGAGAAGTTTGATTGTGTCAGCTTTTGAATGTTTACATTCTCTGTTGAGTCCTTCCAGGGGAGTTTCTTTATGGCTATTGTTCTCTCAGCCATGGGATGAAGCCAATAGGTTTGATGGCCGATTTACCAGCAGGGGTAACTGCTACTATTACTCGGCCGAGTTTTGTGGCTGTCTCTCAGGAGTCCTCCAGCAATAATAGCTTACAGTAAATAATGCTCAGCACTTAGTGATCGTTGTACAATGTGCCACAGTTGTTGAAGTCATTAAACACTGGTTCAGCTGTAATGAGAGCAGACGGGCAGGAGTCGGGTTTCACCTTTGCTTTTGTCCGCTGTTTTAAAGCAGGTTTTGTGTTCCTGGCGCAGGTAAACATAGTTGACTCATTCTACTCTATAGCCTGGTGTTATTCTGAGAAATCAGATCGCCTAAAGTGTGCTTGTGAATTCAGTCTAATCCTCAACTAGTGTGTTCAGGCCTTGGTAATGTTCTTCAGGGATAGAAGTTTAGTGTAAGGCATGTATATATGATTCTGCTAGCTATTATTATCAATGCCTTTTAATAACTTAATGCCTGTGCACCCACTCACACTATAGGACTGTAAGACTTCCTGAATTGCTGTGATGCTCACACTACATTTCGAGATTTTTCCATTTATACCATCTGCAACGGTGATTGGCTTGATCCACTTTGTTGCTGCATTGCGCACACTACAAGATCACATGACGATAGCATCAAACAGGTTTGAAAATATCGCAGCGTCTGCTCGAGACAGGCTCCCATCACGTCGCTGAACTGCTCATACTTAACGAGGGACACATTTTACGATTGTGACGCGCTAATGCAGCGTTTCCCAAATGGGGGTGTGTGAGTCGATTTAAAAAAAAAATAATAATAATTTAAATTTAATATACAATAAAAAAATGGGGCTGCTAAATTAATCAAAATGGAAATAGTAATAATAATAATGAATAATAATTATTATTAATAATAATAATAATAATAATGACATTGTTATTATTATTATTATAAAAAGATTTCAGTTTTATTTCAATGAATTGTGCAGCCCATTTTTAAAATTTGCCATTTAACTTAATAAAAATAATTATACCTATTGTTGCTGTGCTTATGAATAATATCAGTTATTTATGATGTCATTAAATTACAGAAATTTAAACTTAAAATCTCAGTAAATATTTTATTTTTAAGGGGTTTGTCTGACAATTCCGTCTTGGGAATTTTTGTTGTACAAGACCCATTGATGAAGTTGAAGTCCCAGTAAAACACAACAGGTATTTTAGTATATTTTATACACTGAATTAGTTAAATTATTTTCCATGTAGCTCAATTTTTGTTTTATAGAACTTTTCAGGATGGACATTGATTCCAATCAGCTTTACAGAAAAATATTGCAGTAATAATATCTTCAATTCTATGTCCTCATTTAGCAGTTTAGTAAAAAGAAAATGATGCCTTTAGTATATTTGTCTCCACATAGCCATTTTCTTGACTGTGAAAGGTGTCAAGCTGTCATTCGCGTCTCCTCTTCCTCAATAGCACATTTATGCAGAATACCCTCAATGCATGTCGCATTCAAGCGAATGTAAAATTTTGTCACAAGGTCATCACGGGTCAGTGGTGTCACAAGACACTATCAGACCTATTCCCGGCGCAGCTGCCAGTGAATCATATCATTGAGTGCGTTCATCCAGACTCAGAGAATGTCTCATATTGTCATAGTTCAGCTGTATTTAGCCTGTGTGTTTCAGACGCCTACAATGAGACGACCCGACGCACTCCACGCAAGACAAACCCTCTTTATTATGTCTGTCTCGTGCTCGACCTTGCCTTTTAGAGCCCTTTGAACCTTTTCTGGTTGGTCAGCTGATCCTCATCTTTTTACAGCACATAGGCTCTATAATTCCGTGGAAAATGCAGACAGATTTTCAGATCAAATTTATAGTAGAACTTTGAATCTCTCTGAATTTGCCAAACTTTGGGTAAATAAATCAAAAGTAGAGCTGTTCACTTAAAGGGCACCTATAAGGCCAAATTCACTTTTATAAGGTGTTTAAAGATGGATGATTTTTTAATAATCCCCATTATATGTTACGTGAGCGTGGCTCTGAGTATCTGACGAACAAGCTGTAAAGGCTCCACCCACTTCTGGATAGGGGGCTGGGAGCAGCAGCTCATTTGCATTTAAAGCTACATGTACGAAAACAGCATGTTATTCCTTCTAATCAAAAGTGGGCATTTAAGACATGGTATAATAAATGATCTCTGATATTTTTTGAAATTTTCTGAAATGATATTCTCTGGTATTTTGAGCTGAGACTTCACAGACACATTCTTGGGACACCTGAGACTATAATAATAGAATTTTATACTAGAAATTTGTCCCCTTTAAACAAATTGCCATATGGACTAGTGTCCAAAGCACTCAAAATATGCTATTGAAATATGTCTGTTTAGTCTACTACACCGTTTTGTTTGAGAGAGGTCTTTGGGACTACAACCCATCTCAAAATTAAGATTTTTTTGGGGGCTGTTCACATAGAATGTTGTATTTTCATTGTTTTTCTCTGTAAACATGCACTACTTGGATGTCTGTCTGTTGCACTTACATCTTTTGGAGCATCTCACACACAAGTGCCATGTGTTTAGAAGTTTTAAAACTTTTGCAAAATGCATTCTCAGTTTTTTTGCTGTTGTTGTTGCCGCCGTTCTAAACTCATTGTGACCCTCACATTATTTTGCTTTATGTTTCTCCACAGGTTTCAAGTGCCCCGTCTGCTCCAAGTTTATTTCTTCAGATGAAATGGACCTTCATCTGGTCATGTGCTTGACAAAACCTAGAGTGACATACAACGGTGAGAATGTTTGTGTTGTTGCCTGCTTCAAGTGAAATGCTTATTCAGTGGAAAATATGTTTGAGTGGCTCCTGTAAAGAAGAGAGAAAAAAAGGCATTGTGTTTGGATGTAATTCAGGTTCCAGAGGAGAGCGTAATGCTGTAATTATCTCTGCCTGTTGCTTCTCATGTTAAGACCTGGCAGCCACGTCTCACTGTTTTATAGTCCACAATCTACCAGGCATAAACCGAACGATTTGGCTGCACAGAAAAAGGTTTGGTGATTTGTTGCAGTGTTATGCATTCATGTTCAAACATCTAATTTTCCAGCAGTATGCTTCTTGCACAGAAACACGCAGTGACATGCTGTGATGAGGAGCTTTATTTATGCTGAGTTTGTGTTTTGTGGAGAGTCTAGCAGCTTTAATATATTTAATGTGTTTGTTTATTAAGGTAACGTGTCTCGTCACACTAACACACAGACAGTAAGCAACTCCTGTCTGGACGTCTCTATCGATCCGGCTGTTTACACCTGGAACTAGGCGATGTAGGTCTGGGCAATTTAGCTAAAATGATTTTTGATGATATTCAAAATTTATATTTGTGCATTTCCTCTAAAAGGGACTTAAAGGATTTTTCACTAAAAATTGGTGATAATAATTCACCTGATCATTTACTCACCCCCATGTCATCCTAGATGTTTGTCTTTATTAAGTTGAAAAGAAATTAATGTTTTTGAGGAAAACATTCCAGGATTTTTTCTCCATATCGTGGACTTCAACAGTTACCAGCGGGTTTAAGGTCCTAATTGCAGTTTGTGGTTAAAAAGTATTTAATTTATTTCTTTTTTTTAGAAAATGACCCATCGTTTCACTAGACAAGAGCTTATTCCCCTTTGAAGCTTGTTTTTTTGGACCTTCAACCCGCAGTACCCCAGTGAAGTCCTCTATATGGAGAAAATCCTGGAATGTTGTAAAATTATCATCGTCTGATTGTGAGTCTTGACTCCAGCTCTGGATGGTTGTTAGTAGCAGATGTAAACAGAATTTCATTGACTTGCTCTTGTTTTTCTGGAGAACACTGACTCATTTATCATTGTTTTAAAAAGTGTATACAGTTAGTGTCATATAGAATCCGTTCATCCATAATTCTCAACCTGAGCGTGAATTTGTCCCCTCTTTCTGTCTTTAACTTTTAGTCGTCTTGTTTTTATAGCCCTTTGTCATGTTTTTAGGCATCGTCAGTTTCCATAAACTCAACGGGACAGATAGTCCTCCGTGCAGCTGGGGAATGTGCCAAACCGAGAGATGTTATAGTGAAAAATCTGATCTAAAACAACATGAGATTCCCAGCGGTTAGTGCCGTTGCTGCCAGGTTTGTGTGACAGAGAACAGCCATTAGGAGTAAAGTCAAGCCTGATAAAGTCATCGCCATCACTGACAGCTGTATTTACTAAGTAACAAAATTATTAAAAATATACATTAACTAAGTAATCATGATTTATAAAAGTTCTTTTCTTTACACAACTTTTTGCTTTATTCCATTACGTACCCTTTTTTCATCTTTTGAGGCCCTCAGAAAACTGCACATAGTGCTTTACCAGGTCCACAGAGTTTTTGGATGAGGATGAGAAATACCCCCTGCCTCATTCTTCCGCCCATTTTGACGACAGCAGCTAATTTTAGTACATTAACACAACAGCATTTAAGGCTGCAAATAAAGCAGCATTCAATGAAAATCAATGGGTCTGGGTAAATGAGCATGTCTTTCTTTTAAAAATCTCTATGGACAATAACTATACATGCTGTTTTTGTAAACCTTTATCCTTCCGTAATATATCCTTATCCTCAGTTTTAGTATGCTGGTAGTAGGGAGTGCACTGCATAGTATGCAGCATAAACTAGTATTCCATAATGTGATGCATTTATGAGAAAAGGGAGTGTTCAGTGATTATAAAAATTTTGGCTATGGATCTTAGCGGAATAAGCTGTGGAAAAGAAATCCATGCGGTTGGTGCTCGCGCTGACTGACACCTGGCGCTCACACAGAAAGCTGCCTATCAGGACGTTTCTCAGGGAAGCCAATATAGGCTTGAGTATGAAGTCAAAAGTGACTCTATTTACTTTCTTAAATCGTGTTATTTTGGGCCTGATTTCATGAAATAATTTGTACATGCACATTATTATGAAGAAAAAAATCCTGTCAAAATACTGCAACGTCATCCTCCAAACATGGCAGGTTCTTGAGTTACGTAAGCTTTCGAGAGAGATATATGTCAGTGTGTGTGTGTTTCTGAGTGTTAGTGAGTTTGTCTCTCCATCTCTTGCCTCTCACCGTAGCCCACAGAGTACCAAACACCAGATGCATGCTCTCCCTTCGGGGCCCATCTCAACACATGGCCTCTGCTGCTAATCTGGGCCAAACACACACAGCCCCACACGCGGAGCACTTGGCAGTGAACATAATAGGGCAGATGATGAATAAACCACTGTAGTGTTTGTATCTTTGTATCTTCACTTCAGCTCTCAGCCAAGAACCAGACGCTTGCCACATTTATGAAACACAGTTCATTAAGATTTATTAGTAGAACTTTGACAGATCAAGAGCTGAACATCAGGTGAAAACGGTAGGCAATAGCCCAAATCACCAAAAAAATTTAGTTCTGTAGTATAGAGCTGCAATTTACGATTATTTTTTCTGTCGACTAATCTAACGATTATTCTTATTTAAAAAAAATAATTATAAATCTAGCGATCTTTTTTGAAGTAAGAAGTTAGAAGTAATTTAGCAGTTCATTGAGGTGTAGAAACACTGGGACACGCCATTATGTAATAATACGATTTGATTTGGATTCAAAATAAGCCACTTATGTGCGGTCGTCCTGTGGAAGACATTTGAACTTTAACATGAAGAGTGTCAAAGACTTTCTATACGGTCTTAAAGGAACTTTGATAGTGTTCAAGCCAACTCAAACCTCGCACGTGCGAAAGAGAACGTCTGCGCACATCCAAATAAACTTCTTTGAAATGCAAAACTGAACTCCTCAACTCAGTTCACGTGCGCGTGAAATGCCCTTTAAATATGATCTTTGCCCTCAAAATATGATCTTTCACACGCAAAAATTTGGAAGAGATCCAATTCCATTGGTGGTACGCCATTTCGGTTCTGCAAAGGGAACAAAGGACCGTTTTATTTGGCCTCTGTTTAAAGTATTCCCATACTTTTGATAATCGTGCTCTGGGTTTTTGTGATAGAATGGAACTTTCTCCGTTCCCAGGAGCAGAAGCCGCCGTTACACCAGATGAATGTAAACGGTGTCGTTGCAGCACTACTGTAGTACGGTTTTCACAATTATTTTTAAAGCATCAGAAGCAAAGTATAAATATGTACTATAATATTATATTTTGTAATTATTTATAAATAATAAATATATTTATCTTTAGGAATTTCCTATTTGTTCTATTTAGGACATGGTACAGTTCAAAGTATCACAAGTACTGGGATAAAAATTTATAGTTTGGCTGTTAACACTGTCTATGGTAACGATTAAAAAAAAATAACCTTTAGAAAGTAACTTGACGCTTCAAATAAAGATTTTATCAATTGCAACGTTAAACCAGTAGGTGGCGACAAGTGGCTGTTAAAAAAGTGTTTGTCATTGAATCATTCATTCAAGAGTATTTGGATGTTCAAAATCCAGTATCAATCAAGTGAAGTCTTTCTGGGTGAGTCATGAATAATTTAATTCAAACTGATTAAAAAAAAATGTAATTACATATATAAACATTTTGTTTAGTTGTGTTCTCTATTTTAAACTCAAAATCATAAATCTCAGTTCATCCGCACATGTATTCATAACGGTGTGGAGCAGAGCAAGCGTTTTCAGTTAATTCCTATGGAAGTTGAGCTCGCTTACACCCTCATGAGTGCCCGTGCGCTTGTATGCATTTTACTTTAACTTTCGAATTAGTGGCAGAAATTGCTTGAATGGTGGGTTCATAATTTTTCTTAATAATGAAAAACACAACTAACCCTTTCCCCAGGTTCCCTATCAGCATTGGCTTTAAATCCAACCAATATGTTACCAAATAGCCGCTTTTACTTTTCAATTGGAAACCAGATCTGCCGTCGTCACTTGATAAATGAAATCTGTCTCCGGCTGCTCTGCGATTCTCGTGAGCAGACACGTTCAGTTTTTGATTGTAGCGTCTGTTCTCTAACTGAACTAAATGATTTTATTACTACAGAAATCAAAAGGACGGTGGGGGGTTGTGTTGCGGCAGTGTAAGACCAATTATTGCAGCAATCTATATGTGTGTGTATATGTATATAATATATTTTATATAACATGGAAAATCCTATTCATTTATTTATTTATTTAAAAAAAATGAACAACCTTAAATGAAACCAAGCAAATCATATTTTTGAATGTTTAAGTCAATTTTACATTGCTCGTGCATCACCTCTCAGCATCTTACTCCTCGTGCGTTGCCTTTATATGATGCTGTTTTAAACTCTTGACCACTTCATCTTTTAGGGGTGTGAATTTTCACTGGTCTCACGATTCATTTAGATTATCATGTCCACGATTTGATTCCGCGATGCATCCTCAATGCTCGTGGCTACATTTTCATCTATGAATACAAGCAGTCAGATGTAAGAACTTTTTTTTTTCCTGCTCCAAGAAAGTACACTTCCTGAATGTAGCAAACATGAAACAAAATGTAAGTCTGAACGCAGCATGTGACAGGAGCACGTAGAACTAATAAACCCTAAATACTAAAAGTGCGTGAGACTGTCAAGCAGTGTAAATGAGTTACAATGACGCTCACACACTCGCATGCGCACGCTCTCTCACTTCACACACACATACACTAGCACTGCGTCAATGCAGAATCGTCCGCATGGCGATGCATCATGGAAACGATAAATTTTAACACCCCTGGCTTCTTGTTCTATTGGATTCTAGACGTTTTTGAACATTCCCATGATCCATGAATCGGCCACATATACTGGTCCTGGTGCATTTCTCGGCCTGTGTCACTCCGTGACCTGCATGAAAGAGCAGTGTGGAGAGAAAGTTCGCTCAGCCCGTAGCGGATCCCAGCAGTCTGTGCAGCATGTTAAGACTCTGGCCGTGTGACAGGAAATCCCTCAGCCTCGCCAACTTCTAAAGAGAGTGAGATTGCGAGGGCAGGAAAAAAGGCTCTGAAAAGCTGGGGCCGAATCGATAACTGTCCGCTCTGAGTTATCATGAGCATAGCGTTCTGTTCGACTTTAATTAGCTCTTCGGCTGACTGGGCCACTCCGTGACGCACACAAGCTCGTGTGCACTGCGTACTTTGATGTTGCCGTATTGTTGTACTTCCTGTGCCGCTTAATCAGAACTGACAAACGTATCAGGCCATTTCAAGCCACATGGAGGATGAGCATTTCAGATTGGTTTCAAGTGATTGTGTAAATAAACACGCCACTTTAAGTTGCATGAATATTCTCATGCTCATTGCAACAGTCTACTGTGCTTTGGGAAGTCCGATTCATTTTAGTGAATCAGACGTTTGTTCGTTTCAATAAACCGGTTCAGAAAACGATTCACAGGCATTTCGCATCTCAGTTTTGCGTCGAAATGTTTTCTTAAATGTTAGTTCTTAGTTTATAAGCTGTTTAAGTTAAGTTTTATTCAATGTAGTTGTGTCAACGTAATTCAGATGATCGTGTCAGATATAAATTGCTCTGATTCCATCCAGATCAATGGTTCTCGGGTCCAGGGCATCTGCAAACTCCCAAAGGGACTAAAGATTACTTAAAACTATTTAAAATTAGATCAAAACAAGCATTAAAATAAGATAAAATAACTAAAAAATCAAGATATTTCTTATTTATATTCTCCCCCTGATTGTTGTCTTTGTGATTTTCACATTCTTGAAAAAATGGTATATAAAGAAGTCTAATTTTAAAAGTGTAAGTTCAAGACCTGAAAAAGTCATGGAAACTAATTAAACTCCATGGGCATATTTTATACGTTCCATAAAAATACTCTTATCTAGTTATGGAAAGCTCTAAATGATTTTATCATGTAAAATATATTTTTAAAAAATCCTTATTCTCAATATTTATCCAGTAAATTATGAACAGCTGGAAAAGTTGTGGGACTTTTGAATATTGGGCTTTGGAGTGAAAAAGTTTGAGAAACACTGGTTTAGATGGTTACATGTAGGGCCGAAGCTTTAGTGTAGTTATTTTTGTTAGTAACCTACAGCGTAGATAACTACTTTTTCAACCCTGTAAAGGCTGACATAAAAAAAAAAAAAATAGTCAGAAATATCTTTTTAATAATGCAAGAGTTTATTAAACCTTTTAGATAGTTTTTGTATTTTTGTTGTTAAAGTATCATATTTGATTACATCAGTATTTTATTGCTCATCGTATGATATATTGAGAAAGTAAAGGGGAAAAAAGAGCCTAATTTAATTCCCAAACTGAGCAAAATATAAGATATTGACGTGGTCAAAAAATAAGATGAAATTCGGATCTTTATAACAGACTACTTGCATAAAATGCATATAAATGCCTATAATGTCTTAGTAAGATGTCTTAGTTGTTTGATTAAAGCTGTATAACCGATTAAGAAGAGTGTAAACTATCAATCAGATGACACAAGGTAGCTTCGAAATCTTTCTCAACACTTTCAGCTCCATTTAACCCTTGATGTTTAAATCTACTCAGCAAACTCAACATCAACACAGGAAATGCAAAAAAAAAAAAAATCATGCAGGTTCTGGTTCACCTGTTATGAGGTGAATCCTGTTAAAGCAGGTTTTTGTTTCAATTCAGTTATGTCTTCTTGTTCACATGACTCTCTCACCATATATGCTAATGTCCGTCTTGCTACCTTGGTGACCGGACAGTCTAATCTCCTGCTTAGTGATCCGTCAATGGTTGTCCAGCTGAGACACGACTTATAGTATAGGATCTATAGATTTCACAGTGAGGGTGCCATAAAAAAGGCCCTGATCAGGAGAACAGACGCAGTCCCGAGGTTAGACGGGGTGAATCCGCCCCTGAGAGGGTGAATAATTTGCCGATCTTTTGTTAAGCCGTAGGGAATAGCGTCACCATGCCAACCACGCTGCTAGCTACCTGTGACCTTTAACTCGAACGTCTGCGCCGAGACCTGAACTCGGATCAAATATGGGATGTCGGCTCCCTGTTCTCGGGGGAAATAAGAACGCACTTCAGTCACAGATGCATGAATAACTGCATGATCACGGCATACACGAGATCGCCACTCATTTGTCTTCCTGTGACCAATAGTTTGCTCATCTCTAAAATGACTTTTACAGATCACTGATTTCATATGAAAACTTGTCTAGGTCATAACCTAAATCAAAACGGATTATATATTTCATAAAGAAACTGTCCATTTTAGGACCCTTATGATCTTTTGCCTCCATGATGATTTAGTACATTCTCCTGACTAATGCATACAGATTTTTTCATTTCTCATTGTTTTGTAACTCCTATTAGTCTCAAAGGTAATTAAACATCATTTTACTGTAATACAGTAAATTTATATTATACAGTTCTCTGTAGAAACAAGAACACACTTTAGTAACAGTTGCATTAACTGCATGATCTCAGCATATTTAATGTTGCCGCCACTCATTTGTCCTCATGTGAACAATTGTTCGCCCTCATATAATCTCTAAAATTACATTTACTGTACTGTAAAAAATTTTACTTTTACTTTACAATTTTCAGAAATTGATAGTAAATTTCACCAATAATGATGAAGAAACGCAAGTAGCACATTGGATCAAATGTAGGGGTGTGCGATATTAATGAAATATAAATAGGCAATATTTTGCTAAATCCCAAAATTATTGATAATTATACCTATCTTTTTCAATAAGTGTTATCAGGCAATATTTTCACTGGTACCATGGCTGGTTTAGGCTTATCTAAAACCGCCATTCGGTGGCACACTAACCCTGTCATAATGAGCGATTCAATGAATTATTCATTAAAATGATTCGTTCAAAACGGTTGATTCAAAACACAATATTGTGTCTAAAATGTAACTAACTTCTTGTTTGTTGGATGGATATATAAAATCAATATCGCATTCAATCGCGCTCATGTGCTGATATTTGGGAACACACTTGTGTGATATTATTTAACTATATCATATAAATGTAAAGGGATATTTTTTGCCCTCAACTTGAATTATAGGGGAATTCTCAGGGTTTTTCCTGGGTTAAAAATGGTCTTCAGTGGTCGCTGACAAACATGGTCACACACAAACGGTAAAAAGTACCCTTCCCATGTGATCTGAGAGCCCAGTACTGACAATAATTGACTTGCCACTCTCACTGCTTTGTAAGAGAAGATACTTCTTTGCAAGTCCTAATCATTATTTTGGTATGTATTAATAATCATTAATAATCAACATTAAAAAAATAGTCTCGTTTTCTACCATAAACAATTGAATGCTTTGCTTTGTTCTGGTTTCACCTCACTCCAGTCTAAACGAACTGATTTTATAGGTAATTTACTACACATTGTCAGATAAATAACCTGAAAATACTGTGGATTATTAAGGCTACATCTTACTAACCACTCTTGCTAAATGGGTTAAGCACGCTTATGTTCTCATTTCAGAGGTGTTCAAACTAAATTATTTGTTACACACAGATTCAGACTGTGACGTCTTGTGAGTTCAGTGTTGAACAGATCAGTTGCTTTAACCATTCATTAAAATAAATCTGTTCAAATGAGTCATTAGGTCGCGAATCGGACTTGGGCAATCCTGGCTGGACATCGCAAAAGATTTGTCAACAAAGAAAACACCATCACTGGATAGGATGTTTTTTTTCTCGATTATTGAAAGTTGTTTATGTGGGGAATGCCTGTCAGAGAAGATGAGGTGACGCTTTTTTGAGCACTATTCACACCTAGTGGGAAAAAATTCTCAGAATGCGTCACGTGAAACACGGATTCGGTGTTCCAAACTTTTTGTGCGAGGGAGGAGAGCAACACCGTTCTTAGCTTGAAGGGAGTTTGAAGGAGCTCTCTGCTCGTTCTCTCTGTCAACACGCGCCCTGTCACAAGCGCAGCAGTCGTCTGCAGCTCATAGATCACAATAGCGGATCAATAAGGCTTTGAGGGGACAAAAATTCGTTTTGGCGGCCGGCAAAAAGTTTTCAATGCAGGAAAAACCCTGATTCTAACTGTATTATAAAAGGCTTCATCACGCAGTAAATGCTTTTGGGCTCTCCAGATACACTTTTAGCAAAGTGAGTGACATAGTAGGTAATGTCAACTCGAAAATTGCAATTACGAAATTATCGTAGATGATTTATGTGACATTTAATTAGAAGGACTCGAATGGTATTTTCTTGTAAAACATACTCTTTGGGGAAGCCCTGCTCTAAAAAAAAAAATTGGTGTAGGAAAAAAATTCACTGAGAAATTGCTAGAAAAATGGCAAGTAACATTGAATTAACTGTGAAATTTTGAAGTTGAAAGAGTGAAATAGTATTGTAAAACCTACTCCCAGAATTCTGTCTTATTTACAACATCTGAATTTTGTTGTAGAATGACTAGTAACAGGTTTACTGCAATGTGGTTAGATTTGGTGTGTCACGAACCCTGTTTGTTCATGTCAGAATCAAGAACACAGACTATTTTCCCATGCGTTTCTCTCTCTGACGAGTGATCGATCTCATTGTGCTCTCCAGCGCTGCAAGCAACTTCAGTAAAACATGCATGTGCCTGTCTTCCTGAACTTCCTGAGACGACACATGGATTTCTTTCCATACTGCTCAAAGGAATGTTTTTTTTTGTCTCCTCTCAGAAAAGTGTTCAGCTGTTGTAGCTGCAGCATAAGTAGTGCAGATGAACAGCAGTCAGAGGAAAGAGAGGTAATCAATACTCGTCTTTCTCGTAGATACAGACCACAAACAGAAAAAAAGAGAAGAAAATCTGTCAGAAAGCCACAATGCTGAGGGTTGTTGTTTTTTATTTGCCCTTCTGAATCACTTATTTAAAGGGTTTAGCTGATAGATATAATTAGATTTAGAGATTGACCAATAATAGAGTTTAATCCAAAATCTAAAGAACAGCGTAATGGATTATAGGCTATATTTCATATAGCAACTGTCCATTTTAGGACCCTTATTTGAACATTGTGGCATTATTTTCATGACAATTAAGCACATTTCGCATTTTTTTCCTTCTTCTCATGACTGTAATGCATTTACCTTTTACATTAATGCTTTTAGCAGACACTTTTATCCAAAGTGAATTGGGAATATAGATATTGAAGGAAAAAAATAATGCATTATTTGAACTGTTGAGTAATGCATACCGATTTTTTCAGTGTTTTTGTATTTGCTCTTATTCTCAAAGGTAATTTAACATATATTTTGCTATAAAACAGTATATAATGAAACATTATTTAATCAAAATATGCAGTACAACAAATAGTAGCACGCTAATGAGAATAAAAACATTTTTGGTGGGCTTAATGCGCTTAGTTCTTGAAACTAATGTCTTAATGATGCGATTTTCTTTTGCATTTTGCATCATTTTCCTTCTGATTTGGGATGAATATAACCTGGACGTCCTGACGGGCTCTCTGCGTCTGGGGTTGATGGATGTGGGGGACAGCGCAGGGACATGATGAGGGTGTGATGTGGATCATGGCATCAGAGAGACACGAGAGAGGAACTAATACAGCGACGTCACCTGCAAGGCTTCCCTCTGTGTTTGTTTGTCTTAACAAGTGCAAAGTAAAGGCCTGTTCAGTGACGAAACAACAATTCATTCATTTTCAGTGACTTGCAGTGACCAACATCAGCGACTGATGCTACCAGCAAGTTCAGAAAAGTTGAACTTGATGCAAACGCAGAAACACTTGATATGATTCGGTGCGAGGTAGATATGATCAGGTTGTGTAC
The DNA here is from genome assembly GCA_037194245.1 of Opsariichthys bidens. NCBI lineage: Eukaryota > Metazoa > Chordata > Actinopteri > Cypriniformes > Xenocyprididae > Opsariichthys > Opsariichthys bidens. The sequence goes on along the minus strand of CM074300.1, from coordinate 4,356,589 downwards.
TTGCATTTGCATCACGTGCAGCCTGAGTGTGTGTGTGTGTTTTGTGTGAGCAGGCGTTCATGTTTACGATGTCTCTCCCGGCGTTCTCCATGACTCTGTTTGTTCCCGTCTACTCTCTGAAGGTCACTCATGTCATGACTGCTGGTTCTAATCAATGCAGTCGTGCGACGGGCCGCACAAGTTCAGTCCACATTCCGCCTGTGTCAGTGTCACTGACACCACAGCTGAGCTCTGCTTACACACACACTCACACACACTCAGGGTTGTTTTGCTATCTTAGTGAGGACATTGCACTGACTTCTATTGATTTTATATCAGGTCAATAATATTTTCTATCATCTAACCATCACAGAAACATGTGACCATCACTAGATTTAAATAAAAACCTCTTTTGGCTGATTTATAAGCATTTTTAACTAGTGAGAATGTCCTAGAAATGTTCTAACTAGTGGGTTGAGAAAGTATTTCACAATATAAGTGAGAACATTTGGTCCTCACAAGTTTAGTCAAAACAAGTACACACACACACACACTGCGTGTCTTCAAGTGTCGCAGTCAAAAGTTAAATCTTAAAAACTATGTAGTGTGCAATATAGCTGTTTGTGAGTGTAAAAGGTCTGCAAAGTTTTAAAGATCAAAGTGCACGACAAAGTTTTTGTCTCCTAAAATAAACATTCCGATTCTGAACTGCTGAAACGAGTTGTAAGCAATTCCATTCTTCCTTCTTGAACCTATGTAGGTTTGTAACAAATTTGCATTATACCAGTCTGCTTGTGAACAATGTCCCTTAAACACCATAGCTGTAGCCGAGGCCTGGAAGTGTTTGGTTCGTGTTGTCGACATGACGAGAAGATGCTTTTTTCTGCGCCGCGAAAGCAAATCCACTTTGCATGCACTTCTAAATGATGAACTCGTGTAAGAATGGATGCAGTGAAACAGACGGCGTCGTTGTTTTTCGTATCACTATGTATCGGGTGCTGAAGAAGCCTCCGAAGCGGAAATTCAGATATGGTACCGTAGTGGTGTTTCAGACACATGCTGTAAGAGGTAGACCAATCACAACAGGCTGAGCCATCTGACCAATCAGAGCAGAGTAGGATCTTGGGAAGGAGGGGTTTAGAGAGACTGAATTCTTGATCGAACCGTTCCAGGTTTTTTCTGAAATGTATAATAAGTTTTTTGAGCTTGGACTGTTGTAAACCTACTGTAGGAGACTCCCGAAACAAAATTAGGAAGCTTTAAAATATAAAATATATATATTTTTAAATTCCTGCAGTTCTCAGAGGTAATTAAACATGATTTTTACTGTAATACAGTAAAGCACAACAAATATATTCAGTTCATAAAATACTTGAGAATAAGATTTAAATTTTGGAGCTAAATATGCTTAATTTTTATGAAACTAATGTCTTAATGATCCCATTTTCTTTTGGATTTTGCATATTTTCCTTTTTGATTTGACCCAGACACATTCTACACAGGTTTTTAATTAGCTTCATCCTGACAGGCTCTTATTTATTTAAGAAATATAATTACAAATTGTACAAAATATGATTTCATGTTAATATTATTTTGGTGTGAAACATGACCCAGACTGGTTCTTGAGAGTTAAGATTGGCCCAATAAGGCCAGCTCAGCTCTTGGTTTGCCATGTTATCCATGTGTTCTCAGATCTGGAAAGTTCCCAGTGGGAATTCAACCCTGTGCACATGGGGTCAGTCGCTCAGAGTCCATGCACCGCTGTCATCTGCCATCTCATGTGACCTAGTGTGCAGCTCATGCGCCGGCCATAGCGGGAAGGTTTATCCAGTATTACGTAACAGTTAATGACTCTGTTTATTTTAGCCAGCGAGTGTCGCAGATGTCACAGCCTCGGTGGTTTAACAACGTTCCCAGTGACATTCACAGCGCTGATACGCATCCCTGCGGATTACTCAGCAAAATGCTGTTAATATTACAGGGATACTCTCATAAAATACAGCATTTCCATCTCATTTGAACCCAATTTAAAAAGTTTATGTATATATATAGATATGTATATATATATATATGTGTGTGTGTGTGTGTGTGTGTGTATATATATATATATATATACAGTACTGTGCAAAAGTTTTAGGCAGGTGTGAAAAAATGCTGTAAAGTAAGAATGCTTTCAAAAATAGACATGTTAATAGTTTATATTTATCAATTAACAAAATGCAAAGTGAGTGAACAGAAGAAAAATCTACATCAAATCAATACTTGGTGTGACCACCCTTTGCCTTCAAAACAGCATCAATTCTTCTAGGTACACTTGCACACAGTTTTTGAAGGAACTCGGCAGGTAGGTTGGCCCAAACATCTTGGAGAACTAACCACAGTTCCTCTGTGGATTTAGGCAGCCTCAGTTGCTTCTCTCTCTTCATGTAATCCCAGACAGACTCGATGATGTTGAGATCAGGGCTCTGTGGGGGCCATACCATCACTTCCAGGACTCCTTGTTCTTCCTTACACTGAAGATAGTTCTTAATGACTTTCGCTGTATGTTTGGGGTCGTTGTCATGCTGCAGAATAAATTTGGGGCCAATCAGATGCCTCCCTGATGGTATTGCATGATGGATAAGTATCTGCCTGTACTTCTCAGCATTGAGGATACCATTAATTCTGACCAAATCCCCAACTCCATTTGCAGAAATGCAGACCCAAACTTGCAAGGAACCTCCACCATGCTTCACTGTTGCCTGCAGATACTCATTCGTGTACCGCTCTCCAGCCCTTCGGCGAACAAACTGCCTTCTGCTACAGCCAAATATTTCAAATTTTGACTCATCAGTCCAGAGCACCTGCTGCCATTTTTCTGCACCCCAGTTCCTGTGTTTTCGTGCATAGTTGAGTCGCTTGGCCTTGTTTCCACGTCGGAGGTATGGCTTTTTGGCCGCAAGTCTTCCATGAAGGCCACTTCTGACCAGACTTCTCCGGACAGTAGATGGGTGTACCAGGGTCCCACTGTTTTCTGCCAATTCTGAGCTAATGGCACTGCTCGACATCTTCCGATTGCGAAGGGAAGTAAGCATGATGTGTCTTTCATCTGCTGCAGTAAGTTTCCTTGGCCGACCACTGCGTCTACGGTCCTCAACGTTGCCTGTTTCTTTGTGCTTCTTCAAAAGAGCTTGGACAGCACATCTGGAAACCCCTGTCTGCCTTGAAATTTCTGCCTGGGAGAGACCTTGCTGATGCAGTATAACTACCTTGTGTCTTGTTGCTGTGCTCAGTCTTGCCATGGTGTATGACTTTTGACAGTAAACTGTCTTCAGCAACCTCACCTTGTTAGCTGAGTTTGGCTGTTCCTCACCCAGTTTTATTCCTCCTACACAGCTGTTTCTGTTTCAGTTAATGATTGTGTTTCAACCTACATATTGAATTGATGATCATTAGCACCTGTTTGGTATAATTGTTTAATCATACACCTAACTATATGCCTACAAAATCCCTGACTTTGTGCAAGTGTACCTTGAAGAATTGATGCTGTTTTGAAGGTAAAGGGTGGTCACACCAAATATGGATTTGATTTAGATTTTTCTTCTGTTCACTCACTTTGCATTTTGTTAATTGATAAATATAATCTATTACCAAGTTTATTTTTGAAAGCATTCTTACTTTACAGCATTTTTTCACACCTGCCTAAAACTTTTGCACAGTACTGTATATATATATATATATATATATATATATATATATATATATATATATATATATATATATATTTATGAGAAATGTTTGATTATTATATAGGCAATATTAATTCACGCACTTCACCTTTAAGAGTTGAGGACACACATATAAATGTCACTGTCCTGATAGATGAGATTAGTGTGAGAGCTGCAGTGCGGTTCCGTATAACCTTACAACTCAAATCGGTATTTGTGTCGGATCACTTCTTTTTGATATATGATGTTTATTCCTTGGGTATTCTGACCCACTGATGAACTCTAAGTCATGTTAGCATAAGAAGATAATCATTTCCTGTTAGACTATTAAGATCTCAGTTTGCTCAGTATACAATCAACCCTACTCGAGCATTGACATGAATTTTCTTTTCTTCCCTCTTAAGTGTTTTAGGAAGTGCCTGGTTATTAAAATCATGATGTTTAGGCTTAATATTACGCTCACAATTAAGGGTGCTTTCACTCCTGAGCGTCTGTTTCGAACCCTTATGCATTTTCTCCCTTGGTTCTGTTCGTTTAGGCATATGTGAACACGCTCGGCAATAGAATAGCGTGAAACAGCGCTCTGATCCGCACCAAAACAAAACGCTCCGAGACCGCCTCAACGAGGTGCAGACAAACTCTGGAGCGGTTTGCTTGAGATGTGAAAGCAATCCAACCAAACGATATCAAGATTCATAACAGGAAATTTACTAGGAAAACTACTTGCAATATTATATAACATTCATTTGCGTGTCTCTCGACACTAGACAGCGCTGGGAAATCCAGAGAGAGCGTGTTTGAATTTGCTGAAGTATTAATACAAATGTAGTGTATAATTTAACCGTTGGAATGTCGGCTAGATTTGTTTAGTGTTTGCATGTGTCTCGACAGTTAATAAAACTGACCAATAAGAGGACAGCTGTACTCACATGTGACTTGCATAAACACATTTTGGTACGCTCTGAAATGTTGCCTTGTGAAAGCGAGCCGAACCAAGAAGAAAATGCAACATTGTAACAAATTTAGATCCATTGGTGTGAAAGCGCCCTAAATCTTGAAGGGTTACATGATGGTACAATATGGTCCACCTTCACACTAAAGGTATTTAAAGCTTCTGGAACTTGTGTTTTCTATAGTTAATTATTTGTGATCGACAGTTATTAGAAATATGACTGTTTTCTTACTACCGCAGTTTGCTATGTGAGAATACTATACTGGAAGCACTGAGATTTTAGCAAAACACCTACACAGTTGTCATGAATGAAGTCAATTGCATTTTTAACACACTGAAAGACAAACTGTTCAGTTTGCTGAACAAGCAATCCAATTGTAATGCAACACTGAGATTGTGAGTGTTTCGTGATTTGTTTTTGTTGCGTGTGCTCAGTTTTCAGTGTGTGAGGAACATTGATTCTCCATCAATCACTAAAGTGGAGAGCGATGTACAGTGGAAAGCAGCAGTGACACACAGACCACCACAGTTCATGTTTGAGCTCTCCCGTTCATCCGATCGATTGCCAAACACTGAATCAGCACATCTCAGAACACGCGCTTCGTCTCGTACTTATGATTCGTGTCTGATGCAGCTGGAAACCGACGCAGAAGACTGAAGAACTGATTTTAAAAGTTTAAAAGCATCTCAAAATGCTCATGGTTTGCATGTGTACATAAACCAACAATTAACTAGATTTGACGTTTTCTAAAGATGCACTGCTGTTGTTGTCGGGGTGCTGATTCTTGTGGGTGGTTGCCAGGGTGTTAGGTAGTTGTTACGTAGTCATTCGTCATTTTATTTATACGTATAGCAGCATATAATTACAATGTACATTGTCCATGTTGCTTTACAGTCATAGGTAAAATAAAAAAACAAATGGAGATAAAGCAAAGTTCAAATAGCCTAAAAATAAAAAAGATTTATGAGCAAGAGAGAGTAAATGAACTTTAAGTTTGTGGCTCATCTAATGTGTAGTGGTAAACTATTCGAACGATTGGGACCAGCTGCCTCAAATGCTCCATCACTCCTATGTTTCAGTCTTTTCTTGGCACCTTGAGCTGAATTTGATTCCCTGACCTGAGAGATCTAGAGGACTGATGAGTTGAAATGAGGTCAGAGAGATATGAGGGAGCAAGCTTATGAATGGATTTATAGACTAGTGTGAGTACCTTGTAATCAATTCTATATCTTACAGGCAACCAGTTAAGGGAAGCAAGTACAGGCTTGCTCCCGCTGACGTGTACGTCAACATCCTAGCAGCAGAATTCTGTACTAATTGTAGCCGTGCAAGAACAGAGAGACTAAGGCCAAAATAGAGTGAATTGCAGTTGTCCAAACGGGATAAAATAAAGGCATGAATGATTTTTTGGGTGTCCTTAAAATTAAGAAATGACTTCATTTTAGAGAGTTGGCTAAGATGAAAACAACTGGATCTGATAATTGATTTGCTTGTCCAAGTCGTGTATTGTGGGTGGTCGCCAGGGTATAATGTTGTCATTGGGGTGTTATGGATGGTTACTACGGTGTTATGTGGTCGTTAGGGTGCTGTGGGTTGTTGCTAGGGTAATATGTGGTCGTTAGGGTGTTGTGGGTTGTTGCCAGGGTGTTGTGGTCGTTAGGGTGTTGTGGGTTGTTGCCAGGGTGTTATGTGGTCGTTAGGGGGCTGTGGGTTGTTGCTAGGGTAATATGTGGTCGTTAGGGTGCTGTGGGTTGTTGCTAGGGTATTATGTGGTCGTTAGGGGGCTGTGGGTTGTTGCTAGGGTATTATGTGGTCGTTAGGGTGCTGTGGGTTGTTGCTAGGGTAATATGTGGTCGTTAGGGGGCTGTGGGTTGTTGCTAGGGTAATATGTGGTCGTTAGGGTGCTGTGGGTTGTTGCCAGGGTATTATGTGGTCGTTAGGGTGCTGTGGGTTGTTGCCAGGGTATTATGTGGTCGTTAGGGTGCTGTGGGTTGTTGCTAGGGTATTATGTGGTCGCTAGGGTGCTGTGGGTTGTTGCCAGGGTCATATGTGGTCGTTAGGGTGCTGTGGGTTGTTGCTAGGGTAATATGTGGTCGTTAGGGTGCTGTGGGTTGTTGCTAGGGTATTATGTGGTCGTTAGGGGGCTGTGGGTTGTTGCTAGGGTATTATGTGGTCGCTAGGGTGCAGTGAGTTGTTGCCAGGGTCATATGTGGTCGTTAGGGTGCTGTGGGTTGTTGCTAGGGTAATATGTGGTCGTTAGGGTGCTGTGGGTTGTTGCTAGGGTCATATGTGGTCGTTTGGGTGTTGTGGGTTGTTGCTAGGGTAATATGTGGTCGTTAGGGTGTTGTGGGTTGTTGCCAGGGTGTTATGTGGTCGTTAGGGTGCTGTGGGTTGTTGCCAGAGTGTTATGTGGTCGTTAGAGTGTTGTGGGTTGTTGCCAGGGTGTTATGTGGTCGTTAGGGGGCTGTGGGTTGTTGCTAGGGTAATATGTGGTTGTTAGGGTGTTGTGGGTTGTTGCCAGGGTGTTATGTGGTCGTTTGGGTGTTGTGGGTTGTTGCTAGGGTAATATGTGGTCGTTAGGGTGTTGTGGGTTGTTGCCAGGGTGTTATGTGGTCGTTAGGGTGCTGTGGGTTGTTGCCAGAGTGTTATGTGGTCGTTAGAGTGTTGTGGGTTGTTGCCAGGGTGTTATGTGGTCGTTAGGGGGCTGTGGGTTGTTGCTAGGGTAATATGTGGTTGTTAGGGTGCTGTGGGTTGTTGCCAGGGTATTATGTGGTCGTTAGGGTGCTGTGGGTTGTTGCTAGGGTATTATGTGGTCGCTAGGGTGCAGTGAGTTGTTGCCAGGGTCATATGTGGTTGTTAGGGTGCTGTGGGTTGTTGCTAGGGTATTATGTGGTCGTTAGGGTGCTGTGGGTTGTTGCTAGGGTATTATGTGGTTGCTAGGGTGCAGTGAGTTGTTGCCAGGGTCATATGTGGTCGTTAGGGGGCTGTGGGTTGTTGCTAGGGTAATATGTGGTCGTTAGGGTGCTGTGGGTTGTTGCTAGGGTAACATGTGGTCGTTAGGGTGTTGTGGGTTGTTGCTAGGGTATTATGTGGTCGTTAGGGTGCTGTGGGTTGTTGCTAGGGTATTATGTGGTCGCTAGGGTGCAGTGAGTTGTTGCCAGGGTCATATGTGGTCGTTAGGGTGCTGTGGGTTGTTGCTAGGGTAATATGTGGTCGTTAGGGTGCTGTGGGTTGTTGCTAGGGTATTATGTGGTCGTTAGGGTGCTGTGGGTTGTTGCTAGGGTATTATGTGGTCGCTAGGGTGCAGTGAGTTGTTGCCAGGGTCATATGTGGTCGTTAGGGTGCTGTGGGTTGTTGCTAGGGTATTATGTGGTCGCTAGGGTGCAGTGAGTTGTTGCCAGGGTAATATGTGGTCGCTAGGGTGCAGTGAGTTGTTGCCAGGGTCATATGTGGTCGTTAGGGTGCTGTGGGTTGTTGCTAGGGTGTTTAATTTAACTTAAGCACTATTCTTTCGTGACATGCAAATCTAGTGTAGATTTGTTTAAGTCAGTCACATGTCTTATGAATATTTAGCTGTGTGAAGGACAGGACCATCAGGCTGTGAAAGTGTTACATGTAAATCCTCATGATCCCGTGTGAAGGGCCACAAGTGTCTGTTCACCTCAGTCTGCCTAAAACACTGACCACTGTGATCTGGGCTTATTGAAATCAAAATATTAGCCTGAACTTGATCTTATTTACTTCAAAAAAAAGTTTGTCTTGATAATCTATCACCTCTAAAAAAAAAAAAAAAAAGTCCGTCACAAAATCATTCTTGTTTTTAAACAATCTTTATACACACTACTCACCATCTAATTAATTTTTTCTGATTTAATATCTCCTTTCATGTTAAAATAAATCATTAAATATTTCAGAGGCGAAATCGTTTGAGTTTTGGATTTGGACCCTGTGCAGATTTTCTGCATGTAAACTACAGGAATGAGTCAGTTGTCAGAAAAATTGGTCTTCAGCGCCACCTTCTGCTCATTTATAAAAGATACTTTGATTCCAAAGTGTTTAAGGTGTCATGAATGATTTACACAAGGTTAATGGAAATGGTAAGATATAGCAGTCATTGATCTGATGCGTTTATGCAGTGTGACTTGCATTAATGTGTGTGTGTGTGTGTGTGTGTATGTATGTGTATATATGTATACACACACACATACATTTCCTTCTGTTACTACGACGGATCTACATTTTCTCATCAGCTTACAATTGATCTTTGAGTATAATCACTTTTCCAGTAATCAAAGTCATGGAAGTTCCTTGGCCAGAAACTGTATTAATACTGATTCATGAATCTCTTCAGAGTTTGGTTACACACAGATTGACTGATTTTTAGCGTTCTTCATTGTCGTTTCTCAGAGGATGTCCTGGCAAAAGACGCTGGAGAATGTGCAATATGTCTGGAGGATCTGGTCCAGGGAGACACCATCGCACGCCTGCCCTGCCTCTGCATCTATCACAAAGGGTAAAGCTTAATTTCACGTGCGCGAGCAAGTGTAAGTGACGTGAGGTTTTCTCTTACATCAATCTTATATTAATTCTGCTTTCTTTCAGCTGTATTGATGAGTGGTTTGAAGTGAACCGATCGTGTCCTGAACATCCTTCGGATTAAAAGCGCCTCTCGCACCTTTGCACAGGTAACACACTTTCACACTCCTGAATCGAATGAATTCATGTTTACATCGATGACGTTTAATGTCAGAGATTCATTTCACTTAATGACATGATGGCATTTAAATCCAAATTGACTGTTTTTGTTCTGTAAAAAAATATATATATATATTTAAAACATTAATATAATGTCACTTCTAATGTGACGTGATGTTATATGCTATTCAAAACAATCAAATTGCATGAGGAATTTTATACCATGGTAATATTTCATATTAATTGATTAATCATTAATCTTTGAAATCAGTGTCAATTAAATTACAAAACTAAAGACTTAAACTCTGTTTCATGGTGTCTTCAACTTCAACATGGTGTCTTCAAAAATGATAACAAAGATATCACCATACTTCACTTTTATTCATTACAATAATAATTGCAGAACAAATTCTTATTACTAGTTTTCTGAGATGTTATGTTTAAATAAACAAAAATGAGGATTTATATAATTAAATATGCACTAATTTGTATACATTTCCAGATCAGAACATCACTTGAAGCCAGGATCAAAATGATCATTTTATTTTGTTCAACATACGTTTTTTACACGGAAAACTCACTCCATCACCATCACGCCACATACATTTAGAAAACACATACATTTTCAGTGTTTTTGGGAATAAAATGTTTTATAAATCAGGCGATATTTGAAGAAACCCTTCAGAATATAGATGAATTAAAACTAAAGTTTGTATGTAAAGCTGCCGAAGTGGAGATTTCTGACTACTCACTACAGATGCGTATTGTAATTGAAATCTACAGACGTAAATTGATTGAGTGCACTTAAAGAATGTGTATTTTGGATTTTTTTTTTCTTTCCTCTAGTCTGACCAGTGCATGAAAAAACAATGGTCTTGCCTGTAGTGTAAAAAAACACTGTTAAACGCTGTTTAAATGTTTGCGTTGTGTTTCATGTCTCCAGCCTCCTGGTCGTGAGAAGCGACGTGTCCCACTAGCGGACAGCAATGTGAATTCTCTTCCTCCTCAAAGACACTGTGACTTTGGTCTCTTCAGGCCGAGCAGGACGCCCTGATCACAGAACGCCCCTCTCTTCTCGTAGCTCGACTCTCCCTAGTCGCCATATAAACCCTAGCGTGCCAAAACTCATTCAGGGAAACTCTTTCCACATCGCAGTCCCATGAAAACCACAACGGAGGATGAGACACTTGAGGATTTTCTCCTCCGCTGCTCAGTTTTCCAATCAGAAACTTGTGAAGAAGGCTGATCTAGCAGTCGGTTGGCCGGACTCAGGGTCAGCTGACTCTTATGTCGCTAATTATTGGATTGTTCTGCAAGACTTTCTGGTAAATGGGACTGTGTCTCTCAGTGCCTTAATTTTCAGATCCCAAGGGCCGAAGTGTCTGCGTTTCGGATATTCTTCAGTGGAAGTGCTTGATGGACTCTGAGAGAGACACCTGGATATGACGGACATGTGACCCCTGATTCAGGTCGGCCCTGAGCCATACTGAGAAGTGCCCCGTCTTTCATAACGCTGACGCATTTGTTACCATTGGAGCCGTTTTCTCTCTCGTTTCCCAGATGGACGAATGTCCTGTACATCTTGAGTTTTGTAGCAATATCTGTCAGATGAAGATTCACTGTAGCCTCTCACATGGTTCTCCATGATGTCTGAACATCTCAAGATCATTTATGCAGGTGCATCATATGAACATTTAACGTTTTGTCTTGAGACAAATCTGGGCCTTAATGCAACACATTATTTTGGGTAAATCTCATCAAAACGTGTCCGAAAGAGCTTTATCAGGTCAAAATCGGAAGAAAAAAAACAAAACTAAATGATATTTTGCATCAAGAAAAAATGTTTTGGGGAATATGAAATTTGGTGCATCAAATACTACCATGATGATATCATTATTATCATTATCAAGTTATTGAATTTTTTGAGAAATCTGAGGGGGTGAGGTTAATTGTCATGAAAATAATGTCAAATAAAAAAACGTTAAGGGTCCTAAAGTTTGTCTTTATGCAAAATGTAATTTATTACTTTTGGTTTTGTGATGAAAAATGATATTTCTTGATGGGTTTTGTGAGATTCACTCTTCAGTGATTGGCATTTATGTTTAAACACGCATTGTATATGCATTAAATCATGTGATCATCCATTTGAAACGAGAAATGGAAACCAGGCACCACATCAGGCCAAATGGTTGAATCTCACAAAATCCCCAGGTCATATTTTACCTCAAAATCAAAGAAATTAGCTTGTTCTGTTTCACATTTGCAACACATTTTCATGACAGTTATACAGATTTTCACCCCTTCAGTATAAGTATTTATACATCATGATAGTATTCATTGTCCTTCTCAATTTATGCTGATTTAAATCTTAAAAATCATTGTGTTCCAGTAATAAAAACCGGTCAGTAAAATGTTCTGCATTACAGAACTGACGGAAAATGTGCTTGATTGTTACAAAAAATCTTAATGGCTTTGTTTTCTCTGTTAAACTGAATTTCTTTTGGTTATTTGTTGAAATGTGACCTGAGATCTTTGTGTTTGTCTTTAATTCACCTGTATCTGCTGAAACTAGCTTTATTTCTCTTTGGGATATTATCACTCGGTTTTGTGCAGTTCATGTAGTTTGATCGCCATGTGTGTGATTCATATCATTTAAACACTCTGGGTCACATTTCAGCTGCTTTTCCCAAGATCCACATCATAATATTTTGGAGAAAGGTGGTCGTTCACCAGTAAGTTTTGACTGCTTCAGACAGACGCGCTGCTAACTATTTTTTTTTTTAGAGTTACTAATCAGAGATTTTACAAGGGATTTTTCTTTTCTTTTCTTTTTTTTTCATTATAGATTGACGCTCATTCTGTTTTTCCAGCCTCAAGTAAAGCCTTGCGTGGGTGGGTTTATATGAGGTGTTGGTTAGTTTTGGTGTTGAATTTGACCTGTGGACAAGCCATGGCTCGTCGAAGCTGAATTGGAAAGCGTGACTTCATTGCAAAAAATCAGTATTTTTGTCTTGTTTTCCAGTACGAATATCTAATCATTCTAGATCCATTTACTTGAGATGCAAAATGCTTGTTTTCCGACTAATGTTTAAAAATAAAGTGAGCTCATGTGGCTCAGAAAAATAAGCTTAATTTACAGGGAAAACATTATTTTTCTTACCCCACTGGCAGATATATGTTCTTGTTTTTAGCTTAAACTCACTTAATTATGGTAGTCGTGGCCTAGTGGTGAGGGAGTCGGGCTTGTAACCTGAAGGTTGCCGGTTCGATTCCCACGCCAGCAGGAATTGAAAGTGGGGATTGTGAATGAACAGCACTCTCTCCACCTTCGATACCATGATTAAAGTGCCCTTGAGCAAAGCACCTAACCCCCAATTGCTCCCGGGCGTTGTCGCAATAGCTGCCCACTGCTCCGGGTGTGTGTTCACTATTCACCGCTGTGTGTGTGCGCACTTGGGATGGGTTAAATGCAGAGCACCAATTTCGAGTATGGGTCACCATACTTGACAACACGTCACGACTTTCAATTTTTAACTTTTTTTACTATGCTTATCAAGTAAATGATTCTTGATTTAAATATACATATTTTACCAAAAATCAAGACACAAATACTGAGAAAGAAAATCATTTTTTCAGAGTATTACCGTAGTACGGCCCAGCACATCAAAGGTGCCATAATAGCTTCAAAATGCTGCTAATCATGTATGTTGCGGGTGATGAGAACCGGTTTCGGTGCGAGTCCACGTCAGTTTCGTTGCAGTCACACCAGTACAGCTTGAAGAAGATGCTTTTGTTGGTTTTCCTGGTCACGTAACCGAAGATGGATGACATCATTGCACACACTTTGCATGGGAAACGCCACTATTTTTGAAAAAAAAAAAAAAAGCCTTACCAGATCACTTGCAAAACACCTTTTATGACATATCGTTTAATTAAGTAATAAATTCACATTTCTCATTTTTTTGATGATGTTCTTTCATATTTTGCTGTTTTGTGCAAATGTCTGTTTCCAGCAGATCTGAGCCCCGATACATCCGACTGGATTAGTGACTGTCAAAAGTTTTGATATAGAAGATGGAGTGTCTTTTCTGTCGGTTTGTTTAATGTGCTACCAAACTTCATCAGGTAACGATCTATCTGATCTAGTTTCATCCTTACAGCAGTTGAGAAGAAGCTGGTGCAAAGGAAACAAACAGGAGTTTGTGTATGTATGTTAACAGTGGCCATCCGGATGATCATAAAGGTTTTTTTTAATGGTTTAGAGATATTGTAACATTCCATATATGTAAAAAAAAAATGTACAGAGATAATGAAATTAAAAAAAAAAAAAAAAAGCAAACTCTTTGATGCACAGATCTTTAAATAATTGTCTGGATGTCTTTCTGTCTGTGTGTGAATTAGAGCTGGGTGATATTTTTACATATTTCTCAGGCTTTTAATCATCTAACTGACTACAAAGTGTCACCAATTTCAGAGCAAATATATGTATATAATGCAATTCTTTATTTTCATCTATACATCACACCTTCACAAGTTCTTTAGTTCTGGATTTGATTTGATTCATTCACATTCACACTTCATAATGACACTCACGACAGAGCAACTACAGTAAACCGATGGTGCTTCTGTTATTGAAGTAAACCGACGTCTGTGGCATTACGCCAACTTCCTTCTTTTCTCACAGTCGTTTCTCAAATCACGTGTTTTACTTTTCCTTCTTAGTGGAAGCGAAGCCTCTTGTCGCCCTCAAAGAGTTGTTCTTCTTCTTCAGAGACGCCGTTTCCTTTAATACTGTGAACAAGTCAGAAAATGTGGTAATGCGTGAAACTGTAAGACATATGTGGCGTGATCTGCTCGTGTAAGCTTTGTTATGAAGGAAAGCTAGGGCTCTGATCCAAGATCTAGTGAGCTGCCTACATAGACACCTTTTAAGTGTGTGATACACTACACTCCAAAAAAAAAAGTTCCAAAAGCGGGTTTTCGCAGAAATGCCATTGAACTCTTTTTGGTTCCCTGAAGAACCTTTCAGTGAGCAGTTCTTAAAATAACCTTTTTTTCTTGTTGTGAAGAACATTTTATTCATGTAAACAATCTTTTTCACTATAAAGAACCTTTTGTGTAATGGAAAGGTTCTTCAAAAAACCATTGATGCCAATAAAACGTATTTCTAAGAGCGTACATAGACTCAACTTTTGAGTTTGCAAAGTTAAAATATTAGTTCACTTTAGAATAAAATCCTGATAATTTACTCCCTATAATGCAAACTCTGTAGGTTTTGGTCAAATCGCAGAACTTACTTGACTTCCTTCAGTGTAGTGTTGTTTGTCAAGCCTTCAGACAGCAGTTTGGCTCCGTGAATGGTCAACTCATTATCGATTAGCCTGTAGAGAGTCGAATTGATTATTCGTTCTGTCAGAACAAATATATTATGCACACAGAATTTCAAATATATTGATTAAAATATAAATGATATCCTAATCTCATAATCAGTATGTGACCATGTATTTTTGAACCTTAATGTATGTAATGTGACGTTCAGTTGTTTTACAGCACACTGGTTATGATTAACCAACACTTAAACTTGTTTCACACATTTTTCATCGGCAGCAGACGTACGAGATTTCCGAGTATTGTCTTTAATGATGTCCATAAATACATTTCATTGTAATTTCTGTTGTGCAAAGCATGTGAGATGCATTTGTACAAAGTGAACGCTGGAAATTAGTGAACGCAGAAATGAATTTACCACATGCGAAACGTGCGAGAGAACTGAAAATGCGGTATAATCGACCGTACATCAGATGTGTCAGAGCAGAGTTGGACTCGAAGGCCTCGGCAATGTCAGACGCCGCATCGTCAGAGATTTTGTTCTGTATCAGCCTGAAACAGAAACGCATTTCGTGAGAACGATCATCAAAAGGCTTTATTTCACATGCGTGAGAAAATGACATTCAGTTGTACCAGAAGATGTGGAGGCTTGTGTTTTGCTTCAGTGCTTTTGCCAAGCTTCTTCCGCCGTGAGAAGTAATCCCGTTGGCGGAGAGGCTAAACAGCAATGCGATAATCATTCTCAGATAGCTCGTTCTTTATTTGACAGCAAAATTGATCATTTTATGTAGCTGAATTCATCTGTAGATGTAGATTTACCTGAGGTTGGTCAGGCTGGGGTGATTTTTCAGAGCCTCTGCAAATGCATCTGCCCCCTCGTCACCGATGGAGTTACCCCACATTCTGCAACCAATTCATTTGACCAATTTTACTGTAGTTTCTGGATAATTTCTGTAAAATACTTTTTTTTCTTGTTTGATGTTATGGCAGAATCATTTTAAAGGTGGGGTTTAATCCCTTAGATATTCTTACCCTATGTCAAAGATAGATTTGCTCTTTTGAATTGCTCTGGCAAGGTATTTCCCACCCACACCTGTGATGTTGTTGTAGCCGAGCCTATGGGAAACAAATGTATATGACTATGACGAACTATGCATTCAATATAACAAGTGAGCACGTGTACATTGCTGTACAAGTCGCTTTAAAGTGCGCATCTTTCTGGAAAGCATTGCAATCCGTTTTTAATCTTGTCAAAAAAAACAAAAAACGCACACCAGAGTAAGGTGGAGAGTTCAAACAATGCAAAGAAATCTATTTTTAATGCCATAAACAGCCACTCAAAAGTGATTAAAGGTTTTTTAATGAAGTCTCTTATGCTCACCAAGCCAAGGCTGCCTTTATTTTAATCATATTAATAATAACATTAATAATATTACAATTTAAAAGAGCTGTAATTATTGTAATATATTTTAAAATGTAATTTAGCTGAATTTTCAGCATCATTACTCCAGTCTTCAGTGTCACATGATCCTTCATAAATCATTCTAAAATGCTGATTTGCAGCACAAGAAATATTTCTTATCAATGTTGAAATAGTTTCATATTTCTGTGGAAACCATGATAGCCCAAATTTTTCTATCGTAGTGTTAAGAAAGATTAAAAAACAATAATTGATCAAAATAATTGGGATGTGACCGTAAATACTTTTACAATGTAGATTTAGAATGCGATTTCTAATTCAAATGTAAATGTGAGAAAAATGTGTCACTGTCTCCACAAAAATATGAAGCGTTTGATTATTTATTAATAATTAAGTACCAATTCAGCATGATTTCTAAAGGATCGCGTGACACGTACTTGTTCTACCAGGGTACTGTAAGTTCCTGTAATACCTACTTGACGGTCGACAAGTGTGGACATTCTTCAATGATCTTTGCTACTAGTTTGGCTCCAACATCTGTGATGTGGTTTTTGTAAAGGCTGTAAATGCAGAGAACAGGGAAGAAATGAGGCCTAAATAAAACCCAACGACAAATAGGGTCGTCAAAAGTACCGACGTCGGTACTGCAATTTTAAAAATGCGACACTACCACCATTTTCCCCTAACATTTTGAGCTGATTCTTAAACACCTCTGATTGGCCATTGTGTGTTCACGCACTCAACAGATATGACTGCGATTTGCTCTCCGCCGAACGAAAGCAAGTGAAAAGCAAGAAAGCAAGTGTCTATCAGTGGATCCGTTTTGGGTGTCCTCTGACAGACGCCTGCTTTCGAAATTTGATCTTTTCTTTGATCATTGTGGCCAATCACAGACAATAAGAGGTGTTTCAGAATCCGCTGGGGGAAATGCTGGCATCATAACTTTTTTTAAAATTTCAATACTGACTTGACAACCCTAACAACAAAACTCACCCCAAGACCTTAATGATTTTGTGTCTGATGAGTTCCTCTGCCAGAACCTCAATACTGCTGTCTGTGAGCTGATTCACACAAAATCTGAAAGGTAGGAACTTCATTTGTCATTCTAGATCTTAATACAGTATGAGCTTTGGATGAAGCAAAACCCTGCTTGGCTTTTCTTACCTTACTACTGTCATTTTGCTGAAAGAGGGTCTCAGCTGCTTCACGCCATAATCGTTGATGTTATTGTTGTCCATGTCGACTCCCAGGTGCTTCCTACGGTGGTGGAGGACAAAGTTCAACGCGCTGCAGTCGGCCGAGTAAATGTTACAGAATGCAATCTTAATGTAATCTGCCGATATGCTGTTGGCCGTCATCTTGGCCACGTCCTCGCTGTTCGTCTCAAATATGCATCGCAGCATCCACAAGAAATTGGGCATCGCGTGCACCTTGTCGCCGCCAATGTCTGTGGATGGATAACGAGGAAGGCCCTTAAGATGAGTCCGCACGCTGTTGGACAGATAGGACTTGAGCGTCTTGCGCTTTTCTTTCAATGATGCTGGTGGAACGAGATGCTCTAGGAGTGCTGCGTTGGGTTTGGACAAGAGACCACATAAAAATAAGTTGGTAAATTGGAAATTGGTCTGGAAGGGGTCTTTATCTCTGGGTCTTGACTTTCCCAGACAAGGCAAGCAGGAGAAATGAGAGGACTTCTGGTATTCGCATTTGGAGAAGAACCTTAGAATGGATTCAGGAGAGATTTTCGAGTCCAGCACCAGAGAAAACGCTGCTAAGAAGGCTTGGAGGGTCTCGTGGAGGAACTCAAAGGTAGCAGAGCCTCCGCATGCGTCGTAATGCGAAGATGGCCTCAGAAAGCCAAACTGAAGGTCTTCGTCATCCAATCCACAGGATTTCACTTCCTCCACACTGAAGACAAGTCCTCCCCTTTCTGTACCCTGCAAGGCTAGTCGAGCAAAGGCCGAAAGCTTCTGCTCACCAGCTTTAAAGGTTTCCGTGGGACACCTCGTGCTCCGCTTTAAAAGACCAGGCCGTGCAGTTGAGTGGCCAAGAAAGACCTCAGAAAGGAGCAAGAAGACATTCGTGAGCGTTATACAAGAGTCTGGCAATTCGAAGTTATCGTATACCGAATGAAGATGCTTGAAGCTCTTGAGGATGATCCAGCTGAACAATGGGATGGAGCAAAGACCACAGAGGTGAGGGCTGGCGTCTAGCTGATCCATCACCAATGTCCTGTGTTCCTTCTCTGGGAAATGGAGAGCTGTATATCTCTTCAGGTGTACAGGTGAAAATCCCTTCAAACACACCTTCTTCCGGATCACTCTGCTTTGGATCTCGGTGCCACTCCGTGCTGACAGAATCTTCAGAGAGCCTTTAAGCAATTTTCCGCAAAGCAAGTTCATGAGAAGCAGAAGCGGACGAGTTTTTTCTTCCGGAGAAACAACTTCAGGCACATTATCCAATTCCGAATCCATTTGGATTTCGTCATATCCATCAAAGGTGAAAAGCACCGTCTCTGGGAATCGTAAGATGTAGGTGAAAACCTCATTATCAAGGTCTCCGTCTGGATAGCAATTGTGTTTGAAGATCAGATCCTTCAGCGAGATCTCGTCCGTCTCCTTGAAGGCACTGAACATCCTGCATCTGAACTTGAAGAAGAACTTCGCACGAGTCTTCAGCTGCCTTCGGGACCACAAGTTCTGCAGTTTCTGAAGGACGATTGATTTGCCTACGCCAGCGTCGCCGGTGATGAAGATGGTCTCAGCCTGCTGGTTGAAGACTCCCTGGTCTCCTAGTAGCTCATCCAAACTCTGTAAGTATCCCAAGCTCTCACCTCTGTCGTTCAGGATCTCCATCTGTGTGTCCATGTAAAGGTCCTCCAGCGGTGTCTCCTCACTTTTAGAGTAGGATGTGATGAACTGAGTGTCCCTTCCCAGCTCACATCTGAGCTTCTCGCAGTACTTGCTAACTGCAAAGATGCACAAAATCGTTAGTGCACCAAAACAACGGGTGGAATAATTCAGAAATTGTCAAGTGCATAAATATTTTGAACTCACTTGGGTCTGTGTTAATCACTGGTATGGCACTAATAGTGTCTAATGGTGTGTACTGAATATCATCAAACCAAGGCCGCAGATCAATGTAAGCGTCGTACGCTTCATGAAGAATGTGTACGAAATATGCTGAGCACTCCTCTCCTTTACTCTGAACCAGCTCCAAAATTTTGCGTACCTGTATGTCCGAAAATGAGGTGAGTTGATTAATAGTGAATTAATTAATGAACACAAAGATTACAAGAAATACACTATATATTTACTATGTAACATATATATTTATATATTAATTTGTGACGCACAATTCATTTGTCATTGCAAGACATGCTTGCATTTCATTTAATTATTTGTTAATGTGTGTGTGTGTGTGTGTGTGTGTGTGCTTAATATAAAACAAATGTTTATATAAATATAAATGTTATATAAAGTTTCTGTACATAAAACTATGAAGCATTATGTAATGTAATTAATACATTTGATACAATATTAAATGTATTAATTAATACATAATACAATGTAATACAATTTTAGATACTAAAAGCATTCACAGTAAGTACAAGTACACTGTAAAAAATTATTTTCATGATTTGTTATCACAACTTTTCTTTGTTAAATCAACTTGGATAATTAATGCTGTTCTGATAACATTCGGATTAGCGACGAGAACACTTTTTGTGCGACATAAAAAACCCAATGACTTTTCAACAATATCTATTGATGGCTGATTTCAAAACACTGCTTCAAAGCTTTACGAATCTTTTGTTTCGAATCAGTGGTTCGGAGCGCCAAAGTCACGTGATTTCAGTAAATGAGGCTTCGTGATTCGAAATTTCAATAGTTTGCGTGACTTTGGCAGTTTGATACGAGAACCGAACCACTGATTCAAATTAAAAGATTCGTACAGCTTCGAAGCAGTGTTTTTGAATTTTGAAATCGGCCATCAATAGATATTGTTGAAAAGACGCTATTTTGGTTTTTTTTGCTTTATAATATTAAGGTTGAACCACTGTACTCACATGAATTGTTTTAAATATGTTTTAGTATCTTTCTGGGCATCTGAAGTTGTTCATTACCTTGCTAGCAATTGACCCTTCGCAAAGACCCGCCCCCTTTAGTTACTGTTGCTATGTCCGACAATCCATGCGCTCTCACGCCACACATCATGTTCTCACGCAGTGAAAAATACATCCTGGAGCAAAGAGGACACTGACAACATATTTTTTAAAGAAGTTTAGCGTCTAGTGTGTCTTTAATGTGTCGTGACAGATCGCTGTAGCTCCTCGTGAACCGATCATCTCTTCAGTTCATTTATAGTATCAAATAAACATGAATGAACATCAGAAGGAATGTTGTTTCAGACGTGAGGACACACAATTTATCAAGTTCAAGTTAATCTACTAACTCCCCTGACTACTTTGTCGGACAAAATGGCGGATTCGGGGTTATGATTGGTCAGATCGCCTGTCAATCAACCTGTTTGCAAAGGGTCAATTACCTTTTAGTTATGCAGTAAGAAACGTTATTCTAAAATGTTCACTTAGTCTACTGTAACGAAAGTTTTACTAATTAGTAGCCCACCTTTCCACCTCTGTTTATAAATAATGTAGTATTTTTGTACGTACCAGGATGTTCCAGTTTAATAGCAGTACTTTAATTATGTACAAAAATGCTCATCACATGCATCTACCTTCGTACATTTTTAGTGCTGTACCTGTTCAGTTTTGGTGGTGCTGCGCAGTATGATCTCGATGTCTTCGGTGCAGATGAAGCCGTTCATCTGGAGATTGTCCAGAATACACTGTGTGTTCTTCACCTGCTCCACCAGCAGCTCGCGGTGTGAAGTGAGCAGCTTCAGGTGAGAGCCCTCCTTCTTGAAAGACCCCATTTTACAGTAAGACACTGTAGCTGTGGTTAGTACGCCCTAATCAGGGTGTAACCCGACTGTTCCCGCAGTCGCGTCATTATAGGTGTCCGAACAAAATCAGCACTAGTCAAACGAGATCCTCTCAGAGTTTTTGCACTGAGGGCAATGTTGTATTTTAAGAAAGTTTAGCCATCTCAACGTCCTCACTCGAAAGACAACTGAAAATGAAAGAGGCTATCTGTACTAACTAGAGAAACTTCGAGAGGTCTGAACTGAATGTTGTCTACTTGGTTCCGCACCTTCGACACGAACTAGGAAGTGAAACTAAAACCAAATAACATGAAATATGACCCGGATCGCTGAAAACCACCCTGAATTTGCTCATTTCTGCTGTGTAGATATCGTTTGAGTAGGAGTTGTTTGGAGAGGTCAGAGAAATAAATCTAGCTATGTCCTTCAGTCAGTCAATTTTGTTGAAGCTGTTGTTATTGTGGTAACACTTTACAGTAAGGTTCATTAGTTAACATGAACTGCACTTCTACTGCGTTTATTAATCTTTATTAATGTTAATGTCAACATTTACTAACATATTATTAAAATCTTGTGAACATTAGCTAAAGCACTGATATATTTTTCATGAGATTAGAAAGTTACGATGAATGGATGGATGGATTTATGGATGGATGGATAGATGCGCAAAAGCGTAGATAGATGGATAGTTGGGCAAAAGCGTAGATAGATGGATAGATAGGCAAAAGCGTAGATAGATGGATAGTTGGGCAAAAGCGTAGATAGATGGATAGATAGGCAAAAGCGTAGATAGATGGATAGTTGGGCAAAAGCGTAGATAGATGGATAGTTAGGCAAAAGCGTAGATAGATGGATAGTTAGGCAAAAGCGTAGATAGATGGATAGTTAGGCAAAAGCGTAGATAGATGGATAGTTAGGCAAAAGCGTAGATAGATGGATAGTTAGGCAAAAGCGTAGATAGATGGATAGATAGGCAAAAGCGTAGATAGATGGATAGATAGGCAAAAGCGTAGATAGATGGATAGTTGGGCAAAAGCGTAGATAGATGGATAGATAGGCAAAAGCGTAGATAGATGGATAGTTGGGCAAAAGCGTAGATAGATGGATAGATAGGCAAAAGCGTAGATAGATGGATAGATAGGCAAAAGCGTAGATAGATGGATAGTTAGGCAAAAGCGTAGATAGATGGATAGTTGGGCAAAAGCGTAGATAGATGGATAGTTAGGCAAAAGCGTAGATAGATGGATAGATAGGCAAAAGCGTAGATAGATGGATAGATAGGCAAAAGCGTAGATAGATGGATAGATAGGCAAAAGCGTAGATAGATGGATAGATAGGCAAAAGCGTAGATAGATGGATAGTTGGGCAAAAGCGTAGATAGATGGATAGTTAGGCAAAAGCGTAGGTAGATGGATAGATAGGCAAAAGCGTAGATAGATGGATAGATAGGCAAAAGCGTAGATAGATGGATAGTTGGGCAAAAGCGTAGATAGATGGATAGATAGGCAAAAGCGTAGATAGATGGATAGTTGGGCAAAAGCGTAGATAGATGGATAGATAGGCAAAAGCGTAGATAGATGGATAGTTGGGCAAAAGCGTAGATAGATGGATAGTTAGGCAAAAGCGTAGATAGATGGATAGTTAGGCAAAAGCGTAGATAGATGGATAGTTAGGCAAAAGCGTAGATAGATGGATAGTTAGGCAAAAGCGTAGATAGATGGATAGATAGGCAAAAGCGTAGATAGATGGATAGATAGGCAAAAGCGTAGATAGATGGATAGTTAGGCAAAAGCGTAGATAGATGGATAGTTAGGCAAAAGCGTAGATAGATGGATAGATAGGCAAAAGCGTAGATAGATGGATAGTTAGGCAAAAGCATAGATAGATGGATAGATAGGCAAAAGCGTAGATAGATGGATAGATAGGCAAAAGCGTAGATAGATGGATAGTTAGGCAAAAGCGTAGATAGATGGATAGTTAGGCAAAAGCATAGATAGATGGATAGTTAGGCAAAAGCGTAGATAGATGGATAGATAGGCAAAAGCGTAGATAGATGGATAGTTAGGCAAAAGCGTAGATAGATGGCTAGTTAGGCAAAAGCGTAGATAGATGGATAGTTAGGCAAAAGCGTAGATAGATGGATAGATAGGCAAAAGGGTAGATAGATGGATTGATAGTCTATCTATCCAATCTATCCTTTTTCCTATGTCTAATCTGTCTTTATCTATCTATCTATCTATCTATCTATCTATCTATCTATCTATCTATCTATCTATCTATCTATCTATCTCTCTATCTGTCTGTGTCTATCTATCCATCTTATCGATCTATCTATCCTTTTGCCTCTATCTATCCTATCTATCTGTCTTTCTATCCTATCTATCCTTTTTCCTATGTGTAATCTGTCTTTATCTATCTGTCTATCTATCTATCTATCTATCTATCTATCTATCTATCTATCTATCTATCTATCTATCTATCTGTTTCTTACAAAAAAGAGCTGCAGTATATTGAAGTAAAACTGCAGTACCAAGTAGTTTAACTGGAGTTTAATGAAGCACAACCATAGATTTGCAGTATAATGAAGTATAGTCACAGTACAACTGTAGTATAAGTACAGCTGCAGTAAAATGAAGCACAACTGAAAGTTGCACGAAGTATAAAAACAGTGTAACTGCAGTTGTATTGCAGTTTTATTTTACTAGTACTTTAGATGTATTGCAGTATAGTTGTACTCCAGTAAAACTACAGACATTTTAGGTTATACATTTTTCTATATGTAACAAAAACTGTAGTATTACTTCTAAAAAAACTGCAGTAATCTTTTGTAAGGGTGAGAACTAACATGAACGAACAGCTGTATTTTCATTAACTAACGTTCACGAAGATTAGTAAATACAGTATCAAATGTGTTACTCGTGATTAGTTCATGTTAGTGAATACATTGACTCATGTTTAACTACTGAACCCAAAAAACAAAAATGGTTAAGAGCGTTTTGATAACATTCAAATTAAGTTATAAAACCGTTATTTCTGAATGTTAAACGTTTAATTAATGGAAATACGAACGTTCCATTCGAATGAAACGTTCCATTTTATCATTTTGTATTGGAACATTAGCCAACTTTTTAAATGTTAGCCTATATAAACATTCTGAAACAAGCAGTAACATTAAAAAAGCAACGTTATTGTGCTAATAAGCATTATTAAACACCAGATAAATACGAACAACGTTTGCTCAGAACTAATTAGCTTCATTAGCTAAAGTGCTGATAATGTTCCATGTTAGCTGGGAAGTTTTACTAAGCTGCTTAATTTGATGTGTATTTATTCTTAGAAAAAATATACCATTTCAACCAGTGTTGCATAATGGGGTCAATGAGTTGGGGAATGAGACCCTATAATACATTTGGTTGATTCAGATCCATTCTTTTTTCTTTTTTAAATTACGTTTTGGCACATAACAAACAGAAGTGAAAATAACATAAGAAAACACAACACAATTAATGCTGGCAAGAAAATACTTTATGGAATTTCTTTGTTTTACATTACGAATACTGCACATTTTTCTTGTTCTGCATAAACAACATAACTAACCTGTTTTTTTAGCATTGTGATGTGCTGAACATTCTGTACACTACGGACAAATAAGGGTGTACGGAGACGCCATTTATGAGGGCAAATCATCAGATAGAATCTCTTGTGTCCTTTCTTTGGATTTTTTCAAAGCTTTCTCCAGTTCTTCCATCACAGGCAGATGTCCCTCGTATTTGTTTGTTTCGACAGACCTGAGTTTCTCCTGGTAGTCTTCCGGCAGCCCGTTCTGCTCCGCTCCCATCACAATAACCTGCAAAAATACAGTAAAAACAGTAATATTGTTAAATATTATTATAATTTGAAAGAACTATTTTCTGTGTTAATATATTTAATATAAAATCTAATTCCTGTGGTACAATTCTTACATGTTTTACAGTATAAATTGTGTTATGTGAATGGGACAAGAACAATGTTGTAAATGCTCAGCACAGCAGAGGTTTTTTTCAAAAGCCATAACAAGCACGTGTTTTGGTTACTAAAAGTGGCATATCCAATGGATAAATATACAAGTATTATTTTGTGGCAGAGACACTTTTATGAAAATTATAGTGCATATTCCAGATGCTTCAGTTTAATGTGTTTTTTTTTGTTGTGAAGGGCAGTATCACTGACCCAGTTGCTGGCGGTGCTCTATTGTCTCACACAGTACAGAGCGAGCTGGGGGGTAAACGCCAGAAAAAAACGCCACAACATTGTCCTTTTGCCAGCAGCGCAAATAACAAACTCATTCTGTTTTGAATAATGATATCAGATTACTCAGTTTAGAGAAGCACATGTTTCTGTTTTTATTGGTTTAATTGCTTCGACACACAATAGATGCAAGAAATACAGAATCAACTTGATTCAGTTATTGGGGGGGGGGGGGAGACGATCTCTTTAATATAAGCACAGTTTATCTTAAGTGAATGTCAACAGGTGGGACCTGTGCATTAGGACCTACAGCAAAAGATGGGATATATTTTTCATGAGATTAGAAAGTTACGATGGATGGATGGATTTATGGATGGATGGATGGATGGATAGATAGATGGATAGTTAGGCAAAAGCGTAGTTAGATGGATAGTTTGGCAAAAGCGTAGATAGATGGATAGATAGGCAAAAGAGTGGATAGATAGATAGTCTATCTATCCAATCTATCCTTTTTCCTATGTCTAATCTGTCTTTATCTATCCATCTATCTATCTATCTATCTATCTATCTATCTATCTATCTATCTATCTATCTATCTATCTATCTATCTATCTATCTATCTATCTATCCATCTTATGTATCTATCTATCTATCTATCTATCCATCTATCCATCCATCCATCCATCCATCCATCTATCCATCTTATCTATCTATCTATCTATCTATCTATCTATCTATCTATCTATCTATCTATCTATCTATCTATCTATCTATCTATCTATCTATCTGTTTCTGTCTAACTATCTATCTATCTATCTGTCTATCTATCTATCTATCTATCTATCCATCCATCTTATCTATTTATCCTTTTGCCTATCTATCCATCCATCCATCCATCTATCTATCTATCTATCTATCTATCTATCTATCTATCTATCTATCTATCTATCTATCTATCTATCTATCTATCTATCTATCTATCTATCTATCTATCTATCCATCTATCCATCTATCCATCTTATCTATCCATCTTATCTATCCATCTATCCTTTTGCCTCTATCTATCCTATCTGTCTTTCTATCCTATCTATCCTTTTTCCTATGTCTAATCTGTCTTTGTCTATCTATCTGTGTCTATCTATCTATCTATCTATCTATCTATCTATCTATCTATCTATCTATCTTATTTTAATGCTTGTTTTGTCTTA
The DNA here is from genome assembly GCA_037194245.1 of Opsariichthys bidens. Classification (NCBI taxonomy): domain Eukaryota; kingdom Metazoa; phylum Chordata; class Actinopteri; order Cypriniformes; family Xenocyprididae; genus Opsariichthys; species Opsariichthys bidens. The sequence goes on along the minus strand of CM074300.1, from coordinate 4,330,125 downwards.
TTTTATAGTCATCTTGAGGCCTATATGGAGGTTTTCTGAGGCCCCCTAGTGGACCCCGGACCCTTGGCTACACTAAAGTCCTGATAAAAGCCTCGTGTTGTGACTTACAGGGTGGAGGAGACTGTACCTGTAGATACTGTGGTGAAGGCGGCGCATACACACAGCTGTTCATGATGTATGTCCGACAGTTGAGATTATGGCCACTGGTGGACACGGACACCTCCATTGGGCTGTAAGTCCCCATTTTCACATTCTCCTGTCTGCAGAAGAACATATGAGGACCTCCAACATTCATTTACAACTGCTAACTGGGTATAAGCAACATTTTTACGTAATGATCCCTCATTTGTCTTTTATAAGTGTGGGTTTGTGGGTCTGAAAGCTCCTACCTGTCCAAGGACTCAAGGTCCGACATGTTCATCCTCCACACGACCCCCCACACCTCATCACCTGGACTGTGCTCGATGGTCGCAACACCACCACGCCAGCGCTGACTCGCTAATCCTTTGTGGTTGCCAAAGACCAGTTTATAGTCCTAGAGAAGTTGACGAGTTAGTTACTATAGATGGATAGATAGAAAAAAGGATGGATGGATGGATAGATGGATAAATAGAAGGATAGATGGATAAATAGAAGGATAGATAGAAAAAAGGATAGATGGGATAGATAATATAGATAGAAAAAGGATAAATAGATGGATAAATAGGTAAAAGGGTTTAGATAGATATAGATAGATAGAAAAAGGGGATACATAGATAGGATAGAAAATGGATATAAAGGGTAGAAGATGGATAGATAGAGAGAGATAGACCTTCAGTCTGGCCACACAGTGAACGATTGCTGATGGATTCTTCAGCTGCAGTCGCTCCTTCAGCAGGTTACTGCCATAGGCAAAGTACAGGAAGGTGGATCCGTTCTTGTGATCAGTGCTGTTGTCCATGGTTGAGGCTTCGGAGGGCAGAGGGACTAGGAGGATGAAGATGAGGAAGAGGAGGGACAGGGTAAGGAAATGGAAGAGGGACAGATTTCAGAGAGATCACAGTCAGCAGGGTTCAGAGGCGAAGCGAATATGGCGTGACCGAGATGGAAAACACCTCTGTTTCAGGACCTTTCAGCAACACTCCATTCTCATGCAAATCCATTGTGTCCCTTTACCACTGCATTCATCTGACACTAATGACTGTAAGCAAGAACTTTCCCAACTGTCCCTCTAGTGGAAGTAGCAGGAATAACCTGTAGAGTGGTGAAAACGACTGAACATTCACATCTAAACTTCATGCCTTAGAAACCAGGAAAACTCCTGTTTTAAGCTGATTACACAATTAATATCATAAAGAATTAATTTAAGATAATAAAACAAAGTGATTAAAGAAGTGCTGATGCATTAATGTTGATCATTATCTCATCATCATGTTGCTTTCATCAGTCTCTCTAGTGTTTTAACATGTAAATGTGCAAAGTAACTAGCAGTGAAGGAACATGGTGTTTTCATTTTAAAAATATAGAAACGGATTAATTTTTTTAGGGTCTCTTGGTTTAGGTTTGTTGTTTCTAGACCCTGAATACTCATACGCCCATGCAAGTTTGATAAAACAAGAGCAACCCAACTTAAATAAACTGAAAAACTGACATAAAGCAGATCCACGTCTCTCAAAGTTCATCAAGCACTTTATCACCTACCTGCTGAACACAGAAGGTTGAATCCAGCGGCGAGCAGCATGAGGCTGATGAACAGGTTTTCACTGGAGGACATGGTGTTTGTTTCAGGGTTGAGCTGGTTCTTTGTCGATAGAGAGCCTGGAGCGGGACATATGAACCAGGGGATGTTCCCTTCCCTCCCCTTTTGGTCTCATCAGACCCCTGAGGGGTAAAAAGCTTTTGCTGAGTCAATGAAAATGTGATCCATTCGTGTTGATTTACACATCATCACATAGACAAACATAAAGTCTCCAAACAGGCTTCGATGAGCCTGAAATACAGAAAGATTTCAGTTTTGTGAAATTTTTATGAATAAACCTAAGGTATGTTTATTAATTAGAATGTTGCGGAAACATTCATTTCAGAAATTCAACTCAAATTGCGCAACTTGTGTATTAAATAAATTCAGTGCACACAGACTGAAGTACTTTAAGTCTTTGATTCTTTTAATTGTGATGATTTTGGCTCCCAAAAGATCATCAAGTCACTATCTCAACAAATTAGAATACTTCATAAGACCAATAAAAATATATATTTTTAGTGAATTGTTGGCCTTCTGTAAAGTATGTTTCTTTACTGTATGTGTTCTCAATCCTTTTGCTTTAATTACTGCCTCAATTCGGCGTGGCATGGAGGTGATCAGTTTGTTGACTGCTGAGGTGGTGTTTATTTGACAGTGGCCTTCAGCTATCTGCATTTTTTGGTCTCTTGTTTCTCATTTTACTCTTGACAATACCCTATAGATTCTCTATAGGGTTCTGGTCTGGTGAGTTTGCTGGCTAGTCAAGCACACTAACACCATGTTCATTTAACCATTTTTTGGTGCTTTTGGCAGTGAGGGCAGGTGCCAAATCCTGCTGGAAAATGAAGTCAACATCTTCAAAAAGCTGGTCACCAGAAAGAAGCATGAAGTGCTCCAGGATTTCTTGGTAAACGGGTGCAGTGACTTTGATTTTTAAAAAACACAATGGACCAACACCAGCAGAAGACATTGCATCCCAAATCATCACAGACTGTGGAAATGTAACTCTGGACTTCAAGCAACTTGGGATGTGAGCTTCTCCACCCTTCCTCCAGATTCTAAAACCTTGGTTTCCAATTGAAATGCAAAACTTTCTCTCATCTGAAAAGAGGACTTTGGACCAGTCCAGTTCTTCTCCTTACCCCAGGTAAGACGCCTCTGATGTTGTCTGTGGTTCAGGAGTGGCTTAACAGGAGGAATACGACGACTGTAACCAAATTCCTTGACACGTCTGTGTGTGGTGGCTCTTGATGCCTTGACCCCAGCCTCAGTCCATTCCTTGTGAAGTTCACCCAAATTCTTGAATCGATTTTGCTTGACAATTCTCATAAGGCTGCGGTTCTCTCGGTTGGTTGTGCATATTTTCCTTCCACACTTTTTCCTTCCACTCAACTTTCTGTTAACATGCTTGGATACAGCACTCTGTGAACAGCCAGCTTCTTTGGCAATGAATGTTTGTGTCTTACCCTCCTTGTGAAGAGTGTCAATGATCGTCTTCTGGACAACTGTCAGATCAGCAGTCTTCCCCATGGTTGTATAGCCTAGTGAACCAAACTGAGAGACCATTTTGAAGGTTCAGGAAACCTTTGCAGGTGTTTTGAGTCGATTAGCTGATTGGCATTTCACCTTATTCTAATTTGTTGAGATAGTGAATTGATGGGTTTTTATTAAATCAGAATTAAAAGAACCAAAGACTTAAAGGTAAAATATGTAAAATTATTATTATCTGTGAATCAAGTGAAATCAAGTGAATCAAAATAAAGTTTTCAGCAGTGGCTTGAAAACTGGTAGAAGGTGTGGATCTAACCTGAAAGGGCATCTGTTCCATAGTTTAGGACTTGCAATGGCGAAGGCACGATGACCTCTTTTAGTCTGAACCGTGGAACTGAAATAAGTTTCTGTGTACCTGATCTAAGACGTTTGGAAGGATTGTGATTCTCAGAGAGATAGGGGGAGCCAGGTTGTTTAAGAACTTGTAAACAATCATTTTAAAATCAACTCTAAAGCAAACCGGCAGCCAGTGAAGTGATGCTAAGATTGTTGTAATACGGTCACGTTTGTGAAGACCTTTTAATAGTCTCACTGCAGCATTTTTGACTACCTGAAGAATTACAATAATCGAGTTGATAAAAATGCATGGGTTGCCCATTCAAAGGCTTGGTGACAAAGGAAAGGCTTAAATTTAGTCAGCAGACAAAGATGGAAAAACACAGTCTGACAGCCGAATTTACTTGCTTGTCAAGTTTCAAGTCACTGTCTAGTAGAACACCCAGATTTTTAACAAAGGTGCTCACTAATTGTGTAAGTTGTGGATGATGCCTTAGGCCCCGATCAGACAGAACGCTCACCGCTCTGCCTTTTATGTTGCTTTTAGAAAAAAAGAGCAGTGTGCTGCGGTTATTTATGTTGGCAACCACTGAATCAGCTGTCCCGTCAGTGTAGCACGAGCGCTCTTTGGTTTGCTGTTAAACTGTCATATTAGCAGAAACTTAAGAAAATAAAAGTATGTTAGAAGCAAAGGCCTCCATCTTTGCAGTGTCCAAAGAACTGTAAACATTCATCAGCTTTTTTTTCATTTTAAAAAGTTAACAGACATTCCATTTTTAATGTCATCTATGCATGCCAATATGAGCTTGAGTGAATTGTTGCCAGAACGTTTAAGAGTGACGTAAATCTGAATACGACACATCCTATTTCCTAAAAATTGATCCCAGGTGGAGCACGGACAAGGGAAAAAAAGAGTAAGGGCCCAAAATAGAGCCCTGAGGGACGCCCTAGTGGAGGTGAGCAGTCGAAGACACAGAGGAACCGAAACAGACAGAATTTTCGATCTCTCAAATTGGAACTAGAACTGCACGATTCTGGATAAAAATGAGAATCATTATTTTTTTTTGGTTTCAAATAAAAATCACGATTCTCGAATGATTCTGAATATACAACCACGCAAAATAACATGTAACATGTTCTGACAAAATATAAATTGCTGGACTCTAATTGCTGGAAAATGTTTGAATAAATCATATGAGTATCGATCTCCAGCATCAGTTGTCAGATAAATATAATTGAGAACCTTCAATAAAGCTGATTCGAGGGATCGGAAACCAGACTGAATGGAGATTTAAATAAGAGTGCGACTGACACGATACAACTTTTTCAAGAACTTTTGACATAAAAGGCAAGTTGGTGATGGGCCTGTAATTATTAAGAACGGCAGGTTCGAGATTTGGTTTCTTAATTGAAGGGGACCATCTAAAAGTCACCAAACTAAGTGATTTTTTTTTTTAACAATGGAAAGTAAGCTTGGGACTAATGTGTCAAAAAGATGTATAATAATACATGGTGGAATAATATCCAATGAGGCTTGAGATGGACAATAATATTTAGTCTAAAGAAGAAATAGAGAGGTTCATATCAAACAGATGAGCATGGAGAAGATTTAGACTATGTGTGGCCTTTGATTTGCCATCTTATTAGAAAAAAAATCTAAGAAAGTCATCACCAGTTAAGAGATCAGGTACCGGATACGGAAGGTCGGCAACCTCAACCACCATGGTCAAGGTCAAGGTCGGCTCAGCGGAACATAGAGGATGAATCGAGCGATATGGTTCTTCAAGCAACAGAAAAGAACCAGGAGGCAAACGTCCTGCCAACTGGAGCATTATGTGGGAATTGAATTTGAGGGCAATTCCTCCTCGCTTCCCGAAGGTGATATAAAGACTTTAAAGCTTTACTGATTTACACATGCACTCTTGAGATGCAATGCCAGTAGATGGCAGTGTTACACTAGCATAATGCACTTAAACAATTACAAGAATATAAAGGAGACTTGATCAGTTTCTAATGGTTAATGAATTTCTTATTTATAGAGCTTTAATTCTTTTCTTTAGAATTCTGTGACGAGTTTTTGCTTTGGCCTACTTCAGAGGACGAACTAGTCTCCAGATTTGACAACATTTCCACGTTAATGGCATCAAACTGTGAAAGATGGGTTTGTTCGGGGCGTTTCTGGGATGAAGATCAGTGACGTATATGTTTGTACAGAAAGCTGGTCGAGTCGGAGCCGGGCTGCACAAGTTACAAGCTACTTTCGAATGTTGTCTGAACGTTCCGAAACAAAGAGTAACATTTCAAAATGTTACACGAACATTCCAAAAATTCATTCCATGATCGATGCATGAATGAAGTTTTTGTGAACGTTACCTTAAGAACGTTCTTTACAGTCATTTCCGCTGTGTTCCTGTACTTGTTTTGAGCGCCTCCCATTGAGCGGCTTCACGCTGGATCCTCCAACTGTTTATAAGAAGGTTTTGTTCCAGAACAATTACCCCGTCATCACTGCGGGTCAGAACGGCTTGATCAGTGAAGCTGCTGAGACATCAAATAAACGAGCGCATCGGAGGGTCAGATACATGCGTTTGGGTGTCCTACCAGTGGGATGCATGTGGAAAAACAAGTTTGCATGCAGTTATACAGCTGTGTCGCCTGCTGCGAGACCCTCCATTGGAGCAAGCATCGGTCGCACCGTGTGACAGTCCTGGACTGCACCTGTCACTGCAAACGCAGACTGACTTGAGATTGTTGTCTAATTTCATAAAGGAATCAAAGTCACACATCTGTGAAAACAATACAGAGCATGTGAAATGATGAGCACAATACAGCTTTTGTCAATTAGTATATTATTAAAGGTTTCCCAGCAGTGTTTAAATTCTCATTAAAGGTGGTTAAAGATAAATGAGGCTCGAGGTGGGTTTGTGACCTTTGTCATCCTGACCCATGGGTGTTTGTTTATCAGGGAAAGACACTATATTGAATACTGGACAGAGGATGCTGGGAAATATGTAAATGAATGAAGGTTAGCGAGGACATCCTGCAGCTGTTGGATGGTGGACGTCACCGAAGTTCATAAGATGTCAGCATGTCCATGACACTAGTAATTATGCAGTCTCCGGAAGGCTTTTTTGGTCACGTGCAATAAACATTTAGCATTTCAAGGCCGTGTCAGGGTTAGGATAGGTCAGAAAAAAAGGTCAAGCTGCATTCTGTTTCATTCTGTGACATTTTTGCAAAGTGAGAGTGTTTAAATTTGACATTTATTTAAAATGATTTATTTTAATTGTGCATTTGTGCAAAATGGAACATAATCTAGAGTGCATTTTTGTAAAGTGTGTTTTGATTTGTTTTTATTTCAAATTCTTAATTTAATTTTTACATTTGAGCAGAAATGACACGGAATGGAACAAAATGCATTTTTTCCACTTTTTTGCATTTTTATTTTAATTTATTCATTTTAATTTTACATTTGCAAAAAATGTCTCAGTATTATTTTGATTAGCTTTTATTTAAAATGATTAATTTAATTTTTACATTTGAGCAAAAATGACACGGAATGGAACAAAATGCATTTTTTCACATTTTCCCATTTTTATTTTTATTTATTCATTTTAATTTTACATTTGAAAAAAAAATGTCTCTGTATTATTTTGATTAGCTTTTATTTAAAATGATTAATAAAATTTTTACATTTGAGCAAAAATGACACGGAATGGAAAAAAATGCATTTTTTCACATTTTCGCATTTTTATTTTATTTATTCATTTTAATTTTACATTTGCAAAAAATGTCTCGGTATTATTTTGATTAGCTTTTATTTAAAATGATTAATTTAATTTTTACATTTGAGCAAAAATGACACGGAATGGAACAAAATGCATTTTTTCACATTTTCGCATTTTTATTTTAATTTATTCATTTTAATTTTACATTTGCAAAAAAATGTCTCAGTATTATTTTGATTAGCTTTTATTTAAAATGATTAGTTTAATTTTTACATTTGAGCAAAAATGACACGGAATGGAACAAAATGCATTTTTTCACATTTTCGCATTTATTTTAATTTATTCATTTTAATTTTACATTTGCAAAAAAATGTATCCGTATTATTTTGATTAGCTTTTATTGAAAATTATTCATTTAATTTTTACATTTGTGCAAAAATGACACGGAATGGAACAAAATGCATTTTTCACATTTTCGCATTTTTATTTTAATTAATTTATTTTAATTTTACATTTGCCAAAATAATTCCTCAGAATTATTTTGATTAGCTTTTATTTAAAATTATTTATTGTAATTTGACATTTTTACAAAATTGGAACAATTAATTTTTGCAAAGTAAGTGTTTCAATTAGTTTTTATTTACAATTATTTATTTAAACTTACAAAAATGTCACAGAATGGAACAGAATGCATTTTTGCACCGTTAAGTGTTTTATTTTGATTCTTTTTTTACTTGAAATTATTTAATTACTTTAATTTGACATTGTTACAAAATTGGAACAATGTATTTGTGCAAGGTATGTTTTTTTCGATTCGTTTTTAATTTAGAATTATTTATTTAATTTTACATTTGTGCAATGGAACAGAATGCATTTTTGCGAAGTGAAGCATTTTATTTTGATTCGTTTTTATTGGAAATTATTTGTTTATTTTGATTTTACATTTTTACAAAAATGGAACCGACTCCAGAATGCATTTTTGCAAAGTGTAAGTGTTTTGTTTTTATTTAAAATGATTTATTTATTTATTTTAACTGTGCATGTTTGCAAAAATTTTACATAATCTAGAATATGGAACAGAATGAATTTTTGCAAGGTGTAAGTATAATTTGGAATTTTTACAAAAATGGAACGTAATCTAGAATGCATTTTTGCAAAAAAAAAAAAAAATTATTTACAATTATTTATTTTAATTTTACACTCACAAAAAATATCACAGAACGAAACAACTTTTTTCGGAACTATTTTAAACTTGACTCGTCTTAAAATGCGAAATGTATATTTCATGTGACTAACAAGCCCACTGGAGGGGAGGGGCATTCCCATTCTACATTTGATTGGTCAAAAGTTGTTCAGGATGATGTCATGAATAATTATGCAAGTCAAAAGTTTTCAAGAAAAGCAAGATTGTACATTTTAAGAGGATAAACCCAGTACAAATACAGATGAGCCTGACAGACATGGACTAAAAACTCTTTTAAAGCCTTGTTTATGCTCAGGTTATTTCTGCTATAGCAAACTTCACTCAAAGCTTGTATGCACTTGGCTCTTCAAAAAAAAAAGAAAAAAAAAAAGAAGACGTGATAATGAATGTCTGAGGAGATAACACCACGACTCCATCAAACATTCACCTGAATTGCGTAAATAAATTCAGCCAGTTAAACTCTGCGTCCCTCCCTCCGGCTTCATTGGGAAAACTCCCACTTTACACTCCGAGTTCAACTTCACATTTACACGCTGGACTTTGAGATATTCCCAGACTCTGTCATTCACCAGGGATTTGTCTGTTTCCAGAGTGCAGTGTAACCGATCTCCTCCTGTGAGCTGATAGTGTGGAAGGACATCATCATCATCATCATCATCATCATGAGCAAGGAAGCCCGTCCGTCCTGGGACAGTCCTATGCAGTTTGTCCTGGCGTGTGTGTCTTATGCAGTGGGACTTGGGAATGTCTGGCGTTTTCCGTATCTCTGCCAAATGCACGGAGGAGGTAAGATGATTAGTGTTCCACTTCTTCTCCTCATGCGTGCCGTGTAGATTTAGTTCTTGACAGAAACAGAAAAATTCTCAAAAATATCTTAGGAATATCAAAAACTCTACTTGGTTTAAAAACACATACATTAAATCTAGCTGTATGTATAAAGAATTTCCATGGATGATTATGTATTTTACACTATATTCATTATCTACATCCTCCATGATGATATTGAAAGTTTAATCCTTTCAATAAAGTCTTTATGAATGTCTGAACATTTGGAGATGAAATGAAAATTTAATTTCGGTCCATATTAGCTGCTGTCATAATGAACAAACAATACTTCATGTGGCGATGGCTATATGAACTCATTTGTATAAATTGAGCTGAATATATGACATTAATAAACGTTTTTTTTACAAGTGAGATCATAAATTGTTGGTTTAACTTTAAAAAAAAAAAGTAGGTTGCCTTTAAATTTAGAGTTCATTGAAATGAAAAATTTGAGTTAATGCAATGAAGGCGATTGGTTTAATCAACTCAAAATATTGTGTTATCCGAACCGCATTAATTAGTTGATATGACAAAAGAAAACATGAAAATATTTTTTTACAGCACAGAAATGTAATTATTGTAACAAATGCCAATATTTACTTTTTAGATTGTGGTATATTATTAATTCATGTCAATTACGTAGATTTTTTTCCTTTTTTAGTGTGTCATTTTAAGTTATTAAATCATAAATGTGTTTATTTTTATTTTTGTATGTGTGTGTGAGAACATGCAGGTTTTGTTTGAATGAAATTGCAGTAAAATAAATGTTTTAGATATTTTTCTCCCGTTTACCGCCTCCTCAGGTGCCGATTGACGAATGTGGATTGACCTCCAGTAACGTTTCTACACAGAGTCGCAGTGTTAGAGTTTTATCGTCCGTGAGCTTCCCTGAGCATCTCATCCGGATTCTCAGCACATATCAGTTGTTCTACGGTCAAATTTACTGTTGGAATTTTGTGTGGAGCCGGAGTGTCAAACTGAGATTTCTGCTGGGAAACTGATTAGCATTTCATTCGTCTGCTGAACGTCTCTGGTTATGCTTTCAGTGCGTCTTTGAGGAGCATCACCTGAATAACAATTCACAAATCTTTTGTTCGCCGTTTAGCAGTGCGATCAAAGTACAAACGTAAAGGAGGCGATGTTATGCGCACTCAGTCACCGCTGATTTGCGTGATGCTGTCAAATATTCCAAAATTCCCTCATTATCCAGAGTAATCCTGTTTTCCTGTGAGGATTAGAGAGAGTTAGAGGTGCTCAAAGCTGTTTCATATTCACACTGTACACAAGTAACATGGAATATAACGTAACATCCAGTAACACTTTACAGAAAGGTTCATTAGTTAACATGAACTAATAATGAACTGCACTTCTACAGCATTTATTCATCTTTGTTCATGTTAATTTCAACACATTATTAATATCTTGTTAATGCACTGTGAACATGAACAACTGTAATCTTCATTAACTAACGTTAACGAAGATGAATAAATACAGTAACAAATGTGTTTTTCATGAACCTTATTGTAAAGTGTTACCAGTAAATGAAATGTTGTTTTTAATCGCATTATAACATAAATACATCTGGTATTTGCATATTTCTTAAGTGATTTCCAATTTCATATCGTGAAAATCAGTTCAAAATGGTGATTTCATGAGTAATAACCAACTTTTTGATCATTTAAATCTATAAATTCCAGACGTGCATTCCTTAAATCCCCGTTAACTGATTTGGAAAAGCGCTTCATTAATTACAAAAGTCACGGAAATTCTTTGGAAAAAACTACATGAAATCCATAGTGTTACTAGAAAGTTTTTGTTAATTTGTTGAATTAGATTTTATTTATTTATTTATTCTTAATATTCTTAGTATTTTCATTTTAAATTTAGTTAAAGTTTTAGTCATGTATTTTTGTCATTTTTAGTAGCTGTCTACAGTTTAAAATTATTGTTTTAAATAAATTTAAAAAATTTATTTAGTTTTAGTTATTTTAGTCCTTCATCTTAACGTGAATGAAAGTTAGAAATGATGCCTTGACAACTAGCTGAAATTAAATACATTTAAAGTTTTATATATATATAAAATTAATATTTTTTTTTCGTTCCAACTTCATGGTTTTAGTTTTACTTCGATGTGTTTTAATCTCTCATCATAAAGCCGCACAAAGCTTTGAAGGCAAAAGAGTTTTTGCTTATAAATTATGAAATTTGTGTTGATAAATAGAGATGGTTACCTGGTTAAAGTCAAAAAAAATTTCAAAATCAAAATTGCAGTATATGATTTATACTGCACATCACCATTTGGTTTTTAGTTCATGTGCCTCTTTTGCAGCAACATCTCTTCTCTGATGATGCGTTTACTGGCTCGAGGGCGGGGCAGCCTGTCACTCACGTGAGATCCACCAATAGCAAACCACAACCATCCAGTCAATTCCCCGTGGACATGCTCAAGCCCCGCCTTACATTTGTTCTTGTTCCAAAACCCGCTATAAGTCACAATAGGGAAGAAACGACGATCGCAACTTCCATTGCATTCCGACTTTAAAGTGTCGTTTATTTCAAGTGTTTCTCAGATTGTGTGTGTGTGCTTCTCCAGGTGGGTTTCTGATCCCGTATCTGCTGATGCTGGTTCTGGAGGGGATCCCTCTGTTCTGCATGGAGCTGGCCATCGGTCAGAAGATGCGTCTGGGCAGCATCGGAGCGTGGACCGCCATCAACCCATATCTGGGTGGAGTGGGTCGGTGACCCGCACTTCATTTACAAGACATTTTCACACCATAAAATGATCTGATATCCTCTTTTATTTATATGATTTGCAATGCATTGTACAGGCATTGCCAGTGTTGTGACCTCCATGTACTTGTGTCTGTACTACAACGTCATCAACGCCTGGAGCTTCTGGTATCTCTTCCATTCATTTCAGGTTAGTTTCCTGAAAAATAAACGTAGATGTTTCTATCCCAATGCAGAGATGAGGAAGACCGATGGTTGAAACCGTGCCAATTTTGAGGGAAATTCTGCACACTTTTATGGAGAGCTGACATCAAACATCATCAAATCTATCAAAATATGTTTCTGTTTATGCATTTGTTAAGTATAATTTAATAATAGGGAATAGGATGCACGTAAAAGGAATGTATTTTTCAGAATGTTTTCTCAGAATATAGTCAGAAATGTGCATTTTTCATTGACGTGCAACTGATCCGAGACTTAACTGGACTGCAAAATGTGATTTTCTTCCTCAGTATTTTTGTCTTATATCAAAATTCTTAAATCAAGATGCTTAAGATGGAGTTATTGATCAAGGCATTGTTTATGCTTAAAACATGGTTACTTTATTTGGTAACACTATTTTACAGTGTCATTGTCACATATATCACATATATTTACTGTAGTAATAAATATAAATTATGCATAATTACATGCAATTAACCCTAAATCAAACCCTCAACCTAACCCTATAGTAAGTACATGTAGTTAATTGTCATTACTCAGTACTTAAATGTATAATTACACTGTAATAAAGTGTAACCCTTTATTTTAAGGTGATATAGTTACATTGTACCTACTCAGATATGTACTGAGTCGCATTAATTAACTACATGTACAGTTAGAGTTCGTTACTTGTAATTATTCAACTATAGTAATAAAATTACATAGTAATTTGTTACTAACAGGGTTGGGGAGTAACGAAATACAAGTAACTTAGTTACGTATTTAAAATACAAAATTTGAGTCACTGTATTTCATTAGTTATATTTTAAATGGGTGGTAATCAGATTACAGTTCCATCTGAAAAGTGTTTTAGATTACCAAAGTGATTACTTTGAATTTTAATGTCATTTAAACAGTGATTCTCTGACTCTGACCGTCTGAAAAAGCGGAGTAAAGTTTCATGTTTTCAACTGTTTTCATGTTTTGTGATAAAGTCATTTTAAAATTGTAAAAAAGTTCACTGCATCTTTTTCTCACAATTAGTTTTTTCTCCTCATAATTCGGACTTCTTTTTCTCAGAATTGCGAGATTTAAACTCACAATTGCAAGTTATAAAGTCAGAATTGAGAGATATAAACTTGCAATACTGACTTTTTTTCTTGCAATTGTGACTTTAGTATGTGAGTTTATATCTCATAATTCTGACTTTTCTCAATATTGTGAGTTTATATCTCATAATTCTGACTTTATAACTCACAATTGCAACTTTATATCACGCAATTCTGAGGGAAAAAGTTAAAATTGTGAGATAAAAACTTGCAATTGCCTTTTTTGTGTTTGTTCCACACTTATTAGTATTCCACAGTATTCTAAAGTATTTACGAAACTTGAGTAATGTAAAGAAATATGTTATAAATTACTTTTTAAAACATGTATTTTGTAATCTGTAGTGAAATACATTTTAAAAGCCCTGGCTACTAATCACCTTAAAATAAAGTGTTACTGACAAAATATTAAATTAACTGAAGACAAACTTCTCGGTTTGAAATAAGTTGATTTTTCAGACCCCACTGATGTTTTTTCTTCTTCTCATTTTAAGCATCACTTAATTTTGATCAGTTTCTCATAAAACAAGACTTCTGTCATTTTCATTTGCATCTCAAGTAAATGTATCCGTACATAAGAATGTTTATACATTTGTACTAGAAAAAAAGATACTAAGGAAGAAAATCCCCAAACTAAACTACAATTGTCACTGACTTATGCAGAAAATGGCTAATTAATCTAAAAGTCATCCCAAAACTTTTTCTTAGTAGTGGAACTACTTCATGCAATGAATATGATCTCGTAGTTCAGGATCAGGAATGTGTTCGTGTGTTTTTATCATGTGTTAATGCGTCTGCAGTCGGTGCTGCCCTGGGCCGAGTGTCCCGTCAACAGTAACCGGACGGGGTATCTGGAGGAGTGTGAGGTCGCTTCACCCACGCAGTATTTCTTCTACCGCGAGACGCTGAACATCTCGTCCTCCATCGATGAGAGCGGAGGCATTCACATGGGCCAGGCTCTGTGTCTCCTGCTGGCCTGGATCATAGTCTACCTGTTCATCGTCCGAGGGGTCAAATCCACCGGAGTGGTGAGACGCCGACCGACACTTCCGACACTGTCTAATGCACAGAAGCGAACAGAAATGTCCTCAAAATCAAACATGTGTTCATGAACTTTTCAAATATTTTAAGATTTATACGAGATCAGAGGGTTGGTTCACCCAAAAACGAAAATCCCTCAATAATTACTCAAGCTCATGTCGTTCCAAACCCGTAAGACAAACGAAGATCTGAGAGCTTTCTGTCTCTCCACTGACAGTCTACGCAACTTCCACTTTCAAGCCCCAGAGTGGTAGTAAAGACATCATTAAAATAATCCATGGGACTCCAGCGGTTTAACTTCAGTTTTATGAAGCAATGCGAGTGTTTGTTTTCCACAAAAGACTAAATTTAGCACTTTATTTGCAAAACATTAAAGTCCGATGTGCGTTCACGAGAGCATCACGACGCACGCTTGTAATATTTTGTAAATAAAGTGGGAAATTGTTTTTTTTTGTGCAAAAGGACTCGTGTTGCTTCATAAAACTGAGATTAACCCCCTGGAGTCTCTTTAATGATGTCTTTACTGCCTTTCTGTGCCTTGAAAGTGGAAGTTGCGTAGACTTAAAAAGCGCTCGGATTTCATCAAAAATATCTTGATTTGTGATCCGAAAATGAACGAAAGTCGGTAACACTTTACAGTAAAGTTCGTTAGTAAACATGAACTAATAATGATCTGCACTTACACACCATTTATTCATCTTTGTTAACATTAATTTCAGCATTTACTAACACGTCATTAAAATCTTAAGATTAGTTAATGCACTGTGAACATGAACAACTGTATTTTCATTAACTAACGTTAACAAAGATGAGTAAATACAGTAACAAATGTGTTAGTTCATGTTAGTTAATACATTAACTAATGTTTTACTAATGAACCTTATTGTAAAGTGTTACCCGGGAAGTCTTGAAGGTGGATAAATGACAAAATATATCTATCTGCATGGATCATCACATATGTATGTGTGCATATATACTATATATATATATATATATATATATATATATATATATATGCACACACACTCACATATATCTATCTATATGGAATATATATGGAAATCTATATGGAATCTATATGAATATTTCATCTTAACTTGTTCATAACTCCACCCAGAGCATGTGATGTGTATGTAAAAATATGTTAATGTACGTTTAAATTTTAAATAATTTTTTATGAACGTTATTGATGAGTCATGATTTGCTTTGTGCACAGATTTGACAAACAAATTAATTAAAATGTTAGTCAGTGAGACCTATTGTGTGTTAAAAACAAACAAAACAAAAAAAATCATAATGTAAATCATTATTTACTCTCATTTAATTCCAAACCGTTCTCCTCTCTTCCATGTCTGTTTGCTATCTGGTCTTCAGTTTGTTTGCAAATTGAAAATGTGGACTTTCCCTCCACAGGTTGTGTATTTCACAGCCACGTTTCCGTATGTGGTTCTGATCATCTATCTGATCCGTGGTATGACTCTTCATGGAGCGTGGAACGGAGTGAAGTACATGTTCACGCCCAAGGTAAGAAAGTCCTGCTTGTCGGTTGCTTCTTCATTGATCTCTGAGTGTTGAGATGAAGTTGAGTGTGCATTAAACACACGTGTGTTTAGCTGGAGCAGTTGGCAAACCCTCAAACGTGGATCAACGCCGCCACTCAGATCTTCTTCTCTCTGGGTTTGGGCTTCGGTTCTTTGATCGCTTTCGCCAGTTACAACCACCACAACAACAACTTTGAGAGGCAGGCCGTCGTTGTGTCACTCATCAACAGCGGCACGTCTGTGTTCGCCAGCATCGTGACCTTCTCCATCTACGGCTTCAAAGCCACATTCAACTACGAAAGCTGTTTGGAGAGGTGAGACTCCAGCAATGTTCCAACAGTTTGGTCAATCTGTGATCTCATCGAGATGCACAAACCTCTTGGGTCTCATGATGTGCAAGATGAATGATCGTTCTCTCCTTATTCCATCAAACATTAAACGGGATGTTGGCAGTCGATTCATTTTACAATCTCTTGGCTTTTCTAAGAACGTCTTTCGGAATGTTTTAGGACATTAAACTGTCATCTGTGGAAACTATTCAGAGTGTCATCCGTCGATTATTCACAGAACTAAACGGACAGTGAAAAAAAATGGTGGTTTTCAAATAGGTTTCCTTAAAAACACCCCTCATCTGTCTATGTGTATATATAAATTCAGGCTGCAGCTTTATTCTGAATATGTGATCTGTGCTGGCAAAATGAGGGAAAAATGTCAATTTTGTCAATTTCATTAAGCGATCCCAGTCCTCCAAACAGCAAACATCTAAAAGTATCTTTATTTGTGCGTTTTCTGAGAGGACTGCCTATGGTTTCCGCCACTGAAAAAAAAGAAGATTGTTGCGATTTTTTTTTATTTTTTTTTTTACTTTTTTTCTTGCAATTGTGAATTTATATCACGCAATTGACTTTTTACTCGTAATTGTGAGTTTATATCACGCAATTGACTTTTTACTCGTAATTGTGAATTTATATCACGCAATTGACTTTTTTCTCACAATTGTGAATTTATATCACGCAATTGACTTTTTTCTCACAATTGTGAATTTATATCACGCAATTGACTTTTTTCTCACAATTGTGAATTTATATCACGCAATTGACTTTTTTCTTGCAATTGTGAATTTATATGACGCAATTGACTTTTTTCTTGTAATTGTGAATTTATATCACGCAATTGACTTTTTTCTCGTAATTGTGAATTTATATCACGCAATTGACTTTTTTCTTGTAATTGTGAATTTATATCACGCAATTGACTTTTTTGTCACAATTGTGAATTTATATCACGCAATTGACTTTTTTCTTGTAATTGTGAATTTATATCACGCAATTGACTTTTTTCTTGTAATTGCGAATTTATATCACGCAATTGACTTTTTTCTTGCAATTGTGAATTTATATCACGCAATTGACTTTTTTCTTGCAATTGTGAATTTATATGACACAATTGACTTTTTTCTTGTAATTGTGAATTTATATCACGCAATTGACTTTTTTCTCGTAATTGTGAATTTATATCACGCAATTGACTTTTTTCTTGTAATTGTGAATTTATATCACGCAATTGACTTTTTTCTCACAATTGTGAATTTATTTCACGCAATTGACTTTTTTCTCACAATTGTGAATTTATATCACGCAATTGACTTTTTTCTTGTAATTGTGAATTTATATCACGCAATTGACTTTTTTCTCACAATTGTGAATTTATATCACGCAATTGACTTTTTTCTTGTAATTGTGAATTTATATCACGCAATTGACTTTTTTCTCACAATTGTGAATTTATATCACGCAATTGACTTTTTTCTCACAATTGTGAATTTATATCACGCAATTGACTTTTTTCTTGTAATTGTGAATTTATATCACGCAATTGACTTTTTTCTCGTAACTGTGAATTTATATCACGCAATTGACTTTTTTCTTGTAATTGTGAATTTATATCACGCAATTGACTTTTTTCTCACAATTGTGAATTTATATCACGCAATTGACTTTTTTCTCGTAATTGTGAATTTATATCACGCAATTGACTTTTTTCTCGTAATTGTGAATTTATATCACGCAATTGACTTTTTTCTCACAATTGTGAATTTATATCACGCAATTGACTTTTTTCTCACAATTGTGAATTTATATCACGCAATTGACTTTTTCTCGCAATTGTGAATTTATATCATGCAATTCTGACTTTTTCTCGCAATTGTGAATTTATATCACGCGATTGACTTTTTTCTCACAATTGTGAATTTATATCACGCAATTGACTTTTTCTCGCAATTGTGAATTTATATCATGCAATTCTGACTTTTTCTCGCAATTGTGAATTTATATCATGCAATTCTGACTTTTTCTCGCAATTGTGAATTTATATCACGCAATTGACTTTTTCTCGCAATTGTGAATTTATATCATGCAATTCTGACTTTTTCTCGTAATTGTGAATTTATATCACGCAATTGACTTTTTCTCGTAATTGTGAATTTATATCACGCAATTGACTTTTTCTCACAATTGTGAATTTATTTCACGCAATTGACTTTTTTCTCGTAATTGTGAATTTATATCACGCAATTGACTTTTTCTCACAATTGTGAATTTATATCACGCAATTGACTTTTTCTCGCAATTGTGAATTTATATCATGCAATTCTGACTTTTTCTCGTAATTGTGAATTTATATCACGCAATTGACTTTTTCTCACAATTGTGAATTTATTTCACGCAATTGACTTTTTTCTCGTAATTGTGAATTTATATCACGCAATTGACTTTTTCTCACAATTGTGAATTTATATCACGCAATTGACTTTTTCTCGCAATTGTGAATTTATATCATGCAATTCTGACTTTTTCTCGTAATTGTGAATTTATATCACGCAATTGACTTTTTTCTCGCAATTGTGAATTTATATCACGCAATTGACTTTTTCTCGTAATTGTGAATTTATATCACGCAATTGACTTTTTTCTCACAATTGTGAATTTATATCACGCAATTGACTTTTTTCTCACAATTGTGAATTTATATCACGCAATTTACTTTTTTCTCGCAATTGTGAATTTATATCACGCGATTGACTTTTTTCTCACAATTGTGAATTTATATCACGCAATTTACTTTTTTCTCGCAATTGTGAATTTATATCACGCGATTGACTTTTTTCTCACAATTGTGAATTTATATCACGCAATTGACTTTTTTCTCACAATTGTGAATTTATATCACGCAATTTACTTTTTTCTCGCAATTGTGAATTTATATCACGCGATTGACTTTTTTCTCACAATTGTGAATTTATACCACGCAATTGACTTTTTTCTCGTAATTGTGAATTTATATCATGCAATTCTGACTTTTTTCTCGCAATTGTGAATTTATATCACGCAATTGACTTTTTTCTCGTAATTGTGAATTTATATCATGCAATTCTGACTTTTTTCTCACAATTGTGAATTTATATCACGCAATTGACTTTTTTCTCACAATTGTGAATTTATATCACGCGATTGACTTTTTTCTCACAATTGTGAATTTATACCACGCAATTGACTTTTTTCTCGTAATTGTGAATTTATATCATGCAATTCTGACTTTTTTCTCACAATTGTGAATTTATTTCACGCAATTGACTTTTTTCTCACAATTGTGAATTTATATCACGCAATTTACTTTTTTCTCGCAATTGTGAATTTATATCACGCGATTGACTTTTTTCTCACAATTGTGAATTTATACCACGCAATTGACTTTTTTCTCGTAATTGTGAATTTATATCATGCAATTCTGACTTTTTTCTCACAATTGTGAATTTATATCACGCAATTGACTTTTTTCTCGCAATTGTGAATTTATATCACGCAATTGACTTTTTTCTCACAATTGTGAATTTATATCACGCAATTGACTTTTTTCTCACAATTGTGAATTTATATCACGCAATTGACTTTTTTCTCGCAATTGTGAATTTATATCACGCAATTGACTTTTTTCTCACAATTGTGAATTTATATCACGCAATTTACTTTTTTCTCGCAATTGTGAATTTATATCACGCAATTGACTTTTTTCTCACAATTGTGAATTTATATCACGCAATTTACTTTTTTCTCGCAATTGTGAATTTATATCACGCGATTGACTTTTTTCTCACAATTGTGAATTTATATCACGCAATTGACTTTTTTCTCGGAATTGTGAATTTATATCATGCAATTCTGACTTTTTTCTCGCAATTGTGAATTTATATCACGCAATTGACTTTTTTCTCGTAATTGTGAATTTATATCATGCAATTCTGACTTTTTTCTCGCAATTGTGAATTTATATCACGCGATTGACTTTTTTCTCACAATTGTGAATTTATATCACGCAATTGACTTTTTTCTCGTAATTGTGAATTTATATCACGCAATTGACTTTTTCTCGCAATTGTGAATTTATATCACGCAATTCTGACTTTACATTTCTCAATTGCGACTTTCAGGTCAGAACACCCATTTTTGAGTTTTTCTGTGCTTGTGCTCCTCTAATGATCCAGGATGAGGCTGTTACTGCTCAACACCTTCGATCTGTCTGAGGAGACCATCAGCGTTGAGAACGTCAGCTCTTGGATCAGTCATCTGAACTACACTCATCCTGAGAGGTTTGCGGCCATCGCTTCAAAGATCGAACACTGCAGTCTAGAGGCTGAACTGGACACGGTAAACTGCCCTGTTTATTACCCACATCAGAAGATCATTGTACACAATACTACACAGTGAAAGTGAGACTGGTCAAAGACATCATTGCTCCAGTCTTCAGTGTCACATGATCCTTCAGAAATCATTCTAATATGATGATTTGTATTGACTTGTATTGCTTATATTCTACATATATAAGATTTCCACATGAGCGAGGTCCTATATAAATCATAATAAAAATGATCATTATTACCTATCATTATTTTGAGAAGTGTGTGTGTGTGTGTAGGCGGTGGAGGGCACCGGTCTGGCGTTCATCGTGTACAGCGAGGCCATTAAGAACATGCCGCTGTCTCAGCTCTGGTCTGTGCTCTACTTCATCATGCTGCTGCTGTTAGGGATGGGGAGCATGCTGGGAAACGTCACGGCCATCATCACCCCGCTCGGAGACCTCAAGTTTCTGTCACGCACCCTCAGCAACGAGACCATCAACGGTGAGAAGGACACAGCTGGAATTTCAAGATTAAAGGGTTATTTCACTCAAAAAATTAAATTCAGTCATTAATTCCTCTCCCTCATGTGGTTCTACACCCGTAAGATCTTCGTTCACTTCTAAACACAAATGAAGATATTTTTGATGAAATCTGATGGTTCAGTGAGTCTCTATTGACAGCAAGATAATGAACACTTTCAATGTCCAGAAAGACACTAAAACATATTTCAAACAGTTCATGTGAGTACAGTGGTTCAACCTTACTATTATGAAGTGACGAGAATACTTTTTGTGCGGCAAAAAAAGAAAATAACGACTTTTCAACAATATCTAGTGATGGACGATTTCAAAACACTGCTTCATGAAGCTTTACGAATCTTTTGTTTCGAATCAGTGGTTCAGATCACGTATCAAACTACCAAAGTCACGTGAACTATTGAAATTGCGAATCACTTGTGACGTAACGAAGCTTCGTTTACTGACTTTGGCGTTCCGAACCACTGAATCGACACAAAAGATTCATAAAGCTTCATGAATCAGCGTTTTGAAAGTAGTTCAACCTTAATGTTATGAAGCAAAAAGAATACTTTTTGTGCACAAAGACAAAACAAATAAAAAAATACTATATTCAACAATTTGAACGCTTCATAGCATTTTTTTTCACAACCTTTCTGGACCTCAAAAGGAACAATGACGTTGCTGTAGATCAGAAACCCTCAGATTTCATCAAAAATATCTTCATTTGTGTTCTGAAGATGAACGAAGGTCTTACGGGTGTAGAACCACATGAGGAATTAATGACTGAAATATAATTTTTGGCTGAACTAACCATTTAATTTTATGAATCGTGAATGCATTTTGTGCGCAAAAACAGAAATAATGACTTTATTCAACATTTTCTTCTCTTCTCTCCTACACTGTTGATGTAGTGTAAACAGTGCAGCGCTTCTACATCAGAACGCCAGCTTTTGTTTGTTTATATATTTATAGTTTTTATTTATTTTTATGTAATTATTTGTTTGGGGCAATACAGAATAACTTTATTGTACAATAGATCAGCAGATGCTCTTTATATTTCTGCTTCTTTTTAATACCCATGTATGTTCAGCAGTTTCTGTGTAGGCTGGTTTCTGACTGTAGTCTTCCTCTGGTTTGTGACTGTAGTCTTCCTCTGGTTTCTGACAGGTCTGGTGTGTCTTCTCTGTTTTCTTCTGGGTTTCGGCTTCACCAGCCGCTCAGGAAACTACTGGTTCACCATCTTTAACGAATACGCGGCAACGTTTTCTCTGCTCTTCATCGTGTTCATTGAAGTCGTCAGTGTTTGTTACATCTATGGATTGAGAAGGTGAGAAATGCAAAAGCCTCTTTAGATGAGGGCTGAATTCACTTTAAAAAGCTCAAACAAGGTAGAAAATAGGGTGCAAAACTCTTTAGAAGCAAGTCATTTGTGCCTTCAGGAAACCATCCAACCTTAGAAGGTCAAAATTAATATTTTACATTTATACGAGTCTGTCTTTTATAATCGTCAGGACTAAAGTCTGCAGCCTTTAAACTCATAATACACTTACGACTTTCGTTTCATAATTTCATTCATAAAAATGACATAATCGCGTGTTGTTATGGTTGCTTATCATAAATACGTTTTCATTCAGGAAATTCTTGAACTGAACTGAGAACGCTTGTTGGAAAACGATTTGATTTCTCTTTTTGTCCTCTCAACTAACAGCAAACGTTCTCAGAACTTTAGCCCACTGACTCCAAAAGCTATGAACAAACATTTGATCTGTAACGTTAATAAAACGTTAGCACAAAAACATTAATACATTGTTCGTTTTAACATTTAGTTGGAAACATCGGAAACGTTTTAAAAAATTACTACTTGTTTTTTACCCCAAAATTACCCCACGCTTTGCTCACCCTCAAGCGATTCTAGGTGTTTATGACTTTCTTCTTTCTGATGAACACAATCTGAGATATATTAATAAATATCCTGACGCTTCCGAGCTTTATAACGGCAGTGAGCGGGGATCAACGAGTATGAAGCTCAAGAAAGTGCATCCATCCATCATAAATGTACTCCGCACTGCTTCAGGGGGTTACTAAAGGCCTTCTGAAGCGAAGTGATGCATTTGTGTAAGAAAAATATCCATATTTAACAAGTTATGAAGTAAAATATCTAGCTTCCGCCAGACCGCCTTCCATATTAAAATTACGGAAAAAAACGGAGTCAGTTAAGCTTTTTTTGTAAGTTGAAACGGCGCTGGATGTAGCGTAAGCATTTTGAACTGTGAGAGTTTTAAACTTTCTTCGTAAGTTGAATATAGAAGATATTTTCGTTCATAATTTGTTAAATATGGATGTTTTTTTTACACAAATGCATCACTTCGCTTCAGAAGGCCTTTATTAACCCCCCGGAGCAGTGCGGAGTACATTTACGATGGACGGATGTGGATGGAGAACTCCGTAAATGTAGAGATAAATACAATAACCTTAACTATAATTTTAAAAGAATGTATTTGGGCATTTCATCTAAAAAATAACCGGGAAATACATATCTTTTTAATATAGTACTTTCAGCCAGTTAAAATAGCATTAACACGGAAAGGAAGATCCTCCAACTAAATATGAACGGCACGAAATTGTACAAAATGTGGAAAAGGCTGTGACCTCTTCATTAAGACATACTGATGAAATATTGATAAAAGACAAAAATATTACATCAAAGCATTTCATCAATTCATCAGTTAATATTATAATGAATTGTTAGCAAGGAATATTTAATTATTTCATGCCCTTATATTATTTCCATGCACATTCAAATACTTGTATTTAACCCTTAATATAGTGAGAATGACTGAAACCTAAACATACATGAATGCAAAATATGGGATATATAAAATATTGCCTATGCTAACCTTTATATTTTTTGTTCTTTGACCATTGTTAAACTAAAAAAAGGAAACAATTATTCAGTTTTTAAAATACCAATCTGTCTCTGGTGATTTCTGGATGTTCGTGCTGATTTATTGTTGTTCATCGTTCACAGGTTTGAAAAAGACATCGAGGACATGTTGGGGCATCGGCCGAACTGGTACTGGAAAGTGATGTGGGCCGTAATCAGTCCGGTGCTCCTCATCAGCCTCTTCATCTTCTACATCATCAACTACATCCAGGGCGGTACACCCACCTACCAGGCCTGGGACAGAGATCTGGTACGGCACCATTCATGAGGAAACTGCTGGCATTTATGAGCTGATGACAAACTGATATTTAATTCAATCATGCAAATGTAAAATCAAAATCAAAATAATCAAAATAAAACAATTACTAAATATTAATTTAAATCATGAAAATGTAAAATTAAAATTAAAATAGTCAAAATAAAACAATTACTAAACCTTAATTTAAATCATGAAAATGTAAAATTAAAATAGAAACTATCAAAATAAAACAATTACTAAACATTCATTTAAATCATGAAAATGTAAAATTAAAATAAAAACAATCAAAATAAAACAATTACTAAACATTCATTTAAATCATGAAAATGTCAAATTAAAATAGAAACAATCAAAATAAAACAATTACTAAACATTCATTTAAATCATGAAAATTTAAAATTAAAATAAAAACAATCAAAATAAAACAATTACTAAACATTCATTTAAATCATTAAAATGTAAAATTAAAATAAAAACAATCTAAATAAAACAATTACTAAACATTCATTTAAATCATGAAAATGTAAAATTAAAATAAAAACAATCAAAATAAAACAATTACTAAACATTCATTTAAATCATGAAAATGTAAAATTAAAATAAAAACAATCAAAATAAAACAATTACTAAAAATTCATTTAAATCATGAAAATGTAAAATTAAAATAAATCATTTCAAAACACTTTTAGAAATCATTAAAAGTCATTAAAAACAAAAAGAAAATATTTTTAAAATGAAAGTAAAAATTACTCAAATTATAAAAAGGTAAAATAAAAACAATCAAAATAAAACGCTTACTAAAAATTAAATCGTGAAAAATGTCAAATGAAAATAGACACTTACTAAAAATGACTTATGAACTTTAAAATGAAAATAAATCATTTTAAAATGTAAAAATTTTAAACAAATAAAATAAAAATGACATAAATCATAAAAATGTAAAATAAAAATAAACAATTTTAAAGTACAAACAATTAGACAATAAAAATGACTAATTGTCTAAAGCGTACTTAAATTCTAAAAACGTAAAATGAAAATAAATATTTTTTAAAAATAAAACACTAAAAATTGCTCAGATTATAAAAGGTAAAATGAAAATAAATCATTTTAAAATGTAAAATTTTAAATAAATAAAATAAAAATTACACAAATCATAAAAATGTAAAATAAAAATAAACAATTTTAAAATACAAACAATTGGCCACTAAAAATGACTTGAATTCTAAAAACGTAAAATGAAAATAAATATTTTTTTAAATAAAACACTAAAAATTGCTCAGCTTATAAAAAGTTAAAATGAAAATAAATAACTTTAAAATACAAACAATCGAAACAAAATGAAATCATGAAAATTTATACTTGAATTCTAACTTGAATTACACTTGAATTATAAACCGACAATGAAAATAAATAATGTTAAAATGTGCAAATTTCATATAAATCACTTCATTTTAAAATATAAACAACCAATACACTTACTAAAAATCACTTAAATGATAAAAACATCAAATGAAAATAAATAATTTAAAAATACAAACAATCCAAATTAAAAAATATGCTAAAAATGAATTAAATCATGAAAATAAACAGCAATTCCAAGAGGGTTCTCACACCATCTGCGCTGGGAACCCTAGTTAAGTTTCAAATAAAAACTTAAATCACAAACATGTCAAATGAAAGTAAATGGTCTTATAACCAAACAACTCTAGGTTCAAACCCAAGATCCATGTCTTTCTTTCCCAGGGTAAGTCTGTGGTGAAGGAGTATCCGGTGTACGGTCAGGCCTTCATCGCTCTGCTGCTGGTGTCGTCGGTCAGCTGCGTCCCGCTGACGGCCCTCTACGCCTTCTGTCGGAGGAAGCAGCGAGGAACGCCGATCCGTCAGCAAGCCATCAGCACCGCGTCCTCTGACATCTGACCTCAAAGACTCTTGGGAAATGGACATGTTTGGGACCACAGAGGCCAGAGCAAAATTATTTTTATTTTGTGAGCTGTAGAAATATACGAACATTTTCAGCTTTTGGTTGGTTGTACAATACAGTCAGTACTGAAAACAAGCTATTAGGACTAAAACATTTTTACATTTACATTTCTTATAGAAAATCTGATTCATGTCTGGCAATGATTAAGGACTTTTTTCTTACTGCGACACTAAAACTATTTATACATCATGTGAACGGCAGATGAATATCCAAACGCAAACTTAAGAATGTGTAAAACTATGTGTAAATATCTTTTTACAGCATTGCTTGTATTATTTTAGATGTAAATGACAGTATTTTGTGTCTAATTCACACATGAATGAATGTTTTCCCCTTGCATTTCTTTATTTTTTGCTTCTGATTTATATATATTTTGAATTATATATACAGAGGGAGAGAGAACATGTTCGTGACTGGTGTAATGAAATAGCTGTATTATTGATAATAATCTTCATTTACTATATTTCTTGCCAAAATATGTCCTGATGATCTTCGTCAGTATCATGTTTGCCAGAATTTAATAAAGAAACGTTGTCCTACTGTGTATTTAGTTATACGCAATCATTTCTTTTTTTAATCTCTTTTTATATTTGATATTTTTGTAGCCTTTTTTCTGCAATATTTACTTTATTGACGAGCTTGAAATTGCATGAAAACTATGTTCAAGTAAATAAAGCCTGTGCCAGTAAATCATCACCAAACAAAAATCCGTTTTTTTAGTTTGTCAATGTTCAAACAAAAGCATTTTCATGTTTCATTTGTTTGTTAGCCGTGGCATTTAAAGGATTAGTTCACTTCGGATTTCAAATTTCCTGACAGTTCACTCACCCGTGTGTCATCCAAGATGTTTGTTTGTCTTTTATTTTTCATCAGTTGAAAAGAAATGAAGGTTTTGAGGAAGATTTTTCTCCATATAATGGACTTCAATGGGGTTCAACAGGCTTCAAAGACTCTACATGATCCCAGACGAGGAATAAGAGTCTGATCTAGAGAAACAAATGGCCATTTTATAAAAAATAAAATAAAAATTATATACTTTTTAACCACAAATGCTCGTCTTGCACCGCTCTGTAGGTGGAAGTACCAAGCAAGAGTTTACAACGCGAACGTGCAAAGACTAAGAAAAAAAAAAAAAACACCGGACAATTTTGAAGTTGGAGGAGAAAATAAGATGGAGTCATCTTCATTTATACAGAGCTTTTCCTCAGAACAGCTTCACAGTTATAATCGGAAGTTAATAGACAGATTGTTTTGGCTTCAGTGCTGCTCTAAGAAAATATCATCGAGCTAAAGTAGGATTGAATCGCTTTTCCAAATGAAAACCGAACACCACTAATGCGTTCTTTTCGCTCATTTACCTATAGGTTTGTGCATTTGAATGTGTATGTGCACATACGCTTAAGTTTTTTCTACAAAATTGCGTGACCTTTCCATCATGATTACGTCATGCGTGGCGCATCACAGAGCAGTGCAAGACGAGCAGTTGTGGTTAAAAAGTATACTTTTTTTTTTTAGAAAATAGCCGTTTGTTTCTTTGAATCAGACTTTTATTCCTCGTCTGGGATCATGTAGAATCTCTGAAGCTGCGCTGAAACTGACATTTGGACCTCCAACCTGTTGAACCCCATTGAAGTCCATTATATGGAGAAAAATCCTGGAATGTTTTCCTTCGTTTCTTTTTGTCTGAAGAAAGAAAGACAAAAACAACTTAGATGACATGGGGGTGAGTAAATCGTCACATGAATTCTGCAGTGAACTGATGCTTTTTTTAATACCTGCTCATTAAAGTCAACACGAAAAGGCATTTCTGAGAAAAACATTTACATTTCAGTCTGTTTTGCACACAAAGCATTACGACTTCAAAAGACTTGGACTTTAGACTCGATAATTACATTACTGATTTATAAAATGATCCTTTTTGCAGATTGACAGCTGAATTATCTCAAGTGTAAACAGCAAAAACAGCATGAACGTCTCATTTGTGTTACGCAAGTTTGGAGCGGCTTGCGTAAGCGATCATTTGCAGGCGATCTTTTTGGATGCAATGAGATTGAAGTGGACTGGCCGTCTCGAGCTCGTGCGGAGAAAATGCTGTTAATTGGACGAACCCCCGCAGACACGCACACGGGTCACGGTTTGCGCTCTTGCTTCGGCTGATCTGCTGTGGCATTTTGAGCCTGTTATTCACATTCAATTTGAACTGGTTCAAAGCAACACACGTTTTGGAAATTCCTGCCGGGAACGTCATGCAAACACGTTCCGGTCAATGCAGATAAAAGTTTGAGTGACAGAACACAGTCAACAACACCGTTTGTAATTTTGTAACGCATTTTTTGCAACATTCACCATTGCTGAAGCTCTCCGAGAACATCTTGTGCTCAGGACGTTCTTTTCCCGAAAGGAAAGGGAGCGAAACCGTCCGACGCAAGAGCATCATAATAATAACTTTAATAACAATAATACACGTCATTTTAACATTCTCCGACAAGCAGGTGCCAGACATGAGGAGAACGTCCTGCAGTGAAGATACAGAAATGAAGAGCACAGCAAACGTAAGGCATCGTTCCTCTTTCGCAGGAGCCCGCAGACTCGTGAAACAAACACAGATATGGCACAGCGGTTCAGTGATGGGACGATCGTGCTGTAAACTCCTTTGGCCAATGAGACGCTGGTCCCAAGTTAAGATTCGAATGAATCAGTTTTGATTAAGAACAGAATCAGTTCGTTCGGCTCCACAGAATGCCTCGAATCACTTTAATAAACAGTTCGTTTGTAAAAGCTGCAAATCTCTGACTGAGGAAGACCATGATATTGAAGGCGAGGACAAAACGAGTCCATTTAACCGCACGTGAACTCCGGGTCCGTCTCGAATTCACTACTAAATGCTGTGACATGCAGCTGCCGCAATGCAAAACGCTATGCTTGTCTTGTTTTCCAGTAAAAATTTTAAAAAATAATAATTATAATAAATACATTTAAGCACTCTCAGAAGAAAAAATAATACTTATAATGCAGAAGTGCAGATATAATTGAAGATGTTAAGATTTTAAATTACATTGATTTTTGTTATTGTTTTTCTTATGTCAAACATTTTCCTATGGAAGCTTTTCTGACTTTATAACATGCAATTCCGACAATACAACGCAATTGCGACTTTATATCTCGCATTTCTGACTTTATATCTCGAAATTGACTTTATATCTCACAATTCTGACTTTATAACTCGCAATTCTGACTTTATATCTCGAAATTGACTTTATATCTCACAATTCTGACTTTATAACTCGCAATTCTGACTTTATATCTCGAAATTGACTTTATATCTCACAATTCTGACTTTATAACTCGCAATTCTGACTTTATATCTCGAAATTGACTTTATATCTCACAATTATGACTTTATAACTCGCAATTCTGACTTTATATCTCGAAATTGACTTTATATCTCACAATTCTGACTTTAGAACTCGCAATTCTGACTTTATATCTCGAAATTGACTTTATAACTCGCAATTCTGACTTTATAACTCGCAATTATGACTTTATATCTCGAAATTGACTTTATAACTCACAATTCTGACTTTATAACTCGCAATTCTGACTTTATAACTCGCAATTCTGACTTTTATAACTCGCAATTCTGACTTTATAACTCGCAATTCTGACTTTATAACTCGCAATTCTGACTTTATAACTCACAATTCTGACTTTATATCTCGCAATTCTGACTTTATAACTCGCAATTCTGACTTTATAACTCGCAATTCTGACTTTATAACTCACAATTCTGACTTTATAACTCGCAATTCTGACTTTATATCTCGAAATTGACTTTATAACTCACAATTCTGACTTTATAACTCGCATTTCTGACTTTATATCTCGAAATTGACTTTATATCTCGCAATTCTGACTTTATAACTCGCAATTCTGACTTTATAACTCGCAATTCTGACTTTATAACTCGCAATTCTGACTTTATAACTCGCAATTCTGACTTTATAACTCGCAATTCTGACTTTATAACTCGCAATTCTGACTTTATAACTCACAATTCTGACTTTATATCTCGCAATTCTGACTTTATAACTCGCAATTCTGACTTTATAACTCGCAATTCTGACTTTATAACTCACAATTCTGACTTTATAACTCGCAATTCTGACTTTATATCTCGAAATTGACTTTATAACTCACAATTCTGACTTTATAACTCGCATTTCTGACTTTATATCTCGAAATTGACTTTATATCTCGCAATTCTGACTTTATAACTCGCAATTCTGACTTTATATCTCGAAATTGACTTTATAACTCACAATTCTGACTTTATAACTCACAATTCTGACTTTATAACTCGCAATTCTGACTTTATATCTCGAAATTGACTTTATATCTCGCAATTCTGACTTTATAACTCGCAATTATGACTTTATAACTCGCAATTCTGACTTTATATCTCGAAATTGACTTTATATCTCACAATTCTGACTTTATAACTCGCAATTATGACTTTATAACTCGCAATTCTGACTTTATATCTCGAAATTGACTTTATATCTCACAATTCTGACTTTAGAACTCGCAATTCTGACTTTATATCTCGAAATTGACTTTATAACTCGCAATTCTGACTTTATAACTCGCAATTATGACTTTATATCTCGAAATTGACTTTATAACTCACAATTCTGACTTTATAACTCGCAATTCTGACTTTATAACTCGCAATTCTGACTTTATAACTCGCAATTCTGACTTTATAACTCGCAATTCTGACTTTATAACTCGCAATTCTGACTTTATAACTCACAATTCTGACTTTATAACTCGCAATTCTGACTTTATAACTCGCAATTCTGACTTTATAACTCACAATTCTGACTTTATAACTCGCAATTCTGACTTTATATCTCGAAATTGACTTTATAACTCACAATTCTGACTTTATAACTCGCATTTCTGACTTTATATCTCGAAATTGACTTTATATCTCGCAATTCTGACTTTATAACTCGCAATTCTGACTTTATATCTCGAAATTGACTTTATAACTCACAATTCTGACTTTATAACTCACAATTCTGACTTTATAACTCACAATTCTGACTTTATAACTCGCAATTCTGACTTTATATCTCGAAATTGACTTTATATCTCGCAATTCTGACTTTATAACTCGCAATTATGACTTTATATCTCGAAATTGACTTTATATCTCGCAATTCTGACTTTATAACTCGCAATTATGACTTTATATCTCGAAATTGACTTTATATCTCGCAATTCTGACTTTATAACACGCAATTCTGACTTCATAACTCGCAATTCTGACTTTATAACACGCAATTCTGACTTTATGACTCGCAATTCTGACTTCATAACTAGCAATTATGACTTTATATCTCGAAATTGACTTTATAACACGCAATTATGACTTTATATCTCGCAATTCTGACTTTATAACACGCAATTCTGACTTTATAACTCGCAATTCTGACTTTATAACTCACAATTCTGACTTTATATCTCACAATTCTGACTTTATATCTTACAATTCTGACTTTATAACTCGCAATTATGACTTTATAACTCACAATTCTGACTTTATATCTCACAATTCTGACTTTATATCTCACAATTCTGACTTTATATCTCACAATTCTGACTTTATATCTTACAATTCTGACTTTATAACTCGCAATTCTGACTTTATAACACGCAATTATGACTTTATAAGTCGCAATTATGACTTTATAACTCGCAATTATGACTTTATAACACGCAATTATGACTTTATAACACGCAATTATGACTTTATAACACGCAATTATGACTTTATAACTCGCAATTCTGATAAAAAAAAAAAAAAAAAAGAGTTGTGAGATAAAAAGTCGCAATTATTATTATTTTTTTTTATTCCCTGGCGGAAACAAGCTTCCATATTTTCTTGCTTAAAACAAAAAAACCTATTAAATTAAAATGAATCGTTTTGCAGAAGACATCTGTCGAGAACAAAACTTCTTACAATAAGTATCAGTTTGTTTCACCAGCTAAAAGTTAACAATTTTTACAGCAATTTTACCGGTGGAAAATAATGAAATAGATTAAATGTTAATTCATAATATATTAGTTAGTTTTTTTTTAAAATGCATACGCAGAAATAATTAATGCTGTAAATGTATTTTTCATCGCTTGTTCATGCTAGCTATGTGCTGTAACAGAACCTTAAATATGAAGTGTGACACCGTTTTGAGCAATTTTGACATTAATTTGTTTACATTAGTTAGTGTTAGTTAACATGAACTAAGTGAACAATATCTTTTTGAAGTATTTACGATCTTAGTCGATGTTATTCCCTAAAAACACAGTTGTTCATTGTTTGTTCATGTTAGTTCGTAGTGCATGAACTAATGTTAACAAGATAAAACTTTTGATTTTAAAAATGTATTAGTTATTGTCGCAAATTAACATGGACTAAGATTGCTCAAATCTGTGGAACCTTATTCCAAAGTGATAAAAATGTATCTTATCGTGTACATATCTTTATTAGAAAACAAGACAATGATTTCGAGGTGACGGCAGATGCGATAT
Organism: Opsariichthys bidens; assembly: GCA_037194245.1. Classification (NCBI taxonomy): domain Eukaryota; kingdom Metazoa; phylum Chordata; class Actinopteri; order Cypriniformes; family Xenocyprididae; genus Opsariichthys; species Opsariichthys bidens. The sequence continues at coordinate 4,297,228 of CM074300.1, read as the reverse complement.
AAATGCTTTTGGTTTTACACAAACAGTCCGAGAGCTGCGACTTGTGAGAGCCGGTGGAATATCAGAAGGCGTGTGCGTTTAGACGCAATGAAAACACGCCGTCAGGACGTGTGAACCACGAGGACGGGGCCGAGAACCTCGTGGTCGAGTCTAAGGTGCTTGATTTTCCAGCGTCTTTTCTCCTGTAAAGCTGCCTATGTGTAGATGGAATTATGGGATCTCTGTGAGATGGTCCCGCGTGATACGATTCTCGTGTGGAGAGCAGCGGGTGCGTCCGTGCGCGTTCGGTCCCCTCCGGCCCCCGGCCTTCGTCCTCTTCCTCCTCGCCGTGCGGCGTCAGTACAGGCTCCAGGCTCGGTGAAGCTGAGTGTAAGACAGGACTGAGGATGAGGAGGAGGAGGATGAAGACTCGATGGGACCAAGCTGCTTCCCACACACGCAGGTTCAGTCCATCTTCTCCTTCTGCACCAGTTTGGGCGCGTCGACGAAGTCCCGGCCATTGAAGAGGATCACGCCACCGGTCACGACACTCGCCGAGCCCCAGAACAACACGTACGCCAGAGTCTCCGTCCAGGTGTCGCCTGGGTAACAGAGCGAGAGTAAGCAACACTTTCCACAGGCACTAACGTTAATAATTCATATTCAAGACTCTACAGGTGAGTAGAGTAAAAAAGTGAACTAAAAAGATATCACATGCTTCCACAGTTGATCAAGTACAATAAGAATCGCAAACATTTTTTGCATTAAAAGTTTTCTGAAAGTATGCAAATGAGGAATTATCCAATTAAATAAGCACATATTTGCATGTATTTCAAGAACAGAAATCTGAACAATAAATAAAGCCAAGATTACACAGATCTCTCTTTTTATCATCCCATAAATCATAATATACTGTAAATGGACAAATACACCATGTTTTTAGGAATAATATATATATATATATATATATATATATATAAATATAAATATAAATATATATATAAATATAAATATATATATATATATATATATATATATATCAGATGAATGATATATGAAGAAGCCTTCAGAATATAGATATGAATAAAACTGTAAAGTTTGGGGTATGTAAATCTGCTGAAGAGGAGATTTCTTTTTAAAGAAATGTATTGTCATTGAAATCTACAGACGCAAATAGATAAAGTGCAATGCAATAAAATATTTAGGATGTTTCTTTTCCATTATTCTGAGAAGACATGCTATGGAAATTCTGAAAAAGTCTAAGAATAATGTTAATCAGGGTCTTACCAGCCATAAGGAGACATATGATGCACATTGAGAAAGCAACCACCATGATGATCGGCAGCTGAAAGCGGAAAAAAAACGTTAGTGCCGAATATAATCAGTTCAGTTTTTTATAAAGCGCATTTAAAAACGGCCACAGGCCGACCAAAGTGTTAATAACACATAATATTAAACACAGTTTAAAACAAACAGTCATTATAAACTAAAAGAAATAGAAAACAAATAAGTTTTAAGAAGCTGATTTAATACAAAGTGGGAGATTGTTCCACAATGTGGGTCCAACCACTTCAAAACCTCGGCTACCCCTTAACCGGGATCTGGGTATCGTTTCGGATCTAAGACTTCTGCTGGGAGAATATAAATGGAGTAGGTCAGACAGATAAGAAATTGCTAAACTATTAAATGATTTATACATCGATAATAAAATTTTGTACTTCAATTCTAAAATTTATAGGGAGCCCTTTTGGATCTCAAAAGTGGGGTAACATGATCGAATTTCCTCTTTCCCTTCAGGAATCTCACCACAGCATTTTGAACGACCTGTAAGCGTGCCGTTTGGGACTTTGACATAACAAAATATAGGGAACTGCAATAGTCCAGGCGTGAGGTAATAAAAGCATGGATAGCAGTCTCCAAAGAACGCTTGGGGAGACAAGATTTGATTTTCGATTGAGAGCGAAGGTAGAAAACACTAGATCCAACGAGCGCTCTAATTTTCTTCTCAAATTTAAGAGAACTATCTATCATCACACCTAGATTCCGTAATCATTTTCAGCCTTTTGACCATTTTAATCTCAATCTCCATATCAAAGCCAAAATTAATACGGATTCAAAATGTTTAAAGTCAAGAAGAAACGACATCATAGTTTAATGGATTTCTGAAAAGTAAAATAAATAGGCTGGGGTCTTGGTTCTATTTGTCAGTTGTTGATTGGATGTTGAGAAGTGGGCATGACACTCAAAAATGGAGTGGGGGCGGGATTTAATTTAATAATCCGGCATACAATTTTGTTGTATTCTGCTGCTGAAAATATTTGAAAACAAACGTTTTTAAATAATGAGAGATGCTGGGATCCGGCCAAAGACGTCCCAGACAAGAAGGCCGTGGGACAGTGTGTCCAGGGACACAAAGATACTTTAATCTGGCCCTGGATGCAAAGCAAATTTTGTGTTTTCTGGTTTCACAGCTCTAATCTTGTTCTTACCGTGAGGAACTTCCAGTCTTTAGGCTCGTGTAGAGGAGTGTTAATATCCGCCTCTTCCACAGCATAGTTCCCCAAGAACAGGTCAATGGAGTCCTGGAGAAAACAAATATTTGCAGCATGAAGCTCGATTTCAGGGTTCCCGCACGCTTCATCTACAGACCCACAGCAAAGAAATTAAACACACAACACATGTCTGGAAGAGGGAAATTTTTTTGTCAAATACTTTGTCCGAACAGTGATCAAAACATAGATGGAGTAGATCACTTCCATCAACGCCCCTGAAGATTCACAGTCTATACCTGTTCCTGGGTCGACATTTCATTCCGTAATGTTTAATGTTCGATGATCGTGTTAGCTTACATGACTGTAAGCAATGCTTCTATCGCTTGTTTCTCCTGCTTTTTCGCTTGTGTTTTGATCTGAGGATTCTGTACTATTTCAGATGATGTGTAATAGGAAAAACTCGTCAAAGAGCTAATAGTCTCTACTGAATCCATAAACTATAAATCTTTAAAATATATGCTATTTTAATATATATATATATATATATATATATATATATATATATATATATATATATATATATATATATATAAAACACCGAATGATTTGAATCTATCTATCTATCTATCTATCTATCTCTCTCTCTCTATATATATTATATACATACATATATATATATATATATATATATATATATATATATATACACACACACATACACATACATACACTATTTAAAATATGTATTTGAGACAAATTAAGGAACCCTGGTTTGTCCATGTGATGCTTACCTGTCTGAACCCATCCGAGAAGTTGTTCTTATAGTATCTGATCATGGAGTTCCATCCGTCCATCAGCAAACCCCACTGGGTTCTCTTTCCCGTCCTGAGGACACAGAGAACCAATCATCTTCTCCAATCCAATCAAACATTTACTCTCATACACAAGCAGAGCAGAAGACGGTCCTGCTTACCGCGTGAAATCTGTCTTCAGGGCTCCTGTGCCAGCGTACTGTTTGGCACACGCATTGGCGTTATCCGCCCATGCTGCAGGGAATAAAAACAAAGAAAGCAAGAATAGAAAGGGAGACTGACTCACACAGCCAGACTACTGAATATTAGCGTTAGTGTTTGCTTACCATTTTTGTATATTTTTTCAAAATCTGCCTGCTCTTCAATCCGTTGGCCAACATGTAAAACTCCCATCCTCTACATATAAACAAATACACAATATGAGTTAACCTCACAGCTAACAGACAGTTTGTGTACTCATATAAGCTTTTATAAGACATTGCACACATTTCAAACAGTCTTTCACTTCTGGCAAAACAGACAACTAATAATGACATTTTTTATGTAAGGCTGGGCAATATAGCGAAAATTTGTTGATATATTTCCATATTTTGGTGATATTTGCTATATATATATATATATATATATATATATATATATATATATATATATATATATATACACACACACACATATATATATATACACACACACACATATATATATATATATATATATGTGTGTGTGTGTATATATATATATATATATATATATATATATATATATAAAATTTTTGATAATCACACACCCCTAATTCAATGTGAATTTTGACTAATGGTAGACGATATCATTTTTTATGGCCGATGCCGATATCTTAGAGAGCAGGGTGGCCAGAGGCTGATATAAAAGATTTATTTAAATTAATATTTAATAAATTAGAAACAAATTTAAAAAATAAATCTTTAAAATACACTTTAGATGGCAACTTCTTGATCCTGCAAACCTATTACAGTATTTTTCACAAATAAATTAATTGTTTATAAATGTATGAATAAAAAGCAAGTAAACACTGTAACAGGGCACTCAGTAATATGGTAAGTTTGTGCACACTGGTAATCATTTTTTCAAATAAAGACGAGGTAACACTAACTTTACATACAGAAAATGGCCAGAACAGGACAGTGGGCAATGGAATATCGTGCAGCATATTTTAAAATAAAAGTCCCACTTCAAACACATCGGCCAATCAGAAAAACTTATTTATGTTATTTTATTTACTTAAATATCGCCATATTTTTGCCGTTTTTAGAATATCAGCCAAGGCGATATTTTGGTCGACCACTAATTTTGGTCCAATGACGGTCCCACGGAGGATAATAAATCTCATCACACGCACCTCTAACTGTGACTGCAGCGAGCGACGGGCCAGCAGACTCTGGATGACGTTGGTTCGGTCCAAACAGTCCATGCAATTGCTTCGGAACGTCCCGTCCTGCTGAATTTGGACCGACCCATCTGAATCCACCAGGAAGTATCTATTGAAAAAAATAAAATAAATAAGAGCTTTCAAATTATGCCCAGCAGCAGTTTATAACTCGCTATGTTTCTGTCATGTTATCTAGCATTCAGAAGCCTGGTGTTTCTCACACATTCGTGTGAGGCGCTCCTGTGAGCGAATTATACTGAACCACTTTAATGGACAGACTTTGCTCAGGCATTCCAGAGTGACCAAAACTGCATTTCAGATGCTGTGCAATGAGATCGGTCCGCTGGTTGGTCCATTTATGCCGTCACATGACTTATTTGAAGCATATCAAGGTCATATCAAGCTCGAATAACCCCACTGCTTAAAAAAACCCACATTAAACATCACTCGTAGACAACTACAGACCTGTCTCTCTCCTACCATTCATATCAAAAATACTTGAAGGAGTTGCGTTCAACCCAGTGTCATCCTTCCTCGCACAGAACAACCTTCTGGACGTCAACCAATCTGGTTTCAAGAGCGGCCATTCCACCGAGACTGCGCTACTGTCTGTCACGGAATCCCTGCGAATTGCAAAGGCTGGTTCCAAATCATCTGTTCTCATTCTAGTGGATCTATCTGCTGCGTTCGACACCGTAAACCATCAAATTCTTCCGTCCACCCTCTCGTCACTGGGCATCTCAGGTACTGTGCTTCAGTGGTTTGAGTCCTATCTCACAGGTAGGTCTTTCAGAATCGCCTGGGGAGGGGAGGTATCCAAACCTCATGAACTGATCACTGGGGTTCCTCAGGGTTCAGTTCTTGGTCCCCTCCTATTCTCCATTTCTACTACATCACTGGGTCCCATGATACAGGCACATGGTTTCTCCCACCACTGCTATGCTGATGACACACAACTCTACCTGTCCTTCCAACCAGATGATTCCACAGTTTTTAGAATCTATGCTCATCTTGGCATTTGCATCCAACATTTTTTTTTTATTCGATAACCCAAAATGCACATAAAATGGATGGAAATAGAGCTACAGATCACTTTTAGCATGCAAAAGCACCACATACCCGAACTCATCCTGCATTTCCGCCACCATATCCACCAGGATCTGCAGGCGATGCCACCTCATTCGGCTGCACTCCTTGTGAAAGTCAAACGCGATGTACCTGCATATGAACACAGTCTGTGAGTTCAGCATTTGTGCGTCAATATCATCAGCGCTTTATGAGATTTTCCCGTCAACTCACTTGATCATGCCGTTGCCCAAATTGCCCACCATCTTCGCAAAGGCCTGTTCCAGCGGCTTTTCTGAGCCTTTCTGGTTTACCTGGACAATGAGAAGAGATCTTAATGAGATATTTCCAGCCTGGAAGCAAAACCTCAGTGTGAACAGACCAAATACAGGCCAACATACCAGGTTCAGAATCACTTGTTTGCCGTATGTGATGATCTGAGAGTCAAAATGTCTCTGAAAACCATCCAGCTGTGAGAGAAGTACACAAACGAGAACACGATAATGGCACACTTAAGCAATTTAAAATTCATTATCTAATCCATTTTAAATACTTTTCTTGACACAGGAAATAGCATTTCAAAATAAACACACATATTATATTAACACATTTGAGATGCTACTGTTTAAAGTGTTAGTTCACTCAAAAATGAAGCTTCTGTCATTAATTCCTCTCCCTCATGTGGTTCTACACCCGTAAGATCTTCGCTCATCTTCAGAACACAAATGAAGATATTTTTGATGAAATCCGATGGTTCAGTGAGTCTCTATTGACAGCAAGATAATGAACACTTTCAATGACCAGAAAGACACTAAAACATATTTAAAACAGTTCATGTGAGGACAGTGGTTCAACCTTAATATTATAAAGCCAACAACAAAATAACAAAATAACGACTTTTCAACAATATCTAGAGACGGAGCTGAAAAGCACTGCTTCAAAAGTTTACGAATCTTGTTTCGAATCAGTGGTTCAGTTTTCGTATCAGACTGCCAAAATCATGAGAAGTATTGAAATTGCGAAACACTTATGACGTAACGAAGCCTCGTTTACTGAAATCACGTGACTTTGGCGCTCCTTACAACTGATTCGACACAAAAGATTCGTAAAGCTTCATGAATCAGTGTTTTGAAATCACAGATGTCACTAGATATTGTTGAAAAGTCGTTATTTTGTTTTATTGGCGCACAAAAAGTATTCTCGTCTCTTTATAATATTAAGGTTGAACCACATGAACTGTTTTAAATATGTTTTAGTGTCTTTCTGGACATTGAAAGTGTTCATCGGATTTCATCAAAAATATCTTCATTTGTGAAGATGAACGAAGGTCTTACGGGTGTAAAACGACATGAGGGAGAGGAATTAATGACTGAACTTTCATTTTTTTGGTGAATAAACCATTTAAGAATCAATGACACAACACTCTCTCTCTCTCTCTACATACACTCTCACACACACACACAAACACAAAATGTCTATGCATCCATAGATCGTAGCAGCTTTTATAATTATTTCTTTAATATTATAATACAATACACATAATATTATAATATATCTTAAATGCAGCAAAGCGGTTTTGTTCTAAAAATAACATTTGAAAAATAAAAAATAATACAAAAGATTTTACAATAAGGTTTTACTTGCCAACATTATTTCACTACATTACTTTACATGAAGTAACATTAAAAAAAAAAAAAATCCATTTCCCATTGTTTGTTCTATTTATATTGTCCAATGCATTTCTAATACAAACAAATGAGACCTTATTATAAAGCCATATACTCAAACCACCATGAAAACATCTTTATTCGTCACTGGACCAATCAAAACAAAGAAAGAAAAGTAAAGAAAGCCTCTCACGTGATTGATGCTTTTGCTGATCTGTGGTTTTGGTTTGTACTTGAGGTTGGGTCTCTGAGACCAGTAGAACGGGATGGAGCCTCGAGTCTTTGGACAAAGATTACAGAAATTTACTGGATTATTCATTCATTCATTAGCAGATGTCTAAAGAAAAGACAAATTTGCACGAGAAGAAATGTTGAGATTCTCGCTCTTCAAATGACATTGAAAACTAGCATTCAGAATTAAGACAAATGCAAGAAAAATAAAACAAAACAAGCAACATTTGAGGAAGTTTCCTCTCCCGACAGTGGGAAAAGGAAACCTCAGGGTCTGAGGTGCAGTTTCCTTGACAAAAGCATCGCCACTTCATTGACAAAAACTGGTCAAAACAGGGAGCCGACTTTACATATTGGCAGAAATGTGAAAAACTTATTTCCTCAAATGGATCAGCATAGAAACTGATTGCTTACCTGAACAAATGACGCTTTTCCTCCATTATACTGAACAATCTGTTCTGTCTCGACAAAGTTGGCCGCATGACCCTCAGAGTCGATACCTGGAAGAGGAAGAGAGCGTTTAGAGGCATACGAACCAAAAACTGCCACCGTCTCAAACCGCACGAGCGTTACCTCTGACGTAGTAGCGGACACCGGCTCGAAAGCAGCTCCTCCTGGAAACAATGATCCAGTCAAAGATTTTGCCATTGATGCAGCATGACTTCATAGTGATGACTGAGAGCGGAGATTAAGGACGAGAAATATCTAGCTGAGTGTGTTTGGACAATGACATACGTTGACTGCATCACCTAACAGCAGGGGTCACCAACCTTTTTGAAACTGAGAGCTACTTCATGGCTACCAGTTTGATACGCTCTTCTGAAATAACAAATTCGCTCAGTTTGCCTTTAGTTATATAATATTAATAATACTCATCTATGTGAAGACACTAATCAAATAAATGATTTCTCACAATAATTAGCAACAATGACAATAAGGAGGGAAACAAATATCAATATTCAGCACTTTAATCTCAGTAATTGTTACATTTTTAGATGATGTCCCATTTTCACCAGCCACTGACAAACCCTTTTAATGAACTATCGTGAACTATGTTGTCTCAAAAAGTGATCAATTATGTAATGTTTGAAAAATCAACGTACATATTTTTAAATAAATCGCTGTGAAAGTGATAAGTTTTCTTCCTTTTTTCTGCCATGTTTTTTGGGGCAAGAAACTGCATTCAGCTACCAGTTTTGTCTCGCGCAAAATACTTTCGAACTAGATTAGGTCAGAGTTCACCTAAACTTATCTAAACTCATGTATAATGAACATATTTTTAAGATATTGTCATTTTTAAATATATATATAAATGCAAGTATGATTAAAATTTCATTTCAGACACAGCTCACAAGTGCTATTTTTAGAACAGGCCTGCGGGCGACTCATGTGGTCCTTGGGGGCGACCTGGTGCCCGCGGGCACCGTGCTGGTGACCCCTTCACATACACAAGACATTTAAGGCCCAAAATATACTCAGCACATGAACAGAGATGACAATGTCTGTCTGGTTAAAGGATACAGCCGTGAATAACCGGGTAGACAAATTTGTGTAGCTGTAAGAGAAAACACAACGTCAAAAAGAACTTCTACATGTAATCAGGCCCAGAAACATCCTTGCAGAATTCAACACAATGTCTAAATGAGTTACTCTTAAAATAGTAGCTCGACCTAAAACAATCTTGCGTTTACCTCAGGCTGCGCCATGAATTCTCTGAGAAGGTGACCGTTCCACACGAATCTCTGATCCGCCTGAATGAAACAATATGAGGCTATGATAACAGTTCAGACCATAAAAACTCTAAAGAGGTCAAGAATAACATGAACATGGTACATCAGTGAGCATGAACTAACAATTAAATGAAAGGTTATAATATTATTATATATATACTGAGCTAACATGAACAATGTTCAATAAATGCTGTAACAAATGTAATTCTCATTCTTATTTAATGTTAATGCATTATCCAACATTAATCAGAGCTTTTCAGAAGTAGGCGCTTCATAGAGAGGAACTAAACGGAGCGTTACTGACAGACGTGTGCCAAAAATGTCATGTTAATTGAACATTCAAGCATGAAAACGTATTCAAGTAGAGACGAAAAACAAAACCAAGACTTTACAAAAGGTCCCCTTTAAAATGAATTGCTTGGTGTACTCCTCATTTCCAGGGCTGGGTAGGTTATTTTTAAATGTATTTCACTATGGATCACAAAATACGTGCTTTAAAAACTCATTTGTAACGTATTTCGTTACGTTACTCAAGCTTAGTAAATATTTTAGAATACTGTGGAATACTAATAAGTGTGGAACAAACACAAAAAAGACAATTGCAAGTTTTTCTCTCACAATTCTGACGTTTTTTTCCCTTGTGAGTTTGCATTTCACAATTCTGACTTCTTTTTCTCAGAAGTGCGAGATTTAAACTCACATTTGCAAGTTATAAAGTCAGAATTGCGTGATATAAAGTTGCAATTGCGAGTTATAAAGTCAATTATAACATTTAACTCATACTAAAGTCACAATCGCAAGAAAAAAAGGCAGTATTGCAAGTTTATATCTCCCAATTCTGACTTTATAACTTGCAAATGTGAGTTTAAATCTCGCAATTCCGAGAAAAAGAAGTCAGAATTGTGAAATGCAAACTCACAAGGGAAAACAACTAATTGTGAGAAAAAGTTGCAGTGACGAGTGAATTATAAAACGACTCACAAACAACTATCACAAAACATGAAAACAGTCGAAAACAAAACTTTTTCAGACGGTCAGAGTCAGAGAATCACTGTTTAAATGACATTAAAACTCAAAGTAATCACTTTGGTAATCTAAAACACTTTTCAGATGGAACTGTAATCTGATTACCACCCATTTAAAATCTCACTGTAATGAAATACAGTGACTCAAATTTTGTATTTTAAATACGTAACCAAGTTACTTGTATTTCGTTTCTCCCCAACCCTGGTCATTTGAATGTCACCATAGATTAAAGCATCGGCTAAATGAATAAATGTGGAAGTAAATGTAGGAAGTGAGCATCTCTCTCACCCGCTCCAGTAGGGTCATCTCCTGAAACTCTGGGCTGGTGTTGGCCAGGCGCTGTAGCGTATGCGTCAGGTCGTAGTCCGTGGCAAAGTAGAAACCGTCTGTATTCAGGACACTGTTGATCATGGACAGGAAAGCTTTGTTGTCTTGCATCTGGAAGATCCATAGAAATATTATTAGTTTCAATGAACACAGAGCTTCTAAGTCAGGCTGCATCTAGGCATTTTTCAGAAAGCAGCTCAACTCACTTGAATAATGTTTTTATTTCTACTAACTAAAAGCAATACAACATAAACACACCTTAACCAAGAAAATATTAACATTAAAACCACAAAATGGTGGCTTGTAATCTGAAGGTTGCTGGTTCGATTCCCACGCTGGCAGGAGTTGAAACTGGGGATTGTGAATAAACAGCACTCTCTCCACCTTCAATACCATGACTAAAGCGCCCTTGAGCAAGACACCTAACCCCTAATTGCTCCCCTTGTAAGTCGCTTTGGATAAAAGCGTCTGCTAAATAATGAAAAATGTAAAAAAATAAATAAATAAAAAAAATAAATAAATATATATATATATAAATATATATAAGTATAAATATATATATATATATATATATATATATATATATATATATATATATATATATATATATATATATATATATAGTTGGGGAAAAATG